>JAYWLF010000054.1:365000-370000 GCA_037074535.1 Gleditsia sinensis
CCAACACGCTTCGAACAACGGTTGTGCACCCTTTTACCAGGCACAGTCCCCATCATCCTCCGCCCGTCGAGATACCGTCACCCCTCTACCCCCGAATGTGCACTATCGAAGCCCACTTTTTTGTTTGCACACCCAGGGGCCGCGGGTGGTTGGCCGAAGCCGCCCACCAACAAGTCGCAGACGAGGTGGTCTCTCACCCCAACAAGCTTCAAACGATGGTTGTGCACCCGCCTAGGCACGTTACTCGGCTATATCGGTGCGCACCCCAACACCTCAGTCTATAAGACGCTTTTGGTGCCGAGGCTCGTGCACGCCCAACCTTTTACTAGGCACAGTCCCCACCGCATCCGCTCATCGAGGATTGATCCTACCCTCTACCCCCATGATGTGCTCGATCGAAGCCCACTAGTTTTTCGCACACCACGGAGGCCGCCGACAGATGGCCTAGGCCTCCTGCCGCGGTGCAATGGATTATCGCTACATCGAGCATCACTCCGAGGGGGGCTCCATTGCACCAATGTAGCTGCCCCCCCCCCTTCGGTCGCGAGCGAGGCGGGTTTGCTCCCCGACCTGCTTCGAACAACGGTTGTGCACCCGCCAAAGGCACGTTACTCGGGTATATCAGTGCGCACCCCAACACCTCAGTCTATAAGACGCTTTTGGTGCCGAGGCTCGTGCACGCCCACCCTTTTACTAGGCACAGTCCCCATCATCCCCCACAGTTCGAGAAACAAACCCACCTCTACCCCCATGATGTGCTCGATCGAAGCCCACTTGTTTTTCGCACACCACGGGGGCCGCCGGCGGATGGACTAGGCCACCCGCCGCGGTGCAATGGATTATCGCTACATGGAGCATCAATCCGAGGGGGGCTCCATTGCACCAATGTAGCTGCCCCCCTTCGGTGTCGCGAGCGAGGCGAGTTTGCCCCCCGACCTGCTTCGAACAACGGTTGTGCACCCGCCGATGGCACGTTACTCGGGTATATCGGTGCGCACCCCAACACCTCAGTCTATAAGACGCTTTTGGTGCCGAGGCTCGTGCACGCCCACCCTTTTACTAGGCACAGTCCCCATCATCCCCCACAATTCGAGAAACAAACCCACCTCTACCCCCAAGACATGCATTAAGCCACCGCTCCCCCCATTCCCGCGAACGAAGGGCTAAATTCCATCTCGAAACCCACATTTTTATGCACATCCCGGGGGTCGCCGGAGTCCGGCCGCCGCCGCCGCCGCCGGAGCGGCGGTGGCGGCGGCGGCCGGCCCCCCGGGGTGCCATGGTCCCAGGGACGACATGTTGCATGGGGGTCTCGCATTGCCCATCCTGGCATACCCCAACCCCCATGCAACATGCCAGGGGGTGCCCCATGGCACCAAGGAACTAGCACCCCCCTAAAGAGCTTTACAGGCTTTTTCACTCCTGGCAGGAACGGACATGGTTTTTCGCCAGCCACCCCAAGTTTTTTTTGGTACCTAGAGATCGAATTTTTGCACGATTTTTTGCAGGCATACTTAGAAAAATGAGATCTTTTCCCGTGTGAAGTTTCAGAATTTTTGGACATGGGATGAATATTTTATGATTTTTTATGTACCGAAACTTTGCAAAAATCTAGAGAAATCCACGGTTGTCGGATTGGTCCGAAACTTCTTGGAGGCATTCCTAGAGTCCCCAATTGAATTGTCATAACATAAAATTGGAAATGGCACGAGTAGATTTTGCAAGGATCTCGTTTTTCACTCCGGCGTGCACGCTGACATGCCAGGATCAAATCTCGCAGGCTGCCAGGCGCCCATGGGCATGCCAGGATCAATTCTCGCAGGCTGCCAGGCGCCCATGGGCATGCCAGGCAGGGTCCTGGCACCCATGACACCCTGCCAGGCGCCCATGGCATGCTGCCAGGCCCCATGGGCAGCCCGCTGACACCCCCGTTGACATGCCATGGCACCCCACCCCGCCGGGCACCCAAATTTTTTTTTTCTCGGATTGCTCCGAAACTTTTTGGAGGCATTCCTAGGGTCACCAAATGAGCTTTCATCAAATAAAATTGGAAATGGCACGAGTAGATTTTGCAAGGATCTCCTTTTTCCATCCAGCGTGCACGTCGACACCCCCGCTGACATGCCATGGCACCCCGCCGGGCACCCAAATTTTTTTTTTCTCGGATTGCTCCCAAACTTTTTGGAGGCATTCCTAGGGTCCCCAAATGAGCTTTCATCAAATAAAATTGGAAATGGCACGAGTAGATTTTGCAAGGATCTCGTTTTTCACTCCGGCGTGCACGCTGACATGCCAGGATCAAATCTCGCAGGCTGCCAGGATCAAATCTCGCAGGCTGCCAGGCGCCCATGGGCATGCCAGGATCAATTCTCGCAGGCTGCCAGGCACCCATGGGCATGCCAGGCAGGGTCCTGGCACCCATGACACCCTGCCAGGCCCCATGGGCAGCCCGCTGACACCCCCGTTGACATGCCATGGCACCCCACCCCGCCGGGCACCCAAATTTTTTTTTTCTCGGATTGCTCCGAAACTTTTTGGAGGTATTCCTAGGGTCCCCAAATGAGCTTTCATCAAATAAAATTGGAAATGGCACGAGTAGATTTTGCAAGGATCTCGTTTTTCCATCCAGCGTGCACGTCGACACCCCCGCTGACATGCCATGGCACCCCGCCGGGCACCCAAATTTTTTTTTTCTCGGATTGCTCCCAAACTTTTTGGAGGCATTCCTAGGGTCCCCAAATGAGCTTTCATCAAATAAAATTGGAAATGGCACGAGTAGATTTTGCAAGGATCTCGTTTTTCACTCCGGCGTGCACGCTGACATGCCAGGATCAAATCTCGCAGGCTGCCAGGATCAAATCTCGCAGGCTGCCAGGCGCCCATGGGCATGCCAGGATCAATTCTCGCAGGCTGCCAGGCACCCATGGGCATGCCAGGCAGGGTCCTGGCACCCATGACACCCTGCCAGGCCCCATGGGCAGCCCGCTGACACCCCCGTTGACATGCCATGGCACCCCACCCCGCCGGGCACCCAAATTTTTTTTTTCTCGGATTGCTCCGAAACTTTTTGGAGGTATTCCTAGGGTCCCCAAATGAGCTTTCATCAAATAAAATTGGAAATGGCACGAGTAGATTTTGCAAGGATCTCGTTTTTCCATCCAGCGTGCACGTCGACACCCCCGCTGACATGCCATGGCACCCCGCCGGGCACCCAAATTTTTTTTTTCTCGGATCGCTCCGAAACTTTTTGGAGGCATTCCTAGGGTCACCAAATGAGCTTTCATCAAATAAAATTGGAAATGGCACGAGTATATTTTGCAAGGATCTCGTTTTTCACTCCGGCGTGCACGCTGACATGCCAGGATCAAATCTCGCAGGCTGCCAGGCGCCCATGGGCATGCCAGGATCAATTCTCGCAGGCTGCCAGGCGCCCATGGGCATGCCAGGCAGGGTCCTGGCACCCATGACACCCTGCCAGGCGCCCATGGCATGCTGCCAGGCCCCATGGGCAGCCCGCTGACACCCCCGTTGACATGCCATGGCACCCCACCCCGCCGGGCACCCAAATTTTTTTTTTCTCGGATTGCTCCGAAACTTTTTGGAGGCATTCCTAGGGTCACCAAATGAGCTTTCATCAAATAAAATTGGAAATGGCACGAGTAGATTTTGCAAGGATCTCCTTTTTCCATCCAGCGTGCACGTCGACACCCCCGCTGACATGCCATGGCACCCCGCCGGGCACCCAAATTTTTTTTTTCTCGGATTGCTCCCAAACTTTTTGGAGGCATTCCTAGGGTCCCCAAATGAGCTTTCATCAAATAAAATTGGAAATGGCACGAGTAGATTTTGCAAGGATCTCGTTTTTCACTCCGGCGTGCACGCTGACATGCCAGGATCAAATCTCGCAGGCTGCCAGGATCAAATCTCGCAGGCTGCCAGGCGCCCATGGGCATGCCAGGATCAATTCTCGCAGGCTGCCAGGCACCCATGGGCATGCCAGGCAGGGTCCTGGCACCCATGACACCCTGCCAGGCCCCATGGGCAGCCCGCTGACACCCCCGTTGACATGCCATGGCACCCCACCCCGCCGGGCACCCAAATTTTTTTTTTCTCGGATTGCTCCGAAACTTTTTGGAGGTATTCCTAGGGTCCCCAAATGAGCTTTCATCAAATAAAATTGGAAATGGCACGAGTAGATTTTGCAAGGATCTCGTTTTTCACTCCGGCGTGCACGCTGACATGCCAGGATCAAATCTCGCAGGCTGCCAGGATCAAATCTCGCAGGCTGCCAGGCGCCCATGGGCATGCCAGGATCAATTCTCGCAGGCTGCCAGGCGCCCATGGGCGTGCCAGGCAGGGTCCTGGCACCCATGACACCCTGCCAGGCGCCCATGGCATGCTGCCAGGCCCCATGGGCAGCCCGCTGACACCCCCGTTGACATGCCATGGCACCCCACCCCGCCGGGCACCCAAATTTTTTTTTTCTCGGATTGCTCCGAAACTTTTTGGAGGCATTCCTAGGGTCCCCAAATGTGCTTTCATCAAATAAAATTGGAAATGGCACGAGTAGATTTTGCAAGGATCTCGTTTTTCCATCCAGCGTGCACGTCGACACCCCCGCTGACATGCCATGGCACCCCACCCCGCCGGGCACCCAAATTTTTTTTTTTCTCGGATCGCTCCGAAACTTTTTGGAGGCATTCCTAATGTCCCCAAATGAGCTTTCATCACATAAAATTGGAAATGGCACGGGTAGATTTTGCGAGGATCTCGTTTTTCCCTCCAGCGTGCACGTCGACACCCCCGCTGACATGCCATGGCACCCCGCCAGGCACCATGGGCAGCCCGCTGACATGCCATGGCACCCCACCAAGGACCATGGGCACCCCGCTGACATGCCACCGGAAGTCCGCTGACATGCCATGGCACCATGCCGAGACCCATGGGGAGTCCGCGGACATGTCATGTGCAGCACACTTGGGCACCTCGTAAATTCAACC
>JAYWLF010000054.1:380000-385000 GCA_037074535.1 Gleditsia sinensis
TTTGCACAACCAGGGGCCGCGGGTGGTTGGCCGAAGCCGCCCACCGGGATGCCATGACCGTAAAGGCTACAACGTGACCGCCTCGCAACGCAAGCACATCACGCATCAAGGGGGGCCCCATGGCACCTCGTAGCCGCCCCCCCGAAAAGTTGCAGACGAGTGGTTCTTGCCCCCCAACACACTTCGAACAACGGTTGTGCACCCTTTTACCAGGCACAGTCCCCATCATCCTCCGCCCGTCGAGATACCGTCACCCCTCTACCCCGAATGTGCACTATCGAAGCCCACTTTTTTGTTTGCACACCCAGGGGCCGCGGGTGGTTGGCCGAAGCCGCCCACCAACAAGTCGCAAACGAGGTGGTCTCTCACCCCAACAAGCTTCAAACGATGGTTGTGCACCCGCCTAGGCACGTTACTCGGCTATATCGGTGCGCACCCCAACACCTCAGTCTATAAGACGCTTTTGGTGCCGAGGCTCGTGCACGCCCAACCTTTTACTAGGCACAGTCCCCACCGCATCCGCTCATCGAGGATTGATCCTACCCTCTACCCCCATGATGTGCTCGATCGAAGCCCACTAGTTTTTCGCACACCACGGAGGCCGCCGACAGATGGCCTAGGCCTCCTGCCGCGGTGCAATGGATTATCGCTACATCGAGCATCACTCCGAGGGGGGCTCCATTGCACCAATGTAGCTGCCCCCCCCTTCGGTCGCGAGCGAGGCGGGTTTGCTCCCCGACCTGCTTCGAACAACGGTTGTGCACCCGCCAAAGGCACGTTACTCGGGTATATCGGTGCGCACCCCAACACCTCAGTCTATAAGACGCTTTTGGTGCCGAGGCTCGTGCACGCCCACCCTTTTACTAGGCACAGTCCCCATCATCCCCCACAGTTCGAGAAACAAACCCACCTCTACCCCCATGATGTGCTCGATCGAAGCCCACTTGTTTTTCGCACACCACGGGGGCCGCCGGCGGATGGACTAGGCCACCCGCCGCGGTGCAATGGATTATCGCTACATGGAGCATCAATCCGAGGGGGGCTCCATTGCACCAATGTAGCTGCCCCCCTTCGGTGTCGCGAGCGAGGCGAGTTTGCCCCCCGACTTGCTTCGAACAACGGTTGTGCACCCGCCGATGGCACGTTACTCGGGTATATCGGTGCGCACCCCAACACCTCAGTCTATAAGACGCTTTTGGTGCCGAGGCTCGTGCACGCCCACCCTTTTACTAGGCACAGTCCCCATCATCCCCCACAATTCGAGAAACAAACCCACCTCTACCCCCAAGACATGCATTAAGCCACCGCTCCCCCCATTCCCGCGAACGAAGGGCTAAATTCCATCTCGAAACCCACATTTTTATGCACATCCCGAGGGTCGCCGGAGTCCGGCCGCCGCCGCCGCCGCCGCCGGAGCGGCGGTGGCGGCGGCGGCCGGCCCCCCGGGGTGCCATGGTCCCAGGGACGACATGTTGCATGGGGGTCTCGCATTGCCCATCCTGGCATACCCCAACCCCCATGCAACATGTCAGGGGGTGCCCCATGGCACCAAGGAACTAGCACCCCCCTAAAGAGCTTTACAGGCTTTTTCACTCCTGGCAGGAACGGACATGGTTTTTCGCCAGCCACCCCAAGTTTTTTTTGGTACCTAGAGATCGAATTTTTGCACGATTTTTTGCAGGCATACTTAGAAAAATGAGATCTTTTCCCGTGTGAAGTTTCAGAATTTTTGGACATGGGATGAATATTTTATGATTTTTTATGTACCGAAACTTTGCAAAAATCTAGAGAAATCCACGGTTGTCGGATTGGTCCGAAACTTCTTGGAGGCATTCCTAGAGTCCCCAATTGAATTGTCATAACATAAAATTGGAAATGGCACGAGTAGATTTTGCAAGGATCTCGTTTTTCACTCCGGCGTGCACGCTGACATGCCAGGATCAAATCTCGCAGGCTGCCAGGCGCCCATGGGCATGCCAGGATCAATTCTCGCAGGCTGCCAGGCGCCCATGGGCATGCCAGGCAGGGTCCTGGCACCCATGACACCCTGCCAGGCGCCCATGGCATGCTGCCAGGCCCCATGGGCAGCCCGCTGACACCCCCGTTGACATGCCATGGCACCCCACCCCGCCGGGCACCCAAATTTTTTTTTTCTCGGATTGCTCCGAAACTTTTTGGAGGCATTCCTAGGGTCACCAAATGAGCTTTCATAAAATAAAATTGGAAATGGCACGAGTAGATTTTGCAAGGATCTCCTTTTTCCATCCAGCGTGCACGTCGACACCCCCGCTGACATGCCATGGCACCCCGCCGGGCACCCAAATTTTTTTTTTCTCGGATTGCTCCCAAACTTTTTGGAGGCATTCCTAGGGTCCCCAAATGAGCTTTCATCAAATAAAATTGGAAATGGCACGAGTAGATTTTGCAAGGATCTCGTTTTTCACTCCGGCGTGCACGCTGACATGCCAGGATCAAATCTCGCAGGCTGCCAGGATCAAATCTCGCAGGCTGCCAGGCGCCCATGGGCATGCCAGGATCAATTCTCGCAGGCTGCCAGGCACCCATGGGCATGCCAGGCAGGGTCCTGGCACCCATGACACCCTGCCAGGCCCCATGGGCAGCCCGCTGACACCCCCGTTGACATGCCATGGCACCCCACCCCGCCGGGCACCCAAATTTTTTTTTTCTCGGATTGCTCCGAAACTTTTTGGAGGTATTCCTAGGGTCCCCAAATGAGCTTTCATCAAATAAAATTGGAAATGGCACGAGTAGATTTTGCAAGGATCTCGTTTTTCCATCCAGCGTGCACGTCGACACCCCCGCTGACATGCCATGGCACCCCGCCGGGCACCCAAATTTTTTTTTTCTCGGATTGCTCCCAAACTTTTTGGAGGCATTCCTAGGGTCCCCAAATGAGCTTTCATCAAATAAAATTGGAAATGGCACGAGTAGATTTTGCAAGGATCTCGTTTTTCACTCCGGCGTGCACGCTGACATGCCAGGATCAAATCTCGCAGGCTGCCAGGATCAAATCTCGCAGGCTGCCAGGCGCCCATGGGCATGCCAGGATCAATTCTCGCAGGCTGCCAGGCACCCATGGGCATGCCAGGCAGGGTCCTGGCACCCATGACACCCTGCCAGGCCCCATGGGCAGCCCGCTGACACCCCCGTTGACATGCCATGGCACCCCACCCCGCCGGGCACCCAAATTGTTTTTTTCTCGGATTGCTCCGAAACTTTTTGGAGGTATTCCTAGGGTCCCCAAATGAGCTTTCATCAAATAAAATTGGAAATGGCACGAGTAGATTTTGCAAGGATCTCGTTTTTCCATCCAGCGTGCACGTCGACACCCCCGCTGACATGCCATGGCACCCCGCCGGGCACCAAATTTTTTTTTTCTCGGATTGCTCCCAAACTTTTTGGAGGCATTCCTAGGGTCCCCAAATGAGCTTTCATCAAATAAAATTGGAAATGGCACGAGTAGATTTTGCAAGGATCTCGCTTTTCACTCCGGCGTGCACGCTGACATGCCAGGATCAAATCTCGCAGGCTGCCAGGATCAAATCTCGCAGGCTGCCAGGCGCCCATGGGCATGCCAGGATCAATTCTCGCAGGCTGCCAGGCGCCCATGGGCATGCCAGGCAGGGTCCTGGCACCCATGACACCCTGCCAGGCGCCCATGGCATGCTGCCAGGCCCCATGGGCAGCCCGCTGACACCCCCGTTGACATGCCATGGCACCCCACCCCGCCGGGCACCCAAATTTTTTTTTTCTCGGATTGCTCCGAAACTTTTTGGAGGTATTCCTAGGGTCCCCAAATGAGCTTTCATCAGATAAAATTGGAAATGGCACGAGTAGATTTTGCAAGGATCTCGTTTTTCACTCCGGCGTGCACGCTGACATGCCAGGATCAAATCTCGCAGGCTGCCAGGATCAAATCTCGCAGGCTGCCAGGCGCCCATGGGCATGCCAGGATCAATTCTCGCAGGCTGCCAGGCGCCCATGGGCATGCCAGGCAGGGTCCTGGCACCCATGACACCCTGCCAGGCGCCCATGGCATGCTGCCAGGCCCCATGGGCAGCCCGCTGACACCCCCGTTGACATGCCATGGCACCCCACCCCGCCGGGCACCCAAATTTTTTTTTTCTCGGATTGCTCCGAAACTTTTTGGAGGTATTCCTAGGGTCCCCAAATGAGCTTTCATCAAATAAAATTGGAAATGGCACGAGTAGATTTTGCAAGGATCTCGTTTTTCCATCCAGCGTGCACGTCGACACCCCCGCTGACATGCCATGGCACCCCGCCGGGCACCCAAATTTTTTTTTTCTCGGATTGCGCCCAAACTTTTTGGAGGCATTCCTAGGGTCCCCAAATGAGCTTTCATCAAATAAAATTGGAAATGGCACGAGTAGATTTTGCAAGGATCTCGTTTTTCCATCCAGCGTGCACGTCGACACCCCCGTTGACATGCCATGGCACCCCACCCCGCCGGGCACCCAAATTTTTTTTTTCTCGGATTGCTCCGAAACTTTTTGGAGGCATTCCTAGGGTCCCCAAATGTGCTTTCATCAAATAAAATTGGAAATGGCACGAGTAGATTTTGCAAGGATCTCGTTTTTCCATCCAGCGTGCACGTCGACACCCCCGCTGACATGCCATGGCACCCCACCCCGCCGGGCACCCAAATTTTTTTTTTTCTCGGATCGCTCCGAAACTTTTTGGAGGCATTCCTAATGTCCCCAAATGAGCTTTCATCACATAAAATTGGAAATGGCACGGGTAGATTTTGCGAGGATCTCGTTTTTCCCTCCAGCGTGCACGTCGACACCCCCGCTGACATGCCATGGCACCCCGCCAGGCACCATGGGCAGCCCGCTGACATGCCATGGCACCCCACCAAGGACCATGGGCACCCCGCTGACATGCCACCGGAAGTCCGCTGACATGCCATGGCACCATGCCGAGACCCATGGGGAGTCCGCGGACATGTCATGTGCAGC
>JAYWLF010000054.1:395000-400000 GCA_037074535.1 Gleditsia sinensis
ACCGGGATGCCATGACCGTAAAGGCTACAACGTGACCGTCTCGCAAAGCAAGCACATCACGCATCAAGGGGGGCCCCATGGCACCTCGTAGCCGCCCCCCCGAAAAGTTGCAGACGAGTGGTTCTTGCCCCCCAACACGCTTCGAACAACGGTTGTGCACCCTTTTACCAGGCACAGTCCCCATCATCCTCCGCCCGTCGAGAAACCGTCACCCCTCTACCCCCGAATGTGCGTGATCGAAGCCCACTTTTTTGTTTGCACACCCAGGGGCCGCGGGTGGTTGGCCGAAGCCGCCCACCTGGATGCCATGACCGTGAAGGCTACAACGTGACCGTCTCGCAAAGCAAGCACATCACGCATCAAGGGGGGCCCCATGGCACCTCGTAGCCGCCCCCCCGAAAAGTTGCAGACGAGTTGTTCTTGTCCCCCAACATGCTTCGAACAATGCCTGTGTCCTTAAAAATATGAAACACAACCCATCATCGTCGCTGCGTCGAGAAACCATCACGCCTCTACCCCCGAATGTGCATGATCGAAGCCCACTTTTTTGTTTGCACAACCAGGGGCCGCGGGTGGTTGGCCGAAGCCGCCCACCGGGATGCCATGACCGTAAAGGCTACAACGTGACCGTCTCGCAAAGCAAGCACATCACGCATCAAGGGGGGCCCCATGGCACCTCGTAGCCGCCCCCCCGAAAAGTTGCAGACGAGTGGTTCTTGCCCCCCAACACGCTTCGAACAACGGTTGTGCACCCTTTTACCAGGCACAGTCCCCATCATCCTCCGCCCGTCGAGATACCGTCACCCCTCTACCCCCGAATGTGCACTATCGAAGCCCACTTTTTTGTTTGCACACCCAGGGGCCGCGGGTGGTTGGCCGAAGCCGCCCACCAACAAGTCGCAGACGAGGTGGTCTCTCACCCCAACAAGCTTCAAACGATGGTTGTGCACCCGCCTAGGCACGTTACTCGGCTATATCGGTGCGCACCCCAACACCTCAGTCTATAAGACGCTTTTGGTGCCGAGGCTCGTGCACGCCCAACCTTTTACTAGGCACAGTCCCCACCGCATCCGCTCATCGAGGATTGATCCTACCCTCTACCCCCATGATGTGCTCGATCGAAGCCCACTAGTTTTTCGCACACCACGGAGGCCGCCGACAGATGGCCTAGGCCTCCTGCCGCGGTGCAATGGATTATCGCTACATCGAGCATCACTCCGAGGGGGGCTCCATTGCACCAATGTAGCTGCCCCCCCCTTCGGTCGCGAGCGAGGCGGGTTTGCTCCCCGACCTGCTTCGAACAACGGTTGTGCACCCGCCAAAGGCACGTTACTCGGGTATATCGGTGCGCACCCCAACACCTCAGTCTATAAGACGCTTTTGGTGCCGAGGCTCGTGCACGCCCACCCTTTTACTAGGCACAGTCCCCATCATCCCCCACAGTTCGAGAAACAAACCCACCTCTACCCCCATGATGTGCTCGATCGAAGCCCACTTGTTTTTCGCACACCACGGGGGCCGCCGGCGGATGGACTAGGCCACCCGCCGCGGTGCAATGGATTATCGCTACATGGAGCATCAATCCGAGGGGGGCTCCATTGCACCAATGTAGCTGCCCCCCTTCGGTGTCGCGAGCGAGGCGAGTTTGCCCCCCGACCTGCTTCGAACAACGGTTGTGCACCCGCCGATGGCACGTTACTCGGGTATATCGGTGCGCACCCCAACACCTCAGTCTATAAGACGCTTTTGGTGCCGAGGCTCGTGCACGCCCACCCTTTTACTAGGCACAGTCCCCATCATCCCCCCCAATTCGAGAAACAAACCCACCTCTACCCCCAAGACATGCATTAAGCCACCGCTCCCCCCATTCCCGCGAACGAAGGGCTAAATTCCATCTCGAAACCCACATTTTTATGCACATCCCGGGGGTCGCCGGAGTCCGGCCGCCGCCGCCGCCGCCGGAGCGGCGGCGGCGGCGGCGGCCGGCCCCCCGGGGTGCCATGGTCCCAGGGACGACATGTTGCATGGGGGTCTCGCATTGCCCATCCTGGCATACCCCAACCCCCATGCAACATGCCAGGGGGTGCCCCATGGCACCAAGGAACTAGCACCCCCCTAAAGAGCTTTACAGGCTTTTTCACTCCTGGCAGGAACGGACATGGTTTTTCGCCAGCCACCCCAAGTTTTTTTTGGTACCTAGAGATCGAATTTTTGCACGATTTTTTGCAGGCATACTTAGAAAAATGAGATCTTTTCCCGTGTGAAGTTTCAGAATTTTTGGACATGGGATGAATATTTTATGATTTTTTATGTACCGAAACTTTGCAAAAATCTAGAGAAATCCACGGTTGTCGGATTGGTCCGAAACTTCTTGGAGGCATTCCTAGAGTCCCCAATTGAATTGTCATAACATAAAATTGGAAATGGCACGAGTAGATTTTGCAAGGATCTCGTTTTTCACTCCGGCGTGCACGCTGACATGCCAGGATCAAATCTCGCAGGCTGCCAGGCGCCCATGGGCATGCCAGGATCAATTCTCGCAGGCTGCCAGGCGCCCATGGGCATGCCAGGCAGGGTCCTGGCACCCATGACACCCTGCCAGGCGCCCATGGCATGCTGCCAGGCCCCATGGGCAGCCCGCTGACACCCCCGTTGACATGCCATGGCACCCCACCCCGCCGGGCACCCAAATTTTTTTTTTCTCGGATTGCTCCGAAACTTTTTGGAGGCATTCCTAGGGTCACCAAATGAGCTTTCATCAAATAAAATTGGAAATGGCACGAGTAGATTTTGCAAGGATCTCCTTTTTCCATCCAGCGTGCACGTCGACACCCCCGCTGACATGCCATGGCACCCCGCCGGGCACCCAAATTTTTTTTTTCTCGGATTGCTCCCAAACTTTTTGGAGGCATTCCTAGGGTCCCCAAATGAGCTTTCATCAAATAAAATTGGAAATGGCACGAGTAGATTTTGCAAGGATCTCGTTTTTCACTCCGGCGTGCACGCTGACATGCCAGGATCAAATCTCGCAGGCTGCCAGGATCAAATCTCGCAGGCTGCCAGGCGCCCATGGGCATGCCAGGATCAATTCTCGCAGGCTGCCAGGCACCCATGGGCATGCCAGGCAGGGTCCTGGCACCCATGACACCCTGCCAGGCCCCATGGGCAGCCCGCTGACACCCCCGTTGACATGCCATGGCACCCCACCCCGCCGGGCACCCAAATTTTTTTTTTCTCGGATTGCTCCGAAACTTTTTGGAGGTATTCCTAGGGTCCCCAAATGAGCTTTCATCAAATAAAATTGGAAATGGCACGAGTAGATTTTGCAAGGATCTCGTTTTTCCATCCAGCGTGCACGTCGACACCCCCGCTGACATGCCATGGCACCCCGCCGGGCACCCAAATTTTTTTTTTCTCGGATTGCTCCCAAACTTTTTGGAGGCATTCCTAGGGTCCCCAAATGAGCTTTCATCAAATAAAATTGGAAATGGCACGAGTAGATTTTGCAAGGATCTCGTTTTTCACTCCGGCGTGCACGCTGACATGCCAGGATCAAATCTCGCAGGCTGCCAGGATCAAATCTCGCAGGCTGCCAGGCGCCCATGGGCATGCCAGGATCAATTCTCGCAGGCTGCCAGGCACCCATGGGCATGCTAGGCAGGGTCCTGGCACCCATGACACCCTGCCAGGCCCCATGGGCAGCCCGCTGACACCCCCGTTGACATGCCATGGCACCCCACCCCGCCGGGCACCCAAATTTTTTTTTTCTCGGATTGCTCCGAAACTTTTTGGAGGTATTCCTAGGGTCCCCAAATGAGCTTTCATCAAATAAAATTGGAAATGGCACGAGTAGATTTTGCAAGGATCTCGTTTTTCCATCCAGCGTGCACGTCGACACCCCCGCTGACATGCCATGGCACCCCGCCGGGCACCCAAATTTTTTTTTTCTCGGATTGCTCCCAAACTTTTTGGAGGCATTCCTAGGGTCCCCAAATGAGCTTTCATCAAATAAAATTGGAAATGGCACGAGTAGATTTTGCAAGGATCTCGTTTTTCACTCCGGCGTGCACGCTGACATGCCAGGATCAAATCTCGCAGGCTGCCAGGATCAAATCTCGCAGGCTGCCAGGCGCCCATGGGCATGCCAGGATCAATTCTCGCAGGCTGCCAGGCGCCCATGGGCATGCCAGGCAGGGTCCTGGCACCCATGACACCCTGCCAGGCGCCCATGGCATGCTGCCAGGCCCCATGGGCAGCCCGCTGACACCCCCGTTGACATGCCATGGCACCCCACCCCGCCGGGCACCCAAATTTTTTTTTTCTCGGATTGCTCCGAAACTTTTTGGAGGTATTCCTAGGGTCCCCAAATGAGTTTTCATCAAATAAAATTGGAAATGGCACGAGTAGATTTTGCAAGGATCTCGTTTTTCACTCCGGCGTGCACGCTGACATGCCAGGATCAAATCTCGCAGGCTGCCAGGATCAAATCTCGCAGGCTGCCAGGCGCCCATGGGCATGCCAGGATCAATTCTCGCAGGCTGCCAGGCGCCCATGGGCATGCCAGGCAGGGTCCTGGCACCCATGACACCCTGCCAGGCGCCCATCGCATGCTGCCAGGCCCCATGGGCAGCCCGCTGACACCCCCGTTGACATGCCATGGCACCCCACCCCGCCGGGCACCCAAATTTTTTTTTTCTCGGATTGCTCCGAAACTTTTTGGAGGTATTCCTAGGGTCCCCAAATGAGCTTTCATCAAATAAAATTGGAAATGGCACGAGTAGATTTTGCAAGGATCTCGTTTTTCCATCCAGCGTGCACGTCGACACCCCCGCTGACATGCCATGGCACCCCGCCGGGCACCCAAATTTTTTTTTTCTCGGATCGCTCCGAAACTTTTTGGAGGCATTCCTAGGGTCACCAAATGAGCTTTCATCAAATAAAATTGGAAATGGCACGAGTATATTTTGCAAGGATCTCGTTTTTCACTCCGGCGTGCACGC
>JAYWLF010000054.1:410000-415006 GCA_037074535.1 Gleditsia sinensis
GCCCCCCCGAAAATTTACAGACGAGTGGTTCTTGCCCCCCAACACGCTTCGAACAACGGTTGTGCACCCTTTTACCAGGCACAGTCCCCATCATCCTCCGCCCGTCGAGATACCGTCACCCCTCTACCCCCGAATGTGCATGATCGAAGCCCACTTTTTTGTTTGCACACCCAGGGGCCGCGGGTGGTTGGCCGAAGCCGCCCACCTGGATGCCATGACCGTGAAGGCTACAACGTGACCGTCTCGCAAAGCAAGCACATCACGCATCAAGGGGGGCCCCATGGCACCTCGTAGCCGCCCCCCCGAAATGTTGCAGACGAGTTGTTCTTGTCACCCAACATGCTTCGAACAATGCCTGTGTCCTAAAAAATATGAAACACAACCCATCATCGTCGCTGCGTCGAGAAACCGTCACGCCTCTACCCCCGAATGTGCATGATCGAAGCCCACTTTTTTTTTGCACACCCAAGGGCCGCGGGTGGTTGGCCGAAGCCGCCCACCGGGATGCCATGACCGTAAAGGCTACAACGTGACCGTCTCGCAAAGCAAGCACATCACGCATCAAGGGGGGCCCCATGGCACCTCGTAGCCGCCCCCCCGAAAAGTTGCAGACGAGTGGTTCGTGCCCCCCAACACGCTTCGAACAACGGTTGTGCACCCTTTTACCAGGCACAGTCCCCATCATCCTCCGCCCGTCGAGAAACCGTCACCCCTCTACCCCCGAATGTGCGTGATCGAAGCCCACTTTTTTGTTTGCACACCCAGGGGCCGCGGGTGGTTGGCCGAAGCCGCCCACCTGGATGCCATGACCGTGAAGGCTACAACGTGACCGTCTCGCAAAGCAAGCACATCACGCATCAAGGGGGGCCCCATGGCACCTCGTAGCCGCCCCCCCGAAAAGTTGCAGACGAGTTGTTCTTGTCACCCAACATGCTTCGAACAATGCCTGTGTCCTAAAAAATATGAAACACAACCCATCATCGTCGCTGCGTCGAGAAACCGTCACGCCTCTACCCCCGAATGTGCATGATCGAAGCCCACTTTTTTTTTGCACACCCAAGGGCCGCGGGTGGTTGGCCGAAGCCGCCCACCGGGATGCCATGACCGTAAAGGCTACAACGTGACCGTCTCGCAAAGCAAGCACATCACGCATCAAGGGGGGCCCCATGGCACCTCGTAGCCGCCCCCCCGAAAAGTTGCAGACGAGTGGTTCTTGCCCCCCAACACGCTTCGAACAACGGTTGTGCACCCTTTTACCAGGCACAGTCCCCATCATCCTCCGCCCGTCGAGAAACCGTCACCCCTCTACCCCCGAATGTGCGTGATCGAAGCCCACTTTTTTGTTTGCACACCCAGGGGCCGCGGGTGGTTGGCCGAAGCCGCCCACCTGGATGCCATGACCGTGAAGGCTACAACGTGACCGTCTCGCAAAGCAAGCACATCACGCATCAAGGGGGGCCCCATGGCACCTCGTAGCCGCCCCCCCGAAAAGTTGCAGACGAGTTGTTCTTGTCCCCCAACATGCTTCGAACAATGCCTGTGTCCTTAAAAATATGAAACACAACCCATCATCGTCGCTGCGTCGAGAAACCATCACGCCTCTACCCCCGAATGTGCATGATCGAAGCCCACTTTTTTGTTTGCACAACCAGGGGCCGCGGGTGGTTGGCCGAAGCCGCCCACCGGGATGCCATGACCGTAAAGGCTACAACGTGACCGTCTCGCAAAGCAAGCACATCACGCATCAAGGGGGGCCCCATGGCACCTCGTAGCCGCCCCCCCGAAAAGTTGCAGACGAGTGGTTCTTGCCCCCCAACACGCTTCGAACAACGGTTGTGCACCCTTTTACCAGGCACAGTCCCCATCATCCTCCGCCCGTCGAGATACCGTCACCCCTCTACCCCCGAATGTGCACTATCGAAGCCCACTTTTTTGTTTGCACACCCAGGGGCCGCGGGTGGTTGGCCGAAGCCGCCCACCAACAAGTCGCAGACGAGGTGGTCTCTCACCCCAACAAGCTTCAAACGATGGTTGTGCACCCGCCTAGGCACGTTACTCGGCTATATCGGTGCGCACCCCAACACCTCAGTCTATAAGACGCTTTTGGTGCCGAGGCTCGTGCACGCCCAACCTTTTACTAGGCACAGTCCCCACCGCATCCGCTCATCGAGGATTGATCCTACCCTCTACCCCCATGATGTGCTCGATCGAAGCCCACTAGTTTTTCGCACACCACGGAGGCCGCCGACAGATGGCCTAGGCCTCCTGCCGCGGTGCAATGGATTATCGCTACATCGAGCATCACTCCGAGGGGGGCTCCATTGCACCAATGTAGCTGCCCCCCCCTTCGGTCGCGAGCGAGGCGGGTTTGCTCCCCGACCTGCTTCGAACAACGGTTGTGCACCCGCCAAAGGCACGTTACTCGGGTATATCGGTGCGCACCCCAACACCTCAGTCTATAAGACGCTTTTGGTGCCGAGGCTCGTGCACGCCCACCCTTTTACTAGGCACAGTCCCCATCATCCCCCACAGTTCGAGAAACAAACCCACCTCTACCCCCATGATGTGCTCGATCGAAGCCCACTTGTTTTTCGCACACCACGGGGGCCGCCGGCGGATGGACTAGGCCACCCGCCGCGGTGCAATGGATTATCGCTACATGGAGCATCAATCCGAGGGGGGCTCCATTGCACCAATGTAGCTGCCCCCCTTCGGTGTCGCGAGCGAGGCGAGTTTGCCCCCCGACCTGCTTCGAACAACGGTTGTGCACCCGCCGATGGCACGTTACTCGGGTATATCGGTGCGCACCCCAACACCTCAGTCTATAAGACGCTTTTGGTGCCGAGGCTCGTGCACGCCCACCCTTTTACTAGGCACAGTCCCCATCATCCCCCCCAATTCGAGAAACAAACCCACCTCTACCCCCAAGACATGCATTAAGCCACCGCTCCCCCCATTCCCGCGAACGAAGGGCTAAATTCCATCTCGAAACCCACATTTTTATGCACATCCCGGGGGTCGCCGGAGTCCGGCCGCCGCCGCCGCCGCCGGAGCGGCGGCGGCGGCGGCGGCCGGCCCCCCGGGGTGCCATGGTCCCAGGGACGACATGTTGCATGGGGGTCTCGCATTGCCCATCCTGGCATACCCCAACCCCCATGCAACATGCCAGGGGGTGCCCCATGGCACCAAGGAACTAGCACCCCCCTAAAGAGCTTTACAGGCTTTTTCACTCCTGGCAGGAACGGACATGGTTTTTCGCCAGCCACCCCAAGTTTTTTTTGGTACCTAGAGATCGAATTTTTGCACGATTTTTTGCAGGCATACTTAGAAAAATGAGATCTTTTCCCGTGTGAAGTTTCAGAATTTTTGGACATGGGATGAATATTTTATGATTTTTTATGTACCGAAACTTTGCAAAAATCTAGAGAAATCCACGGTTGTCGGATTGGTCCGAAACTTCTTGGAGGCATTCCTAGAGTCCCCAATTGAATTGTCATAACATAAAATTGGAAATGGCACGAGTAGATTTTGCAAGGATCTCGTTTTTCACTCCGGCGTGCACGCTGACATGCCAGGATCAAATCTCGCAGGCTGCCAGGCGCCCATGGGCATGCCAGGATCAATTCTCGCAGGCTGCCAGGCGCCCATGGGCATGCCAGGCAGGGTCCTGGCACCCATGACACCCTGCCAGGCGCCCATGGCATGCTGCCAGGCCCCATGGGCAGCCCGCTGACACCCCCGTTGACATGCCATGGCACCCCACCCCGCCGGGCACCCAAATTTTTTTTTTCTCGGATTGCTCCGAAACTTTTTGGAGGCATTCCTAGGGTCACCAAATGAGCTTTCATCAAATAAAATTGGAAATGGCACGAGTAGATTTTGCAAGGATCTCCTTTTTCCATCCAGCGTGCACGTCGACACCCCCGCTGACATGCCATGGCACCCCGCCGGGCACCCAAATTTTTTTTTTCTCGGATTGCTCCCAAACTTTTTGGAGGCATTCCTAGGGTCCCCAAATGAGCTTTCATCAAATAAAATTGGAAATGGCACGAGTAGATTTTGCAAGGATCTCGTTTTTCACTCCGGCGTGCACGCTGACATGCCAGGATCAAATCTCGCAGGCTGCCAGGATCAAATCTCGCAGGCTGCCAGGCGCCCATGGGCATGCCAGGATCAATTCTCGCAGGCTGCCAGGCACCCATGGGCATGCCAGGCAGGGTCCTGGCACCCATGACACCCTGCCAGGCCCCATGGGCAGCCCGCTGACACCCCCGTTGACATGCCATGGCACCCCACCCCGCCGGGCACCCAAATTTTTTTTTTCTCGGATTGCTCCGAAACTTTTTGGAGGTATTCCTAGGGTCCCCAAATGAGCTTTCATCAAATAAAATTGGAAATGGCACGAGTAGATTTTGCAAGGATCTCGTTTTTCCATCCAGCGTGCACGTCGACACCCCCGCTGACATGCCATGGCACCCCGCCGGGCACCCAAATTTTTTTTTTCTCGGATTGCTCCCAAACTTTTTGGAGGCATTCCTAGGGTCCCCAAATGAGCTTTCATCAAATAAAATTGGAAATGGCACGAGTAGATTTTGCAAGGATCTCGTTTTTCACTCCGGCGTGCACGCTGACATGCCAGGATCAAATCTCGCAGGCTGCCAGGATCAAATCTCGCAGGCTGCCAGGCGCCCATGGGCATGCCAGGATCAATTCTCGCAGGCTGCCAGGCACCCATGGGCATGCTAGGCAGGGTCCTGGCACCCATGACACCCTGCCAGGCCCCATGGGCAGCCCGCTGACACCCCCGTTGACATGCCATGGCACCCCACCCCGCCGGGCACCCAAATTTTTTTTTTCTCGGATTGCTCCGAAACTTTTTGGAGGTATTCCTAGGGTCCCCAAATGAGCTTTCATCAAATAAAATTGGAAATGGCACGAGTAGATTTTGCAAGGATCTCGTTTTTCCATCCAGCGTGCACGTCGACACCCCCGCTGACATGCCATGG
>JAYWLF010000055.1:0-70000 GCA_037074535.1 Gleditsia sinensis
ACACACTCTATCAGATTAGCAGCTGGTAAAAAGAAAGATATGTCAACAAGCTCTCCTGTTGTAACTAAAGACTTTTCTCAATCAACAGAGCTGCCCGCATATAGAAATCCACTTTTATAGCTAAGAAGGTATGTAGCCAAGTCCCTTTCTCAATGGGAATCAGTCCCCGTGTTCTTATCAGCCGCTAAGGGGCTTTTCTTTCTCTCTTTTTATCTGGTATATTAGGTGGAAGAGTAAAAGACTCAGTTCCTTTGATTTTTCTTTTAGCTTTTCCAAAAGGAGATGATCAAATTCATTCTTTTTGCCTCAGTCTTTAGACTCATCCTTCAGTCGTCGATAGCGACAGCACGATAGAGACTGGTCAGTCCACTACCCTATGCCGCTTTCTTGCTTGTCGGCCGTTGGTGTTGGGGGCGCGAAGGCTGAGACTTCTACTGATAGCAAGCACCGGTACTTGGATTCGGCTTGGGACCAATCTCGTTATCGTATAATAATAAGAAGATAGCAGCCCGTGCCTCTTTGATTATCTAGGCTAGTGGTCTGGTCCCCGGTTGCCCAAATCGACTGTTCATTCTCTACAAGATGGCTTTCTGGGTCAGACTCTTCTCTTTATGGCTATGGTCGAAAAGAAGACATGCTCTTGAGCCCTTTCTGTACACTCCTCTCATGCCGTGGATGGACTCTTATATTGACCCGGGAACCGGGCTTTCATAGTCGCTGGGGCTAGAGTCTTTGACAGTGTCTTTCCATGCTCGTTCAAAAAGTGAAGTGTCAGTAGGTCATTGAAGAAGGTGAACCTATAAATGGCGTATACAATACAAGAGAGAGATCAAATCCAATTCATATCGTCTGAGGGCGCCTAAGCTAGCTGTATTTTAAGCTTCATGTAGATCCGATCCTTCGATCAACCTTCCTTTTATTTCGGCCGCTAGGAAAATGCTGCTCACAACTTTGCTCGTGTCCACTATACACAATTGGCAAGGCCACTTCCTTCTAGAAAGTTTTCTTTTTCCTGACTATCTGTGCCTATGTGTGAAAACGAGTATGTGAACAGAACATCTTTCAAAGATCGAGATTGGCTTGGTGTTCAGTGTACCGAACAAGCAAGGGATTGAGCTGCGCGAAAGCCTATTCTAATCTAATAAGGGCGTTAGCGCATTCGTTTTCTTGCTGGGTACAAGATCGAAAAGAATGCATTGGAAGGTCAACTCGAGCTACTTTGGTCAGTGCACAGTGATCCTTATTATAGATTCCGTAAGTAACTCAGTGAGTGCTTTCTAAGAAAGAAAATGAAAGAAGAACAACCGCGCAGGTCGTAATAAATAGATCTACTTTCATGCTAGTTCTTACTCCAGCATGAAAGTTCCATTTCAGGGAAGGACGACGTACCATGATACTTTCTGTTTTGTCGAGCCCTGCTTTGGTCTCTGGTTTGATGGTTGCACGTGCTAAAAATCCGGTACATTCCGTTTTGTTTCCCATCCCAGTCTTTCGCGACACTTCAGGTTTACTTCTTTTGTTAGGTCTCGACTTCTTCGCTATGATCTTCCCAGTAGTTCATATAGGAGCTATAGCCGTTTCATTCCTATTCGTTGTTATGATGTTCCATATTAAAATAGCGGAGATTCACGAAGAAGTATTGCGCTATTTACCAGTGAGTGGTATTATTGGACTGATCCTTTGGTGGGAAATGTTCTTCATTTTAGATAATGAAACCATTCCATTACTACCAACCCAAAGAAATACGACCTCTCTGAGATATACGGTTTATGCCGGAAAGGTACGAAGTTGGACTAATTTGGAAACATTGGGCAATTTACTTTATACCTACTATTTCGTCTGGTTTTTGGTTCCTAGTCTTATTTTATTAGTAGCCATGATTGGGGCTATCGTACTTACTATGCATAGGACTACTAAGGTTAAAAGACAGGATGTATTCCGACGAAATGCTATTGATTTTAGGAGGACTATAATGAGGAGGACGACAGACCCCCTCACGATCGACTAAAAGGAAAGTCGCCCGGAGATATTGGTTCAAATCCAATTCGTGAGAAGAGTCCAAGCGAGATAGGCCTATACGCTGGAGGCTCTATCATACATCAATTATAAGTTCAAGACGGGCATCCCCATAAAGTAGTTCCTTTCCCAACTATAGCTGAACTTGCCCGAAGGAAATGTTGGATCTTCTTGCCGGGAAAGAGTTTGGTTACCAAGTTCAGTTACCATAAGCGGAAGTGCAACCCTTATATCTCCGATATATAGGATAGAATGTCAGTTTAAAATCCATTTGGGTAGATAGTATGGCTTGATAATGTCAAGTTAAGGCTATCGCGAAGTAAACACAGAATTTGTCTCAGCCTTGACTATGGAATCAGATTTCCTTTTTCAAGAAGAAAGTCAGTTCTTTCAAACTAGCTATTTGTAGCCGCCCTATTTAAATTAAAGGGCTAGAAGAGGTTAAATTCCTTTCTCTGGGTTGGGATTTCTCATAGCGGTGCTGTAGGCCGGGGGTTTCCCCTTCGGATAAGAAAGCACGAACCATAGATAGAAAAAGAAAAATTAGAATGAGGATTGAAATTCCCCTCTACATCCCCTCGGGAAAATGTAGTTATAGTGATTAGGAGGGATTTGATCTCAGGCGCTAAAGCCTTTCTTTGAACCTTAGACTCATCTCTCAATCCACTTCATGTACGTGTTGAATTTTCTCCGGATTCAAAACCAAATAAAAAGACGTCCCGATCGATAAAGATAAACATAAAGAAGCACGGCAAAAGGCTCTACAAATACTCACTAATTAGATAGGATAGGCCCAATCACTATTAAATCCTGGAAGCAAGCATTCCGGCCAGTAAGACAGCCAAAACTATGCTTCCCAAAAAGACTGCAACGTTCGGATTACTTGACTCCTGCTCACCAGCACTATGACTACTGCTTGCTTCAATAACTCCCGAACCATCATAGATAGCCAAAGTCATGTCACTCCCGCTCGGCGAATCAATCGCAAGTCCCAACCCAGAGAAAGAAAAAGGAAAAAGAGGCAGAGTGAAAGGAAAGGCGGATTGACTAATTGGTTGAATAAGTTCCGGATGGGAGGTTAACAGAAGGCATGTTCCCATCCATAAGCAAGGAATTAAAAGGCCCATAATATCTACTAACGACTGTGGTTGGGGGGAAGATGTAGGAATCGAAAGACTCTTCATCTTCCTCAATTGAATTCCGGGCTTAGGTCCCCGCGCAGGGGTGATCTTTCTCAGACCTCTCTCCGGAGACCGTAATAAAGAGTCTTTGCTTACATTATAAACGCGCTTCACTCCTTCTGAGAATGAAAATAGGATTCATTACTTCACTGCCACGAACGTTAAAGAATCTTCCCTCGAACTTTCTTTCCACGAAATTCTGACTACGAAAGGGCAGTTTTTCAAAGCTTTATCATAGGGGGTGGAAGGAAAGAACTAAAACAACAAGAAGATAGACTTTTACATCGTAAAGTGAACCAAGAACGGAAGTAACTTCACTGGCTGAGCTGACAGGCTGATAGGATTTACTTTACTCGCTCAAAGGCAAATCGCCAACCAACAGACAGAGATAGAAGTAAAGGAATTCCGCCCTTTAGGGGCCAGTCAGTCGATCTAAGAAATATAGGCCCTCAACCAACTCCTCCTACAGTCTTTGATATTCCCTGCGAATAACCTGGCCTGGATGCACTCCTGCTGGGCTTGAACCCTACTATTCAAGTCATCTACATAGGCGCAGATGATCTAGCTTCTTTCTCATTAAACCGGGCGGTCGGTCGCGTTTAGATAAGTTTTTAAGGCCATGTTTTCACTTTTCTTTCAACTCCGCTTGGTGATCGCTCATGGCTAAGATAGGTAGGTCCAGAGCTAGCTAGTGTTCAGAAGTCACTTAAGAGATTGAATATGGGTCCTATTAGAATAGGCTGTAGCCGCAAAGAGATAGAGATTCGCATTCGGGAAGGGAACCATAGCAGCTGATAAAGGCTGCTGGTGGAGCTGGCCAAGCCCTAGAGATTGAGAGTTTGGTTCGAAGGAGCGATAGCCACTCGACTGAAAGGAGAGGATGGACACGATCAAATCGAAATCCGGTCACTATTTAAAGAAATTCCTACCCCAAAGCGACTAAAAAGAAGAAAGCAGGTGCGATAGCTGCTCGAGCGATAGGGATAGGACTGAGAGTCTTTTCTTTTCTTCTTCACTCTCCTAGGGTTCATAAGAAATTCAATATTACACCAGTTCGATGAAAAAGCTTAATAGGCGCGTCAGTCTCAGTCTTAGTAGTCAGTGAAGTAACTCCCTTTGTTTGGGAGCATTCCTTCTCGGACTATCTGTCGAGCCTTCCTCTCCTTATCTATAGATTGAGTAAAGCCCTTTACTGCTTCCTTTTGCTCCTCGGTCAAGCTACTACGTAACCTGCACAAATCTCCTCTGCCTACGATGGTTCTCCGGCTTTCCTTTTCGGGATTCCCTGTTCTAGAAGGACCCTCTTTCTGTCTTACCGGAAGTTAGATAGTGAATGTCCCAAAAGCATGTATTGACTTACTGGGTCAGTCCAGGTTTCGAATCCACATCGGGAAGGCAAAGCCAGCAAGGAAGAGAAAGAGCATGTGTGCTAAGGCACAAGGTCCCGTATTGGCACTTTCAGGTTTTTTCCAAAGGAAGCCAGTAAGCGAAATAGGAATAAAGGTTAAGTGAAACTTAATTTGAGGAAGCTTAAGCAAGTGAACTACCTTCTTTTTGTCCAATTCCAACCTCCTGCCTTCACCACTCCTGCATTCGCTTTGGGTTGGTCTTCAGTTAGCGCTCATGGAATCTCAACCATTGCTTCTGTACTCCCTTGCGATCAGAATGTTGCGATGCTTAAGACATGCAATTGGAAGTCTCTTATTGGAGATAATCTAGGCTTAGATAAGTGATGAGACACGTGGCCATCTTTTCTTTTGAATAAAGAGGCGCGTGGGTAATCTTTCTTTTTTGAAAGAAATTGAATAAGTGAAGCAAGGCACTTTATACCATATCCTTTCTTCTTCTAGTGGAGAGATTGAATTGATTGAATGGAAGAGGGAGACCTAGGGCCTAAGCCCACCGCAGCTTTGGTCTTGATCCTCCACGGAATACAGTTAGTTGTATCTGGAAGCCTCAGCGAGACGTCCATGATATCCTGTCTCTTACCAACTGCAACCTTAGGTATCTCATCTCTTCTTTAGGGAAGGAAATTCAAAGCATTACTAGAGCAAAGCTAGTATCTGGCCTAAAGCTCTTGAACTAGAGGAGGAATTTCTTCTTAAATAAATGTAGCTATAAAGCCTTTTTTAGCATCTTACTTGTTACGAGCTTAACGCATGTATTACAAGGAGCACTATACACCTACTGTACCTCTACCCGAAATGGACACTATGCGAATGTTAAGAGAAAGAGCCGAGAGGAAGGGTATGATTAGCGCACTGGTTTGAGGGAAAGCAAGAGTAGTGAGGAATGGGCTCCCTGATCCTATGGTGGAAGGATAACACTCTCCCCCAGTAGTGGAGTAGTCCCACCCAGTAATAGCATAGTTCCAGTAGTGGGTCATCTATCGTAGTAAAGGAAGGGTTCGAAAATCTTTTTCAGCCCCTCACTCAACCAGCAAAGCAGCCCTTTCGGAAGCCAGAGCTTCTACCCTACCAGGAGAACACTTAGCCTCAGTTAGGCGCAAGAGAGCTGCTCATTCCCTCGCTCCTATGCAATGATCGTCTGGAACTTTTTCGCTCGCTTTCATCGCTGTTATCCTGATTTACATGATCCTTGCCTTGTGTCTAGGAAGCATTAGCTATCAGCCTTTACTTTAGTGGTCTCGACTCATCTTTGTTGAAAGGGTCTTACTGTTCCATGAAGCGCCTCTTCCCCACTATGTGGCAATTTATGTTGTAACTGATGTCCGGATTTCCTTTATTCTTTCACTTTTTACTGCTATCTCGGGTGCTTCATAATGGGCAGGGCCCTCATGCTTATAGGCCTAGTCATATCTATCTGCCTGCTTATAGATTGTTTTTTGAATCTATGACCTAAATCCGGTGTCAGCCTCTCTAGCAAAGTACTGTCCGATATCCCCTGTCTAGGAATGAAGGGTGTAAAAATCCCTTATCTTCTGGTCCCTCGTTGACACTTTCAAGTCTTTTTTTCTACTCGCCGCAACTTACCTTTTCATTTAAGCCCTTGTGTAAGCTAAGCCTTCATCTAATACCTTTTTCCCTCTTATCGGATATCGGATCTAGCTAGCGTTTGGAACTGATGAAAAGAGGACAAGACTAGTATAAATAGCAAAGCGGTGGTCTCTCATGTATGAATACTGTAATGCCTCAGAAAGACCGAATGCTTTTATTCTAGACGTTTTGTCCTGTTCAAAGCCCGATAGACCAGGGCCAGGCACCCGAAGCAAAGGTGTTCGTTCACCTTGACGAAGAATGCGCCTAGCGGGAACCCATGGGCTAAATGTATAGACTGCACCTGATCTATGCCTAACCTGTCGCACTCCGCTTGCTCCAAAATGAATTAGTCCAGCCCGAACCTCCGAACGATCATGTGGTTTAACCCTTAAAGGAACTTCATAACGAACCCATAATGGTGGGATATTTCTACCGTCACGAGTTGAACGAGAGCGAATATCACGAACTGCAGGAACACCACTGCTAAGTTTAAAGAAAAGACCTATCATAACAATGCTTTTGACTTAATCTTTTTGTCCTACTAGTAAAAATAGTCTATAGAATAGCACACGTGTATTCTAGATTATTGATTTTGTGTGGTCTATCCTATAACTGATTTTGTGTAATCTATCCTATAATATTGTTTACCGCCTTGATTTTCCCTATTGTACTCCGCTGTTATAATGATTAATATATTCGATTTAGCGTAGCATCTGGTAGATGATTCTATTACCCCCTGGGTCGGACATATGATCTTTTTAAGATCTACAATCTCTAACGGGAGATGAGTTTGGATCTAACCACCGCTCTACGTGGAGCAACTCATTGTAGAGAGAGAACCGACACTAATGACTACAAGGGGTGCGGCGGGGGGATAGAAATGGGTATTTTATTTTCCCCTAAAGATCAACAGTTTTGTATAGGGGTATTTCGTCTTGTGTATCCAGTTTCAATCGGTCGATTGGCGTGTGCTTCTGGCTCTCATTCCTAATCCGTGGGATGAAATGAATCTTCTGATTTTGAGAGGGATGAAATCACTGGGAAAGGACTGAAAGCTTTCTTTTCTTAGGTCTAATGCTAATATAATCTCTTTCTTTCTCTTTAGCATATTGCTTTTCTGTGTCCTTAGTTCTTACTAGTCTCAGTATCACAAGCAAGTATCAAAGTCTAACCTAATAGTAGCAGTTTCTTAATGGATTTACTTTTCCCTTCCAGTCGTAAGCCAGTTGCCCTTTTGACAGGTGAGGCGAGGGAATCGAGAAGGTCTCTAAGGTCTCGCGGGGTCCATACGAGACAATAAAAAGGGTTCCTGCCATTCGTATATAGAAGTGTAGCGTATTGCCAGTCCCAGCCTGCCCTTTTTTCTACCTATGCCTTCTTGCCAGTTTCAGTTGAAGTTTAAATTGAAGGTAGGGAAGGCTATAATAGATTTCTTTCCACGCTAAGAGATTAGATTTGACCTCTTTCTTCTCTTGTATTCTCTTTCCGGTTTAGTCTCTATCATAGGGCAAGAGCTAGAGCAAAGTGGAATAGGCGTAACCTTCTAAGGCAGGGTGGCAAGATAAGTCATTCTTTCTTTTCTTCCAGCAAGGTTTGTTATATCCAGTCCCAGTGATTTCGCCATCCCGATCAGAGCAGAACAAGAAGAAAGAAGGAGTCGCCATCAGATCAAACAAGGGAAAGCCAGCCAGCAGTGTCAACAAAGGCTAGGGCTATGGATGGAATTACACTAAAGTTTAGGGACTAGAGCTCTGCCATTACACTCCAAAGTAGTCTTGCTTATTGTTCATAATAATAGTTTATTTAATCTCTCTTTATCTCTGCGATGATAGTAAAAAGGCTCTTTCTTGGAATGAAATAATTCGAACAATCAAATGGGTAGGGTTTTCCTGTTGAAGTGGAGGTTAGAGTCCTTGTCTCTTTCGATCTAGTTTCATTGGTAAGGGAAGCCTCTTTCAGTTGCTTTCGATAGCGGGCTAGGAGGCGAGATATACCCGACCTGGTCAAGGAAACCCACACCTTCTTGGGATCCTTAGAGCTGGTTGAGATCCTCTTTGATGCCTCCCCTAAAGACCATTAGATAATTCAAACATTGTTGAAGGTCTTGGAGAACTGCAGGAGGTTCATTATCAAGAGAAGAGAAGAAAGGGCAGCAAATTTGTTGTTACAAGGGAGATTAGGGGTCTGAGAGTCAGGGCCACGAGGGGGTTGAGGACACTAGCAGAATGGGGGTTGGCTTGGTTTTTGGGGTGCGGATTTGACTCTTTAACTTGGCGAGCAGATTGAGCACCTTTGCTGCGATTCACCTGGTAGGGCATCGAATCCTGGCATGGTACTGGACCCTAGTCATCTCTTCTTTTCAGAGCATTCACCTCCGAATCTCCCGGGTCTCTTGGATTTGGTTCGATCAGTGCTTTCGTAGAAAATGAAGAGAAGAAGATGCATTTTCCGATATACGTTCGGACTGAAGAGCCTAGCAAGCTCGGACTGCAGACACTTAGCTAACTGCTTCTTCATTAGCCTAACCTAATTCGGTTCAGAGTGGAGGCAAACCTATTCCCCAAAGAGACATAGAAAAAGGGCCACAGAGATCCGTTGAGGGTTAAGCCCCCGCCTTCTTAGCCTATCCTTCCCCTCCAGGCACCAACCTGTCTCGAGCCAGTTTATCCCTCTGTTGGGATTGTCCTATGTAATGAAATGAAAGTCCGGAGAGATGCCTCCTCCTCGTAATCTGACGGAGTTTCAGAGTGTGCTACAGTCTATCTAATCCCAGGGTAAAAAAATAGGCGGAATGGTTCCATCTCCATAGTGAGATTCTTTCGTTTCCTAATACGATTCATCTGGCATGGGCTACGTGAGAGGGTAGACTGAAGACCATCACATCAATATCAATCAGTCATGCGGTCGGTTTTTCCGCTTTTCCTTTGCCTTGCTGACCGATCCCCACTTGTTATAGGTCAAAAGATTCGTATGCGGGTGTCTGGACCAATAAGTAAGAAAGCTACTGGCTATTCATCGCATGCCTGTCTTCCTGACTCAGTCTCTTCTCCCCTTATTCTAACGAATAAGTCTAGTCAACTCCCCTTGTGAACGGATCCTTTCATTTGACTCTACTTCTTTTGTTCACCTGTGTCGGTTTGGGGTACGGTCAGTTCACCGGGGGGATCGCCC
Source organism: Gleditsia sinensis (assembly GCA_037074535.1). NCBI lineage: Eukaryota > Viridiplantae > Streptophyta > Magnoliopsida > Fabales > Fabaceae > Gleditsia > Gleditsia sinensis. The sequence goes on from JAYWLF010000055.1 coordinate 9,368, forward strand.
TCCCATTTTCGAGGGAGATCCTTTCCGAATGACCTCTAGTCTACTCCACGTCGCATCACCCGCATGTGCAGAGGATGCCTACCCCACACACATGGAGTGAGCAAAGACAGATGCGCAAAGGCAGTAAGACCGACTCCGACTTGTCAATAGATGCTTTTTTTTTATCCTTTCATCATCTTCTCCCATAGGGAGACTGAGATTAGATCCCAGATCCCCCCAGCCCAGGCCATGCTATCCAGAATGAACTCTTATTTCATCCCACGAGTCACCCGGTTAATCAAGATGTAGAAGCCCAACTTCCTCACAGACATAGTAGGCATAGGTCCAACCACCTTTTCAGTATAAGTCTGAGCTAGGGTAAGGAGCTAACCACTGGACGAAAGGTTGAGTATGGTCCACCAGGTGATATCAGTATCAGTCTTCGCCTCTGGAAAGCGCCTAGATCCATCATTGAGCCTTAGATTCGAAGGGAATGGATTACTGACTCGATAGAGTAAGGGGAGTTGACTAGACTGACTTGAATTAAGAAGGGAAGCTTGGTACAAAAATTGGAATTGGATTTCTTTCTTAATATCTGTAATTTGAATCTTAAAGACCCTTTGACGAAAAAACCGTTGATCCGATCCAAGAGTCAGACTTTGCTATAGGAGGAAGGAAAGCCTCAAGAAGAGATAGATAGGGAACTTCGACATGGTTCCCAAGTCAGCGTCAGTACTGGGCACCCAAGCCATTCACCCAGGAAGGGGCAGGAAAACAGGTCCTAATCCGGCTCCTCTTAAAAAGAAAGGCTACAGAAGCACCTGAATTGCCAGTACAGCCTAGCGTCGGCTACCAAAAATCGGAGGTAGCCCCCCGGACCCTCGTGGGGGAGATTGAGCTACGATCTTTCTTCCACCAAAAGCCTTTGTGCCCAATTCGCGTAAAGGGAGGGCGCCATAACTCGTCCTGAGCGCGCAGCAGCAGCTTTCTTTGCCTGACTTCTCGGAATTAGGGGAAGAAAAGTCACTATGGCCTACTTTGACTTTCGTCTCTCTTCTACCAGTCGGTCTCCAAGTCAGTCAGGCCCCACCCTGGTAGACGGCTCTATTCGGTCGGAACCCGCTTCGATTGCAAGGACCTTCTTTCGATCCATGCCTCTCTCGCCCCTTATTAGAAAGCACTTACAAGCGTAGGCAGTGCCGTGAATAAGACAGCCAGAATTCGAATCCTCTCTCCTGAATTCAGTATCCTACATGCAGACGATCGAACGGACTAATTGAACCAAAAGGGACGTAGTACTCGTCGACCATAGGGAACGTGCGAGCGTAGTATACGAAGCGAGAACTAGAGTTCCATACTTGGAACGAAAGAATGGAAGACTTTTCACGATAGCAAGAAAACTATACAGCTATTGGAGCTAGAGTAAAGAGAGCTGGTTCACTTCCTTTTTCTAGCAGCTCTTTGGTAACTTCATTAGGAAGACTTCTTCCGGTAGGGAACCCGAGCCTAAGAAAGACTCTTTCCTCAATCCCCTTCAAGCCAGGAATGGAATGGGGTAGCGGACGAATGAATTGGAATTTCTTCGAACCTCTACTGGCTCGGTTAGGAGCTTCACTTCGAGCAGTTAGAGCGGTTAGTCCTATCCCAAAAGTTGTTCCGTTTTCCTGAGCTCTTGAGTCAAAGTCAAGTGCAGTTAGAATAGGATCGTCCAGTTCTTTCTATGGGCTTGACTTGACGACTGACTTCTCTTTACTTTCTTCTCACTCTATGCGTTTGAGAAAGCGAAACTAGGTCAGTCAACTCCTACGTATGTGATTTGAGTTTTGCACTCCTGCACTACCGGCTTGGCTTCCTTCCCGCCCTGAAGGATTTGGATCCACGAAATTTCTCTTCCATTCGGCGTACTCTCGTTCTAATCTATGAAGTAGAGGTTTCAATCGTAGTCTTTCCGCCTCTGTCCTTACCCTTAGGCTCTCTCCCCCTTTTAAAGACCTTGGTGATGGCATTTCCATGATAGCCTTAATTTTAGATGGGTCAACTTCTCCTATGACTAACCCTAAACCCAAGCAGCTTACCGGCTGTCACTCCGAATACGCATTTCTGTGGATTCATCCTAATATTATATTACCAGATTCTAAAAAAGAACTTCCTAAGTGCAGGCACATGACCCTATCGCTCACGGGACTTGATAATCATGTCATCCACATATACCTCGACCTCTTTGTGTATCATGTCATGCATAAGAGTAGTGACTGCCCTTTGGTAAGTAGCACCAGCGTTCTTCAGGCCGAAGGAAGGGCATGACAGTGTAACAAAAAGTCCCCAGGGTGTAGTCAAAAAGTCTTAGTCATGTTCTCAGGATCCATCAACATCTGATTCCTTCCAACCCCTATACGAAAGTCATTCCATACTGTGTAGTCGACCAGGATATCGATGATAGTAATAGGGTAAGAATCCTTGGGACAAGCCTTGTTCAGATCTATGTAGTCTACACACATCCTTACCTTCCCCTGTTGTCGGCTATTCCCTTGGTACCAGGGGTTACTTAGTCGTCAGCATGGGAAGTTCTTTCTTCTCGTGGTGTACGAGGTGGAAGAGATGTTCGGTATGTCTTCGATAATGTTTGAAATCTTTGATTTCTTAGTTTTAATCGAAGCACATCGGACTTTAGGAGAGTTAACTCTCTGAAGTCCTCCGAAATCTCCTCCTTATTTAATAAATAAGCCAAGGAAGCTCACCTGCTCGATAGTAGGCGGGGGGATAAGTTGTTTATATATATCTTTGGGTTACAACTCTTCCTGGCCTTTCTCCACTTTGCTTAACCAGTATATGGTTTGGTAAGGTGGGGAAGAGGCACACCCAGGACGAGACTTTAGTAAGTATGCGATCCTTTGTGATGACATCTGTAACAATTGGTTTTAATTGTTTCAGATGTTAGGGTCGCTTCGGTTTACCGTGTAACCCTGACTGAATTAGGAGTAGAGATTTCGGTCTCTAGATCCTTAAATTTTCATCAATCAGGGGGAGCGGAGTTCCCTAAATGCTTTTAGTGTGAGCGGAAGCATTTAGTTGACTTAACCACACTATCTCTAATCGCTTTAAGCGATTAAGGTTTGTTTGGTATAAACCGAAGCATTTGAAATAGGCTTTAGCCGCTTCCGACCGCTCACTCCTCAAAAAGGAGCTGGGGCGATAAATGGCTTAAGTACTTTCAATGGTACTATACGATACATCGATCCTGGAGTACCTCTCTAGGACTTCTTCGTTGCACCTGTCATGACATAGCACTGAAAAGTGTTTTGCGATGATAAGGTTGCACGACGAAGTTTATCCTTTAGTGTACCCTCACTAGAGGATCATAAAATAGCACATCACGTTCTTTTATGTGGAGAGGTCTCTGCTACTGAGTTCCTAAGCCGAATCTCCGGTTTACCCTTCTTTGTATTGCATTTGAACAAGCGTCACGAAAACCCCTGTATTCCTATGTTGATTGCGGGGATTCGGGGGCAAGAAATCAAATATCGAACAATGTGCCGTGAGTAAAGCAAGCAAGAATACAACTACGATAGGCAACCGAAATGCCGCTGCTGACTCTGATCTTCTTTGACACCAACTCGTCTCTTATAGATGCCACAAATGCTATCGAATAAGCCAAGCCTGGTCGAAAACGTGCTACTCCTAAAGCTGTTGATTTTCATATTTGTATTTGTCACTTTGCGGATTTGATGTCATCAGAGATTGACAGAGGGCTACTCGTTGATAAACTCTTTCCTGCTCTGCTTAGGACATTAACATTAAGGGGAAGACTTCGTAGATTCACTGTGCATTTGTTCTGAAAACAGCGCACTCCGCTCGGGTAATACATCATGCCCGGCATTCGTAGATCATTCCTCCAAAGCTTTTGCTAAAGATGGCATTCTATTAGAAATGGAATTGTGCAAACCCTATTTGTCCCAGCCCTTAAAGCCTTAAGCCACTCAAGCGGAATCAGAGTTCCTTTGAGTCCATTCTCTATAAGGAGTAATCTCCTGCTAAAGCACCTCTCTTCCATGTCTCTTCATCTTATCTACTTCTATTTTCGGAGCACGCGAAGGACAAGCTACTGACTTTATACTTCAACTGGACTTCCCTTAATGAGAGAGAGTAGGGCTCACATTCTCTTTATCGATTCATACATAGCATAGTCCCGCGCTCTGCCAATGATGACCAACTACATGTTCCACTGAGCCACGGAGCTACTCTCGGAGGGAGACTGACCAAAAACTACCAGTTCCAACAGTACGGTGCTTTCTTCAAAACACATCGATCTTCAACCTGGCGGGCGACCCTCTTTCTTGTGACACATCATGAACAATCCAGTCTAACTAAACTAAGAATGAGATGTCTCGAGAACCTGCACAGCACCTTCTTTGGTCAGGAAGAGAATCCCAACGGGACAACGAATGGAAGGCCTACCCCCTTTCGCGCCGTGAACATCAAAACCCAAACCGAGCTCACGCGCTCAATCGCCAATAAGAATCATCAAGCGGGTGGCCTTTTTGGTAGGCTACGGCTTTCTCAGTCGCTAGCTTGCTCTAATCGACTGTTAGCCCGAATCCCAAGGTTATAATAGAGAATCGAGGGTGAATCCGGCTCTTCTTCCTCTTCAACCGGATCTTGACCACCCCAACAAAGCACTGCTTTGCTTTAAACCAAGAAGGGGATTCCGCCATTTAGGTTTCGACTAGATCAGATACCCCATACCGCTTGAAGGATGACAACAGGATTTTAATCCCTTAACATGAAACTTAGCTTTAAACCAAGAAGGCAGGCTTTCGGACTATATCACTCAATTCAGCGGTAGATTAGACAGAAAGAAAGGAAAAAGCGATATCTCTATCAAGAAAATAACCTAAGGAAAGATGAAGTCTATGCACACTAACCGAATCCTTGGAAAAGGATGGTGGTGCAAATTCGCCTCTTCCCTTCTCCTTTCTGAAGAAAGCCCTTTTCTTGATTTAGGAATGAATCGGGTATTTCCGGGTATGAACTCCTAAATCATTTGGTTGTTCGACTTGCCTTCTTTCTTGGTGTCCCATGAAAGAGGATTAGAGCCAAGAAATATACATTACGATATACATCCCCTCTACTTCAATTAAAAGAAGAACAAGCACTTCAAAGCCTTTGAAACTATTTCAAATAGGGCCGGGCGGTTGATAACTAACTCTTCTTTCCGCATCTTCTAGACTCTCCATAAAAGGGGTAATAAGGGCTATTTTCTATCGGGGGAGGATCGGCAGAAGCTGGTGCATTCCTTTCATTCCCACCTTCATAGGAAAGATCTTCCAGTTCCCTCCGATCAATGGTCGAATATGCTGCCGTTCTCCTATCGGTCGAGAAGTAAACTCCTCGGGTGGGTAAAGAAGCCTATCTTATCCCGAAACCGGAGATACTGGAGGACTGATTCGAGTGGATCCTGTTGCCAGAAAGTTCTCTTTCCTAGTCGGGAAAAGAGGCTACCAAATGAAAGGGGTACTGAATCTATAGAAAACCAAACCTATCACATGCTTATGACCCGGTAACTAACTCGTTATAGGCAGTAACTGGGAGAAGGAAGGGTAGGGTGAGTCATTCCTATCTATTCCTTGATGCCCTCCCCCTTACGTGACTTAATAGGGCTCAATTCCACCTTTTTTCTCACTTCCCAATGGATCGATAGACGGCCCCACTCCTCAGCTAATCAATGTTTCCTCGATTTTTTGGAAAAAGGAATCGTTTCCTTGATGACGTGGATGCCTCATTCAGTAGTGTTGATCCATTTGGTTTATCTATTCACTTTTTTCCGGGAGCTATTGGCCAATCTCGTGAAAAAGGCTTTCCTATCCGGCAACTGTCTGTAGAGGCTAATATCTCTTGCGACCGCCTATTGATTTAAGTACCGGTGGTCGTTACTCCTCTAATCAGTCTGTCTAGTCTAATGCAGTTCCTGCTCCATCCGATAAATTTTCCATCCCTCTCATTCCTTGTTTTGATCTGGCTTGACGATATGCGGAAAGGATCCGACCGAAGATTCACTTTTTCTTATCCGGAGGAATCTTGACATCAGAGATGTGGTGATGCAACTCTATACTGGGACTGGCTACCGCCTCATACTGATTATCTCCTGGCCTATGGCACCCAAGAATCTGATGAGTTGAGCAATGCATTATTTGCTGATGGTCCTCCCTCCAGTTCATGGCTCGAGCCGGGTGGCATTCCAAGGCTTTTGGCATATTGCCAAAAAGAACCTGTCCTATATACCGCTAAATGAAAGGAATAAAGCATAGCATATTAGCCCTAAATGTATCACCGGAATCGGTAGGTTAGACATTTGAATAGCACTTATCCTCTCCATTTAGTAATGGAGTTCTTTCACTTTCCGTGATCGACATCGGAAGAAGTTGGGCTTTACGTAGGTGCCTGGGCTAATTGAAGAGAGATTGAAGCCCCCTATGAATTCAATGTGCACGCGGACCTCTCTCTCTCCGGGGGAAGTATATTGACTCTGCTTCGGGCGAGCGTGATTCAACTCCTTCTCATTCAAGAGGTCGAGATCTCCACCAACCAAGAAAATAGGGAAGTGCATAACATAAAAAGCACCTCATTCATTGATGGGAGAGTCCCCACCGGTCAGCGATTTGGTTTTATGCATTACACAAGGTGGCACGGACGAGTACTAATTTAATTGGGTACGCAAAAGCCTAACTCAGCTAAGCTAATAAATGCTGCATAAGAGAGTGGGAGGCCGGCCCCTGCCCATCTGGAGGTGCACACCCATTTAGGAACATATGCAAAAAAGGGGTAAAGAGAGAAGTCAATGGAGAACTACCAAATCCAATGACTTTGATTTGTTCGTACCATTCTGTCATCGATCACTGCTGGGTCGGTTGGTGAGTCACCCCCAAAAAAGCATCGAGAAAGGTCAAGCATATATGTTTTATGAAATGATCAGCGGTCTCATTTATGCTATGCCCTGCATCGTGTTCGTGTGTGTTTATTGAGCTTTCTTCACTTCAGCGCCATGCGCTTTGCTTCGCTTTATAGAAGAGAGAGACCGTTGTTTTGAGAGTGAAAAGCAAGCGCAAGCGATAGAAAGGATAGTCCCTCGCGCGTTCGCGCGAAACTACTATAAAATGGTGAGATCATTAGTGAAAGAAGGACCAACGACGATCCTATCCTAAAGGAGCAGGAGGAGCAGGAGGAGTCAGTCTTCTTTGAAGATCGAGGAACGTAGTGTCGGACAATTATGCCATTCGGAAGAAGTCTTCTACAGAGGGAAAGCAGCCTGTTACGAGTAAGTGGAGAGGAAAGATCTCCAGAGATTCTTATCTCATTCCATTCCAGTGGCTCGACCAGTAACCAATGGCGAAAACTAAAAAATCCATGGTTTCCCGGTAGAACCCCATTTCGCCCAAGTTGTTGCGAAACCGGAAAAAAGAAGCGGTTTTTCGCACAGCTTGCTCATAGTGCAGGTCCCACTTGTATATTGTATTTGGCCGAAGAAGCATCGGACAGGTTGGAGTTCTTACCTTCTTGGGACTCCATGGACCAAGATCTGCTTTCATTATATGGGCAATATCGATCTACTTTAGTAGATCATATGGATGTAGAAAAAGCTTCTGATTTTGATGAATTGGAAACATCTCTTTTCCATTTTTATTTACCTAGTTCATATCTTTGTTTCGTGTGTTCCCGGGAGGAATTCGATCTCTTCAATCTCGGGATACCACCTAAATAACTGCGGCCAGAGAGTCAAATAGGTCGGGAAGAAAGAGTCTGAGGTCGGGTCGGACGACATACATCTTGGTTGGTTCCACCACCACTAGAGATTGGACATATATATAATCTTTATTATAAATAAAAAAAAGAGATTATAAATTTTATATATTTATTAGTTAAATAGCTGCAAGACCAAAACAGGGTGCAAAAAACCGAAAGCCCTTCTTTTAAGTTCCTCCCAGATACATGGCTTACATACCCGGCTCAACATTCTTGGAAAACAATCGAATCGAGGCTGGATGTAATTCAGTGGCCATTCAATCTTGTAAACTAATCGAGACCGAAATTGGAAAAAGAGATACAAACGGAGAGGAATAACCAATCGATGAAAGAACATGAAACCATTCTGTTTCAATAGAGGTACGAGAAACGGTTGGGGGCAATGAAGTAGGTGAAGTGGTTGGATTTTGCGAGCTGTTCCAACCACTGCTGGATGTGATTCCAAGAGCCAAACGAGAATGAATACCACACAGAAGAGTCAAGACCAGGCTCCCTAATGGAATGTTTAACCGATCCATTCCGGATCGACCGAATTGGTACGGAAGTTGTAACATGGGAAAACCACAGAAAACACAACTTATTTGAATAACCCGGTGACCTACCAATTGTAGAAGTAGGATCTTTGGCAAGCAATAAGCACTTAAATAATACAATTCGAGTGTACCATCTTCTTTCTCATTTCGAGGAAAAGGTCCGGGAGGAAAAGGAAACAACGGAGGGATCCGAATCGGACCTAAATGGGAATGACATGAAAAGTCTTTTTCAAAACCTAGTATTAAGGGCGTTACGACGATATACGAGAGGAATGGAGAAAAACTCGTGATTGGTGTGGAGGGGAAGATCTGTTTATGATATAGTTCAAGAAAGAGTCGTCTCATTTCCTTACTTCTTCGTTCTTTCTAATTCATTCACTTCAAGGCTGGTTCTGAACGCCGCGTAACATCATCTTCAACCAACCTCCACCGCCTCACTAACTTTATCAGCCCTTTCGGTGCGGCCACTAAAAAATTGCTTATACACTAAACAGCTGCTTATATACGCTTACTAAAAGACTGACTTTCATTCATTAGGCCAGCGTGAAACTAAGAAAGAGAGATGTGCCTAAAGCGGCATGCAAGCAAACTGTGCACGCTAAGAGAAAAGGAGAGAAATTAAGTTAAAGACTACACCAAGCCAAGCGCGAAGTATATACTCTAGCGTGGTAATCAATGATCTTGACTTCATCTGCAGCTACTTTATTAAATTAAGATATTTGGAAATTGACCCACTCCAGTAACTTCGGCAGTGGTTTCGACATTCCTATAGGAAAATAGTTCTTCGGTCTTTGCCTTGGAGGGCTTTTCTTCGCCCTTGCAGCTAGAGAGGTGTCATTGGGGTTGTGGAATCTCATATCCGATAGTCAAGGGTTCAGCTAGTGAATGCGGCGCTACGCTATTCGTTTGAGTGTCGCTCCGGGGTAGCAATCCGAGGGTTAACTGTTGGCATTGGTTCTTAGAAAGTTGCTGATCCTAGAAGCCCCGAATGGAAGCTCTGAGGAAGTTTTATTCTTATTCGAATAAGAGAAGTAAAGAGTATATGGGGTTTGCCCCGTATTGAATATAAAGGGGGGGCGGAAGATTCAACATTAACTGGTTGAGCCCTCCATAATACAAAAACTACAGCTATAGGAGAAAAATCCCCTTTAGGTTAAGCCGGTACTACGCCGTCGACCGCGAAAGCTATGGTCTAAGTTCCCGAACCCGTTAATTTGGAACCTTATAACATCAGTTTCTCAGTCGGGGCAGTTGGCTCGGCATCGCCATCATCCGTCGGCATAACAATCTTCCCTGATCGCTTCGCTTGCCGTAGAGGCTACATTCTATAGAGTGATAACTAAGACCTGCTTCGGAGAATATAAGGTTTTTTGAGACAGGACTTTCGCTCTAAATAGCAGGGTTCCCCATAACACCCAGAATGGGCAGCTACGGGCGTGTTCAACATTCGAAGGGATCAATCCAGAGCAGCACTCAAGACAAATGAATCTAAGTTAGTATGCAAGAAATCGAACTAAAAAAAAACCATTAAGAATTAAGAAGAGAAATACAGAATAGCCCGCCTCTTCCCTTAGAGAATTCGGGATTTGTCCCAGCATAGATCTTATCAGTTATCAGTTTATGCGCAATAAACACAAATATACAGTACATGAAGAATAAAAGAGAGTGAAGTCCCCTTTAGTTTTTCCGGTTTTCAATTACTTTGAAATTAGGCTCAACAATTCGCCGCCAGCCTTTTTTTATAATATATTATGGTCGTCTATCTTCAACCCAACCTCTGATAGGGCGAGGGACAGTTCACAAGCTTGGTATTTAAGTCAGTCTCAGGTCGAAGTGCTTCATCCCGGAAATGCGGTTTTAAATCTTCTAGGTCTCTCGAGCCTAGATATCTACACCTCGTAAAGCCTTAACAGCATCGACTCATTAATGCGCCCTCAAGGGGCAGCGCAGCCTAAGGAAGAAGAGGCTCGGCAGGATACTCGCAACTAAGCATCTAAGCCCTAATTGAATCGCGATTAAGCTACTTGTGCACCCGAAGTATTATACCATTTGGTCTGGTGGTTTCGCCTAGTATGATGTATGACGTACATAGCACTAACTCGACTTTAGAGGGCAAGTAGGCCAGGCCTCTTAAGGTTACCTAGTTTGCTTCATCGCCATGATCATTAGACGATACCAGCTGGATCGGAGCACTTGTCACACTCATTTTCAATGGGAAACTTAGTTTCATTCATCACACGAAATAAAAGACTAGGCACACGGCACGGATCAAAACCTGTCCTTCAAGCTGTCTAAGTTAGCTTTGTCATCTGTTGATAGAGTCTTTTCCTTATAACCCGGGCAGCAATAGTCATTGTTTTACTGAAAGTATAGTGAATAAGGTCTTCTCGAGCCTTCGCTGCCTACTCTGCTTTTGCTGCTTAGCTTATGCTATCCTCTCAACTGACTGTAGATATCCAGTCTTCTCCGACTGAGGAGAATAGCAAATCAAGTCAGGAATGCACCAAGTTGGAATAGAATAGTCCAAGTAATAGTCTCGTCCAATTGCCTAGCGTAGGCTTAATGCACTTCACACTGGCTAGCGCTACTTCCAACCTCGCTCTCAACGCAAACGGTAGCCAGTATTTAATCAAATATTAAATTACATAGTTAATAAGTGGTTTTGTTTCATTTCAGCTCTTCGATTAAAGAAAGGCATCGATACACCCCACGACCAAAAAGGCCTACGAGGTCGGTAACCGGTGTAGGCATTGCACGCAACCTTTACGAACTGGAAAAGCAAGACACTGGAGCTTACTCGAAAGGGAGGCGACATTGCATGCTTCGCTTCAAGTGCACTAGCGGTTTGAGTAACCTGCGCTAAAAGGTGCTCATTGAGCCGGTCCCCGTTGGCTATGGCTAGCGCTACCTAACCTCTTGCACGTGAAGTCAGGCAAGAAATTTCGCTTCGTGTAAAGATATTTTTTTAATAATAATTTTTGTGTTCCATCGATCAGGCCTTAAGAACCGTTTATTCTTCGCCAATGGCCAGTTTTTCCTCGTAGGTCATGCGGAGAAATAGTGGTTTAGAACCATTTCCAGGATCGACTTTGGCTTAGCCCGCCTCTTCTTCTGTCTGACTTCTGTGTGTTACGTTGTCCCGACCTCCGTTTTGGGCTGGTCGTTTCTTTTAGACCGATCATTGGAGTAGTAAACTTACCCTTCCGGTATAGTGTCTATCTTTAATGGCAACGTAACGGCTTGTGAGTGAGCCTCATGGTAAGCCGAGGAACCCGAGATTGCGTACCAACCACATTAGCCAGGGAAAGTTCATTCACTCACCGGACCGTAGTTCTTGTCGATTTGCACCCGCATCAGACGAGATAAGAATGTCTCGCACTGAGAAGGGAAGCGGCGAAGCGAGCACAAAGTCAAGTGTACTAAAGTGCTTTACCCTTGCACCAAGAATGTGGAAGTCCGACCTAGCTAGTCAAAGGGGAAAAGAGATAGAGGTGCACGGCCCCCTGGCTCAGGCTAAGCGGTCCATCCACGCTCATATCCTCAAATAATTAGTCGGGGCCTGTAGCGCTTGCTTACTTTTTAGAGGGCCGATCATATTATTTTATTCAGCTTAAGCCTGGTGAATCATACGCTGTCGGAGCAGCCACCTTACTACGTGAACAACTATCCTCGAAAGCATTTTTGCCGGCAGAAGCCAAGCTAGCGTTCCTTCCTTTTCGAGATCCCATCCATTTCTTGTACCAGTTTCCACTCCAGTTTTAGATTGCTCTAGCACAGATGTTGCTACATAGCCCGTAGCTTCCCCTGGCTCAGTCCCATATACAGATCTATAGCGCGTTGAACCAAGACAAGAACACCCGAAACCTTTTCGGAATACCTTTTGTGAAAGAAGGTTAAACCTCTTCGTAACCACTGACAAATCGAGTTGGAGCAAGGGCGATGGACACGGAAATAGAGAAAGCACATCCTAAATTTGGAAAGCCAGAGTCAGGAGTTTCAGGAGCTGTTTTGATTTCAGCACGAAGCTCACCCCTATTTAGGGAATAGATCAAGTTCAGTCCCAGTAGCGAAGGTAGGCGCATAAGTTCATATTCCCTTGAGGGGACTCGATCTGGTAGTGATGCTGCGGGCTTACTTACTTAAATGTGGAGCCTTTGGTTTCCATACATCCATGTAAAAACCTTTCTCGGTGACAGATGTTATTGAGGAAGCCATCCCTGAAAAACTGGACAAGCACGCGTCTGTATGGTATAACAGGACCTTAGCTAGATAGTAAAATAAAAGGCATATTAAAAATTTATCGTGCTATGGACCAAAGCAAAGAAAAGAATGGTGTTCTGCTGCTATCGACACCTACCCAATTAACCAAAAGTAATCGATCGAGACCGCGGAGAAATCCACCAAAACGGTTAAGCTGGCAAGGTACTTAGCAGGGCATGCAAAGAAGGATGGAGGATACCGAAACGGATCCGGGGGAAGGCCGAAAAAACCTAATGAAATACTTATCATCCAATCGAGACTAACCAATGTTGGACACTAACGAATCAAGGCAAGGAAAGACAGATTCATTAGTGAAACAGGCTTTAGTAGATCATATGCAGGACTACTACCTCTTACTTATTCTCTATCCCCACAAAGTGGATCAAGACAGTAGCATCAACTTTTAAAAATCCTCCATAGCATGGAACCACACTTCCCGCCCTTCTAATGCAGGGCAATGCACATCAGCTTTCCCGAAAGACCCTATTCTTTCAACAAAGTGGAAAGACAAATTACTATCGAGAAAGTAGCCAATTAAGGCTAGGTTCCATATAGACTCACCTTTGTAGGATATTTCCTTCCATAGGTACCTCAAATATATCATGACTAGGAATACCCACATCAATTGGCTTTAAACGAAATAAGCGTGGATTAACCTTTACCTGTGAGCAGAAAAGGTTCTGCGGTTTGCCCGAAGGATCCGAATCAGATTGGGACGGTTTTGGCAAGGCCCAGAACACGGGCCAGAATCTGGTGTGCATGTGGGTGGTCCAGCTGGTTGGGCTTGCTTCAGTGTAGGCGAGACCACAGCACCACTGGTAAGAGAAGAAACCTCAGGGTGATGTGTCGCAGCCGAGGATTAGAAAGTTAGAAGGCCGATCAAGCCTGCTAGCATCTTTTCCATAGGAGTTGGCGGGAAAGGACTGAGGAAGAGCTGACACCATGGGCCCAGAAGTCTCAATGCGCCATGCTTTTCGGGAACCCTGTCCTTTCAAGCGCAGATTGACTAGCTAAGGAAGGCAGGGGCGGGTCTGGTGTTTTTCGTATTTTATTTATATAAAGAGGATCACGGCTTCATTTAGGACTGAGATTTCCCGGTAGGCTAAGAACCGCGGATTACTCTCTTTCAGAAGAGCAGAAGTGAAGAAAAACATTAAAGAATTTGTGAAATTCATTTTCTGCTCAGTGACTCCCGGATTCACCATTCATTTCCCTTTCCTTTCCTTGCCGCCCGCCGCTAGCAGAAGCTAAGCGCTTGAAAAGCGCGCTAAGAAACGTTGCTTCTGTCGGCCTTTCTGTGCAACAGTCCACCAGTAGCAGAAGAGAAGGTTACCGTACATACAAGAGTCTTCCAGTTTTTACGTAAGCTTTTTCTTACCAGTCAAGTAGTACAACAGCTGTATCTTATCTTATAGCCCGGCGCGGCGGGTCGCCTTTTGAATTCAGTAGATAGAAGAAACTATTAGATAGATAAGGAGTAGGTGAGTGAGTGAGTCCTCACTGACCTGAGCGATTTCGATCACCTAGCAGGCCTTTTATTTGGTAGGTAACATCGCCAAGGCGTATCATCAGATTTGACTACGAAGGAAGGAACTCGAAGTGAGACGGCACCGTCTTGTGCAACGCAACGATAGTTGGCCCTCTATCATCTTCTTTCTATCCGGTAGACTTGGTAAAAGGGCCCCGACTTATTTTATTTCCAGAATTAGAGTTCGACCGCAGCTGCCCCTTTTTTGTTTTTGGGGGGATCAAGTTCCTTGCCAACTATCGACCCCGATCTCTTTTCATCTCTTTCTTTTGGGTATTACTAGCCTAGCCTTCGTCAATCACACTAAAGCAGAGCACCCAACTATGGCAAGGCCCCCTTAAGGGTTAGGTTAGTCAATCCGGCCCGAGACGCGTTCGTTGACAAAACCGCCGTAGGAATGGAGACCTTTCAATAGAGCGGAGGCGAACTGATCAACGAGAAAGAGGCCCTACTCACTACAAACGAATACACCACAAGATCGAACTGCACTCATGCCTCTCCCGCATCAAGTTGACCGATCCCCCCTACGTAGTTCTTCTATCAATCATGTACGTAGGTAGGGTCCTACATTCTGATTGGTATATCATGAAAAAAGAAAGCCATTTGCACCAGGCGCACTGCGCTTTCCCTTGCCTAGATGTTCGCCTTTCTAAGTCAAGTAATGGTGACCCGCCGAAGACTGGAGCCTCATAACATGTTGACGAAGACCCCCGAACTGAGGGTTCGATCAGTAGAGGGGACGACTTTGCCTCCCCGGAAGAAGAATAGCCCCGCTCTCTAGCCGACTGATCCCGTTGATCATATAACTGGGAGGGAACGTGTCACATTAGAGGTGAACGATCAGAGATGTCCGATAATTACCACGATGAGGAACGTAGTAACTCGCCCTAATGAATAAGCAGGAGAGGAAGGGACCTCTTTTCTTTTAGTAGACTAACCTATGAATATGAATGAAGAAATGAATGCCGGGCTCTTTCTTTCACAGCTAACCCCAAGAAGTTTCTTAATGCTGATATTTTCTGTTTCGTCGATAGCATTTTCTGATGTAGGATGCGTAGTAGCTGTTGTCACAGTAGGGGTCCTAAGGCGGGAATTGTCCTAAAGTAGCCATAGCGTGCTCTCCCTCTTCTATTGTATGGGCGAATTCTCTTAATGAAAGCCTTCTTTTTGGCTCTCGTGTGAGGGTTTTTCATAACTTCTGTCTATCTGCTGTTAAATGACTTTATAGAGTCCTAAGGGTAGTCTCAAAGATAAGGAAGCCGTATTAGTTTTGATTAGCTGTCCCAGGGAAAGGAGTAAGTATTGGCTGTTGGCATGTCCGAGCTAAGATCGGTTGAGGCGGGTAAAGACGGTTGCCTAGCTTACTTAGTAAAGGACTCCTTTTGTTTAGCGGTCATGGATCGATTCTAGGTGGTTAACTTTTATACCCCTATTCTCAGAGTTCACGTTCTGATCTAGAAAATCGACTTTTCAGATGAGTTCCATAGTTTTGGACAGGACAGGTGGAAACTAGGAGGTAAAGCTTCTCTTAAAGCAAGCGGGCAACAAGTGGATTGGGCTAACGCTTTATTTGCTCCTTAGGCTTTCCTGTTATAAAAGGCATAGGAACAGTTAAGCCAGCATAGAGCAAAGCTCAACCAATGGGCTATTTGCTATAGTTCAAAGCCCCGTTCATAGAAGGTCTGGAGACATGAGAAGGTGGTTTACTTACTTTTGTACTAGCGGGAGCGTACTTGTGTGTTAAAGGGGTACTGTATTTGGGCTGCTAAGTAGAAGTAGAAGCTATAGGCGAAGGCTTTCGCGCCTTGCTGTTAAGTAAGGTGGAAGCTAGCTACTTGCTTGTTAAAGGTGCTTAACCCGGCAAGATCAGATCTACGAATAGAAAGTCTTCCTAGCTAATCTTTTCCTATTAAGGGCTTTCGCTTCGCACCTATTGTCTTCCTGGTCAAGAAAGCTAAACTAAATAAGGAAAGCCATTAGCCAGCAGGCAAGTAAGCGAGAGTTTGATGCCGAGAATCGTCTGCAGTCTCTTTGTTAGTTAAGCGAGAGTGACTGATTTTATTGACATAAGCTCGGGAAGCAGCACTCTCAGACGGGAGATAAAGTGCTTTTATCAACATAATTTGATAACATAATAAGAAACCCTTGACTTATGAGTGTACCGATGCCGTCAGGAGGATCAACGAAAAGGTAAAGAAACTCCGCCCTGCCAGATGACACGATAGATCTTTTCTAGGTCTTTGATAGGAGCGGAGCAGCTCGACCAGAGGCAGAGTCGAACTAAGAAGATTCGGAGTAATTAAAATCGAACTAAAAAGCAACTTACCAATCCAATCCAGCTGCTATTGATGGAGAAAATCCTCCTAGAAAGAGGGACTTGGCAAAGGTAGACTCGGCATCTGGCTCACCTGCAAAAATGAATTGAAAAAGGCTCTTCTCAGCCGGAAAGAGTTCAAGTTCGATCCTTTGCCATGGATGGAAAAACTTCAGGATATAAAAAGTTTGAAGTGAGTGGTAGCTGTTGTCGTTGAAGGATTATCTTTGAACGAATCCGATTTGTCACTGGTGAAGAATCTTTGATAGTGGCATCCCAATAAGCATCCGATGAGTCGGAATTGCCCTGGTCAGTTGTATTGAAGGTAGCATTTCACCAGCTTACATTAGAACTAGATATGGTAGATCCCTACTCATCGTCTGAATCAAAGAATTCCTCTTCTCAAGAGCAGTCGTTAGGCCTCCCAACTATACCAATAGTTCAGTCGGGAGAGAACGGCGTAGAGGAGAGATCTTGACTATTGGGATATCAATAATATTCCGGCGTATGACTATTACTGTTACTGTATTGCTAAGAGTTGCAGGCGAAGGGGAGAGAGATTTTACTTTGAAAGAAGCAACTTTCACCTTGAAAGCCACTAGAGCTTCTTACCCGTGCATGCATGGTTTGGCCGAGATTCAACTTTACTAAAGGAGTTGGAGCAGCAGTACCTTGCCTTTGACTTTACTGGCCTGTCTTCTCTTTACTTCTTTCTGGGGGGGGCTTCCATCTCTCTCTCTAACGCTGCCTTGGGCTAGCAGGGGGATGGACTTCCGAAACCAACCTCTTAGACTAGGCGTCCCCAGACGCTCCCACCTGTTGAAATCCGCTTTCAGAACGTAGGTTGGCCTCTTCGCAACAAGCGAAGTAATCTTTTTTTACGTGTTATTTATTTTGATCCGCTGACACGGACAGTAGCTAAACTCACTTGCCCAGACCCAGGAGAAGGGATGCGTTTTGGGTCTCAAGGAGGCAATTCCCCGCTTTTTATTGGGTCAACTGACATGTGATCGATCGAGCTAGACTTTCTGAATGAGTTTGACTTGGGCTTACGAGCGAATCACCCTTTCCCCTATTCTAGAGTAGTACTCAATATCTAGTCTAGAAAAGTCTCTCCCCACTGGCCTTCGCTCTACTCTTCGCACCAGCCTCAGACGCTAATGCCATTAGCTAGCAGACAGCGAAAATAGCCTTCTTTCTCCTGTCCCCGCTGGCATGTCAATCAGTAACCTTCCCCCTTTTTATAGAAAAGGAGGGCTCCTGTCTGTTCATTCAAATGGGATCTTAAACTGACGTCCTTTTGATCGAAAAAGGAGGCTAAAGCTAAAGGAAGACTAGAGAAGAAAATAGGGAAGATAGGCCTAGCCTACGTCGGGGAGGGTGAATTCGAATGTACCGAAAATGCAAATGCGACAATCTCTTCTCATCGAAGGGTTCAATCCCATCTACTCGTGGGTTCGTAGAATCTCTTGCACAAAGGTAGTTTTGTTTTGGCCAAAGGTAGGAAGATCGAGACCTTAGGGTGGCCAAGTTCGTCTTCGCCTATCGGCTCACCAAGACTGAGTTCATCTTCTCCCGCTTATCTACTCAAGCAGAAAGGGCCTTTTAAACGAATTGTTTTCCGATAGGCGATAGGTTATCCAAGCGGGCAAACAGGTCAGAGAGGGGAGGCGCACCGACCGGAAGTGAGGAGCCAGAAAGCATAGATTAGATTTCCAGGTCTATCTATTATACGTTATTTCACCGATGCGAGTGCCGAGTTGTTTCGAGTCTCAGAATCCGATCCTCGCTCAGCTCCAGCTTCAAAGGTCTGATATGTAGTCAAATTTTCCGGTAGAAATGATGGGTTGAGCATGTAAAGAACAGCAACTGTCATGTAAAGAACAGAAAGGAGAGACTTTCCAGTTGACAGAAGAGCGATTGCAAGAGATAGGGGAAAAAAGACAGATAGCGCGCAGATTGACTTATTGCTGTCTATTGACTTCTGCTGCTGCCTGTTACTAAGGAAGGGAAGAAAATGGATTAAGTCAGGACACGATCGATTGAGACAGAAGGGAAGGTTGCGAAGCAAGAAGATTGCATTAATCAAGCAATGTATACAGATAGAGATGAGCATTTGTGCATTGATACCGATACAAAGACAGAGTCAGGGACGCAGTAGCTCGACTGATAAGGAGAGGGATTTGCTGGTTATTCTATTCTACATTCGCTGATTCGTAAATCCATACATATCGCTTTCAATCCTTTCGGCAAGAAGTACTACTACAATAGCGGTTTTAGTTCTTTAAAAGACTTTAAAGCCAGTGGCACTCGTGCGCCTATGTATAGTAAGTAAGTGAGAAAGTCTCGTCCTCTCGTTCCGGCTCAGCTCGCATTCTTTTTTGCTCATCCATTGGGAAAAATATCTTCTCTCAACTTCTTAAGCGGTAGGAATTGTTGACTCTTTTTTTGTGTTGGCTGATTCTTTTTTGGAGCCCATGTCTATTTACTATTAATAGCCTTTCAACGGGTCCCCTCAAATCAAATGCAAGAATTTTCCTTTTTTCCCGAGTGGATTCTCTTCTCTTCAATTGCTCATAACATAAAGAATTGAGTGGCTCCTTTCCGCTCCTCGGCCTTCGGGAGAGTCTAAGCTACTGCCCGTGAATCTCCCACTTGCCTTAACGAGTAGCTATTTCTTTTCTCGTCTTTTATTCCTCCTTGCCTTCTTCTTAGGAATCCTCCCAAATCACGAGTTGAGCAGCGATGTGGGGACGAAAATGCCTTTTTTTTAAATTCTTTTTAAACTGACAGAAGGAATATCAAATAGAACAAGTAAAGACCAATATAGGTAGCAGAAGGACTACCAATAAAGAGTCACGAGGCAAATGACAGGAGTGCCAGGCACATAGTGGAGGCGGAAATCAATACATGTCGGTGCGGCTATTCATTCATTTCTTTTTTAATTCTATATTTATTTCCGTTCGAGCGCTCATTTGTCTTCAATCCAATAGATCCGTCGGAAAGCGTACAAGCGTCTCTGATCAAATCGGTTGAGTTCTTTCCATTCGAAGTATCCCATTCCCTATGTCATTCCCGCCTTCCCGTATTCAATTCCCCCATGCCATCTCTTTTCCGCTGAACTGGTATTGGTGATTGGTCTTTCCTGGTGAATATCATTAGCTAAAGAAGAATTTGCTATGCTGCTTTCTTTCATCATATGGTTTAGAGCTAGACTCAGTTCTTCCATTAGCCAATAGTAGTATTGGACTTTTCTAGTCTATATCCCCCTAATATAGCGCTTCTACTTTCTTCGGTCTAGACTCCAATATAAGGTAAGGCTCGCAAGGGCTATTGGTCAAGCGCCCTTCTCTCGCGGATCAATCGCGAGCCCTTCTCTATCTCCTGCTGATGCTAAGGTTAGCAGCTCTGCCCTTTCCTGGAATCACTCTCTATGGGCTAGTAAGAAGGCGTGTTCAAGCTCTCTTCTAGATGGAAGCTGAAAGAATATCTCAAATAGACTTTCTTTTCGACCATAATTTCACTTTATTTAGATCGCAAGTCAGTCTATTAGAGTCCTTTCCTTAGTAACAGGATCCTATCATAGGCGTACTCAGTTGAGTCTAGTTCAGGAGTGAAGGAAGGCTAAAAGTCAGTTTATTCAAGCACTGGGAATCAATCGCTCTGAGGTCTACTCTTCTGGTAGTACGTGCTTTCCCTGTCCGCTCATCTGATCGAGAATCTCGAATCTGTTTAGCCTTGCTATCATCTGCTGGTCATCCCTTTCATTCAATCTGATGGTAACTGGAATCAACAATATGATGGTGAGGAAATATCCAGAGTATAGCACATCTCTCTACGAATCTCCCTGTCTTGCTATTAGCCCTAGGCTTTCACAGTACCATTCTATGGTCTCTTTGCTTGAGTTCCTTCCTTTCTGGCTGGAGTTCACGACTTCTTGTATATGTCCGAATTTTGAGCCGATATAGCTTTTTCTCATCATATGGGGGGGAAGTATGGTGGATCAATAATAGGCCTTTCTGAAGGCATAGAAACTACATATGAGGAAGATGCGGATATACAGATACTGAAGAGGAGCGAATCACCTTCGTTAGCTTAGTTCGAAATCCCCTTCTATTGGTCTGAGGGTGCGCCACATGGGAGGCCCTACCGCTTGGTCGGTCCACAAATAATTTTTTTATGTAAATGTATCTGTTGTCACGGAGCCAGCGAAGGACATGAACATCCCAAAAAACGTACTTTTTTGAAAGCGTAGAAACGCAATCCGCAATCAATGAAACTAACTATACTAATTAAGTAAGACCAAGACCTTACATACGGAATACAGAATATGGCAAAGCAAACATGGAAAGCACAATCAGTATCAGTACGAGTGGGGGGCCGGTGTTGGAACATAATGCTTGGCTGGCGAAGTCGTGGAATTCGGTAGGTACGTCGCTTTGGCTTCTTTCTTTATAAATGTCTTTCTGGTTGGCTAGTCAACGGCTGGCTTCTTTCATTCCTTCCCGCTTCCCCCATTCCGTGTCTCCAACCGGCCATAGGGAACTTAGATGATTCATCCTAGCTTAATAGGGCTTTCGCCTTTCCCTCGTCCATGGGACGGGACTCTTATCTGCTTTCATAGGCTATCGCTCCTTCAACTCGCTCCTCGCTTTTGTTCAATTATAAATAAATAACAAGTTTGATGGAGATTTGTAGCATCATTCAAGTAAATACAGATTGAGATCGTAGAAACATGAGCTTGTGATATAGCTACACCTAATTCCAGACCGGTTAATGCAAGAACTATAAATAAAGGACCAAGATCTCCTATGAAATAGAAAAGATCATTCATACATAGCATAGTCCAAGCGGACCCACTTAAAATCTTTACTGAACTATGACCAGCCATCATATTAGCAAATAAACGTATTCCTGAGCTTAATGCGCGAAAACAATGAGGGATTAGCTCAAGGAGTACTAAAAAAGGTGCTAACGGCAGTGGGACTCCTGCGGGTAATGAGAAGCTTAAAAAATGAAGCCCATTTATTTGAAATCCCACTATAGTAATGCCAATAAAAATAGAAAATGAGAGACCCAAAGTAATGAGAAAATGACTTGTAACTGTGAAGCTATAAGGTATCATACCCTGGGGATTACAAAATAACGAAAAAGTAAAAGTGACCGAGATGCAAGGGAAAAACTTTTGTTTCACATTTCCGGAAAGACCACCTATTTGTTCGTTTACCAGGTTCGGCACGAAATCATAAATAAGCTCTACCAAGGATTGCCAAGCATTTGGTACTGAGTTTCCTCCTCCCTTTTTAGTAACAAAATGAACCAGAAGTAAGACCAAACTGAGAGTTAGCAGCATAAACAAAGATGGATTTGTGAATGAGAAAAAAAAGTTTCCTATATTCATAGGAATCAATGGGTGAATGGCAAATTGATCAAGGGGGCTGTGGGCAGACACCGTATCTACCCACATTTGAATGGCTTCCCTATAGGTCTCTCCCTGTGCGCCATTTACAGTTAAATCATCCACAATAGACTGCATAAAGTAGGTATTATCCCCTTCCCCATGTAAAAGTTCCGCTGCCGCGGAAGAATTAAGACTGCTTTCATCAAAGATAAAGATGCGTGGAAATTGCATATTGATTCATTATTTGACTGCTCTGCTCCCCCTCCAAAGAATAAGAAGAGACTTACAAAAAACTATAAGCTGTGGTTGGTTGTTGACCAACAGAAAGGATGCATGGGACTCTTTTTTCTTTGTCGTTGCTTGGCTGTAAACCAAGTGCTTTTCGATCTTGTACTCTACGGAGGGGCGTAGCGGAACACCAAGCCAATCTCGATAAATCAAAAAAGAAAGAATCAATTCTTTCTTCTTGCTGCACTGCAAACTTCTCGTATCGCTCTTTGCCCTCTAGCTATTTCAGTTCATCCTTACCTTAGTAGCGTTCAGTTCATCAGCTATCTCATCGCTATGCGTGCGATGCAGATGCAGCCTTTCCGATTTCTTATTCTAAAATACGCAATTTCTTGATCCATTTCTTTTCAATGATAAGCAATTCATGCACAATTCAATTCTTTCCACGCTCGGTTCAAACTCAAACAAGACGGGCAATCCTCTCGTAGACTGAGCACTATTAGCTGTATATTATTCTGTACATACGGTGTAAATACCTTATATTATTGTATTATTATATACCATATCCATGTAAGATAAGATCTCCTAGGGCACAAAGCCCATCTTGCTCTCCAATTCTACAAGCACTAACCCAATCTCACTGAATGAAGTTTCACATCTTTCGTCTCAACTTGCCCTTTTAATAGTACCTTGCCGCTCTCGAACCCGGGTGGGGAAGGAGGGTGAACTTCAATGGAGAAAGAAAGCACTCGATGATCAGTTCTCTACCGGGACAAAGAAGATGATCACCAGCAGAGATAGCAATTCGAACCTTAGAGCATCCCTACTGTGAGAGAGACTGTCCGTGTCCTACTTCCTTTGAATAAACACAAACCAATCACGTAATCATCTATACATATGTAATTATTGGAACATGATCCGATCTTCGAGAAGTAGTGTTATGATGCTTCCATCCCCTTTTTCTTCTTTCGATAGAAGAGGGGTACCCGTCCCTCGACGATAAGTCTTTAGGAGACCTGTTACTGTGCTACTCTTCACTGGTTAGAGATCTAACTGCATGGGTGACAGCCAGAGAAAATCCTCTCATCAACGAGACAGACACAAATAGGAGAAAAAAATCCCCTCCTAATTCAAGTGTGAAGAATGATCGAATCGAACGGAGAAAGAAAGAATCATGCGCAACAGGCTTCCGCCAGACAATTGGACCGCTCACTACTTGGGCTATTACTGGGAGACTGAATCATTCAAAGGATAGCAAAGAAAATAGGGTTTCGGTTGCTTCACTTCACAGGGTAAGGGAGGCTGGGCTATTCATTACCGAGCTACTCTACGTATTGGTAGGGCTATAACCCTCTCTTAGAAATCCCCTCTTCTTCATCGGGTCAGGCTGAAAAGGCCTCGTTCTTCCTTCTTTCCTGAAAAAAGGAGTGTCCTAGTCTGCCCTTGGGGTGCCTCAGCTGCTTTGTATGATTCATATGAAGCAATCGGATGCGGATTTTTCTGCTTCTACGGGGGATTCAGATGTGGATTCTGAGGCTAATGCTGCTTCATACCTTACCCGGTTCGTTGGAACCACTTCGTTCGAATCCACGGAACTACGAAGCTAGTCCGATCTGGGAAGGAGCAAAGAGCCCACTTCCTACAATAGCTATCTTTTTTTTGTTTCGCAAAGTTCTCATTTGGCACTGCCTACCTCTGGTCATTACAGCTCGCATACTCGTGTCTAAACTCTCCGAGTCTGGCAACACTACATTCTCGGTAGACCACCATGATGATGCCTCATCAAAGACAAAATGTGGCGAGACGTTTGCTTTATTGGTGGTGGGATCAACACATCTCCACCCTTTTTTCTGCCCATTGTACCCAGTAAAGATAGACCGTATCGCCTTCTTTTCCAACTTTGTGCCCGACCAGTTGAGGCTTAATCCCCCAAAATGCGCCTTTGGTGTCACATCGGGAAAACTTTAAGGCTTTCTCGTCAGTCAAAGAGGTAAAGAGGTCGACCCTGCACAAGTCAAGGCCATCCAAGAAATGCTACCTCCACGAACCGAGAAAGAAAGAAGGGGTTTTCTCGGTCGCGTGCAATACATTAGCCGCTTCATATCTCAATTAACCTTCACTTGCGAGCCTATAACAAGCTTCTAAAGAAAAATGACGCAGGAAAATGGGATGAAGCCTGCCAGAAAGCTTTTGACAAAATAAAGGAAGACCTCCAGAGTCAACCAATTCTAGTGCCTCGTCCGCCACTGCAAACGGGTTCACTAATTGCCCCTGGCCTCAGTCTGAGACTTGGCTTTGGGAGGACGCTTTTGCACAAGAACAAAGGTTGAGTCATAGGGGATTGCTTGAGGAAGGCCCACATACCATTCCGAAGGGTCCTCTCACCTGAGGCTAAGGATAAGGAGTCTGCCGATAGGTCGTCATCTTCAAAGTAGGCGGAGAAGTAGCGTCATGGAAAAAGTGACTGAGCGCACTGAAAAGTCGTTCGCAAGTTCTAAGAGTTTCAAGTCCTGGGTATGGCCTTGATCTTTGTTCGCCCCAAACCTCCTACCGTAAATGGGAAAGGGGTCCTCTCTCTTCCTCATTCTATTTCTGACTTATGGATTGCCTTAAGAAAAGCATCATTTCCTTCCTTTTGCTATATTAGCACAAATTCTACCGACCAAGCTGGTTCACCTCTCTAATTACGTATCTTAGTGTCTTCTTTCCTGCTCCTCTAGTAAAGAAAGGATCACCTCCGCCCAATAGAGCCTAGCCCGAGAGAGGACTTCTCCAGTGTGGATCGAAATGGTCTCGCGAAGCCGGTAACCGGACGGTCTAAGTCCTTCTCTAACTTGAAGAGCAGCAAAGCCCACAGAAAGTTATTTTAGAAATTCAATTTTCTAACTAAGAAAGCAGTCTCCTCGGGGTTCGAGATATGAAGTTTGGTTATGACGAAGATAGATGGGTTTCCAGAGAAGGAATGCTGATCATTCCGGGTTCATAAAAAGGAAAGAAGAGGAAACTACCGTTCTCCTAGTGTACTCAGTTTAGAACTATAAATTCACAAGTAAAATTCTGATATTAGTCAGAAAGGTAGCTAGTAAGCAAGTCGAGTAAGACAGCTATTATTATTATTAAGTCGAGCGAGCGCTAATACTAATCAAAGACGAAAAGTCAGAATTCGCATAGAGATGATAGGCGCTTATCTATCGTGGAGCTCGGTAGTCTTCCTTAAAAACGCTACCGATTCTTGAACAGAAAGCGGTATGCTTTCGAAGACCATTTCTGGTCTATCCGTGTTCATCCCGTGAAAGAAAGGATAGTTCATTCTTGGGGTGAATAAATAGAGACTACTGCTACGTGATAGACCGTAACTTCGGGATCAACCTCAATGAATTATATGAATTATGGCCGACCAAGCAGTGAAAGTGCCTTCTTCTCTTTAGTAGTGGGGACAAAGCTTACATTTGTTGAATTAGGGGCCCTGGACCCTCTTGAACAGCCATTCACTTTCACTGGCTTATCCGCCCTTCTAACTTAATCTCCTGGCCTCACTGACATGACTGGAATTGAACTATACGTCCGCACCTTAGACGAGAGCTTAATAGACTCAAAAAAGAGATTTCCCATCGTGCCTTATTAAAAAAATAGGGCTGAAATGGACTGAGTCTTATCATATACTAAATTTAACTTTCTCTCTCCTACTAAAAAGTAGTCAAAGATGATTTATTCCGGAGTCCTCTAGGATCGTAGGCGATCTAAGGTTACCGGCTCTCCGACCTCGCAAGGCACTACTGTAGAGCTCTATGGGCCCGCCGCTTTCTTCTAACAACATGGCTAAAAGTGTTACTAAAAGGATGAAACTCATGATAGAACAGCCAGGGGAAGTACTTTCAGATAATATTTTACTAGGAATTCAAGAGTCTCCGTGGTTCTCCTTTGTTTGCGCGCAATCGTCTTTAGTATATAATAAGACTCTTACTCTATTGCTAAGAGTTAGCAGGCGATAGCTACTTCGTACCTGGTTCTGCCTCAGCCAAGTCTTTCTATTCTAAGATTCGATTTCTTTTAAGAGAAGCAAATCCTTCTCTCACTACTTCGGGACAAGATTGAACTCCAATAGCAATAAGCTAATTGATTTAGTACGTTTAGCCTGGAACTATTAAACCTTACCCGATGACTTTCGGACTGTCTTTCTTGCTTGACTACTTGAAAACTCTCCTAGGATTCGAACAACTCTTGTCGACTCTGAACGAATGCTTAGTGGCGAAGAAGAACTGGTTGGGAGCGACGGAACTGACTAATTAACTGATTGAACTTCTTTTTTGGGGGTGACAAGAATCACCAGTTGATGCGGAAGAAGCGATCAAAGCATGCTTTTGCCCAGAAATAAAAGAAGTTCACGCATTGGCAAACAGACTTCCAAAGAGTAGGAAAGGGAATGTCTTTGTTGAATCTGAATTTGATAAGTAACCAAGCAGAAAATACGGAGACGAAAACAAGCATTGGAAAACTGGAGTTTCAATAAGTACTGGTACAAACCCTTTAGAGGTAGGCTTTCATGCCCTTTTGATATATGTCTTAGTTGGCATAAAATAAGTAAGAAAGCAGCCAATCAGGGAGTGCCAGCCAGTTAGATCTGATTGGAGAGGCAGAAGAAAGAAGGAACTCCGATTAAGTAAAATTTAAGGTATTCCCAGGTTCGGTTTACCTGGGGTGAGGTTGAGCGAGGGTAGCATGTAAACAAAGAGGAATTGCTATCCTGACAGCAGAAACTACGGATCTTCGAACATTGGCAACCCAGCTTAAAGTAAGCGAGGGACTCCAGAGTGAGAATCTGATTCTTTGGCATATTGCCCTTGGGCATCCGATCCTGTCAGCATACTGAAGGTAATGTACGAGCTAGAAGCGCACACCCAGCAATCTCCGACTCAAAATCGAGGGACTACCCAATAGCAAATGCCGGCATATCTGCATCATCCGGCTGAGCGAAAGGTGCTAAAGAAGAAGGAACCGGCAAAAGACGATCCGGACATCAGGTGACAAAGTAGCTGCTCCCTCCAACCACCTTGCTGATCAACCTGATATGTAGCTTTGGAAACCCTTTTTGATGAAGCAATGGCACACCAAGGTCTCGCCCAAGATCCGATGTAAGTGCGATTCCACTCAAACGTCTGATTTCCCTTGCCAACGGAGGCTTAACATTACATTGCAATAACAAAACCATTTTTATTTTATAACATTAACTTTCTCTTTATGACCAGAGGCACCACAAAACTCTTGAAGAATGCGTTGAACTACAGCCACTTGATCTAACGTAGCCTCCGCAAACAAGACGAAATCATCCGCAAAAAACAAGTGTGATACCCCCGACACACCCGAAAAGGGATCCACTCACCCTGGTTGACTGCAGCTTGAATTAAGTGGCTCAACCTCTCTCTCCATACACAAGACAAAGAAAGAGCAAGATATGACCCTGTCGAAGCCCTCGCAAAGGATAAAAGGTATCTGTTTTATCGCCATTGATTAAGACCCGCATGGCCATGATCAATAAGATGACTAGGCAATCCCATCTGAAGCAAAGTCTCCAACAGAAACTTCCAGCTTACTCTATCATAGGCTTTATCCAGGTAAACTTTAACGGCAAAGAAGCCAGTCTTCATAAACCGCATAGAATGAATGATTTCTTGTGCAAGAAGAATGTTGTCCAAAAGAGGTCTTCCCGGCACAAAACTAGCTTGAAATGATCCAAAATTGAAGCCTTTTAGGCTTAGAAAAGAGGAGGTGGATGAGCGGCAACAAGTTGTCCTTTCGATGGCAAGGCAAGAACAACCAAGGGACAGGATGGGAATGGGTTGGAAAGAAGGAAAGAGCGGAGAACAACCGGGAGGACATACGAGTAGATGTCCTTTATCCTACAATCGATAGAGGTAACGACACTGTTGTCTGCTTCTTGGCAGACCGGATGAGCCAACCCTTCTCTGAGATCTAGGTGGATCTCTTGCGGAAACTCTACCGTTGAAGATAAAAAGAAAAAGACTGAACTCGCTTTCGACTGGCGGAATGCTCTCGTCGTGTTCGTTTCATATCGCTCGGTTAAAACTACTACGAGCACATTTGCCTTACGATGGAAGGTACGTAGGTAGATAACTCTTCTTTTCTTTTTGGCCATTTTGTGCTTAGGTGGCGTACAAGCCTCTTTCTGACCGCACAGGCTACACAAGCCAGGTGCTGGAGTTACAGATTCTGCCATGGAAGCTTTTGAGTGACTGAGCACAAAGACGAGAAAGCAGTTGAAATTCTTGGCTCACTGGAGCTTGATAGGATCATCCAGGATTTCGGTTCCACGAACAGATACAGAGATATCAATCGTTCATTGTTACAGAGATTTGAGTGAGACCCAGTTGACCACAATTAGAGATCTCCTCAGATTCATGCTTGCTTTCAAGTCCCGAGATTGAATGATTTTTCCCATCGGTCACTGAACCACCTTTTGTCACTTCACTACGAAAGAAGCAGACTCTATAAGTCTTACCAAACTAAGGCTTGGGCTTGCCTTTATCTTCTCTTGATGAACTCTCGGCTGATTCAACTCAAGCAAGAACAGCTTGAACAAGAAATGGCTCGATTCAATAGCAGCTCCTTATGTCCCGGAGTCAGACTCATCAGCAGAGTGGATCTGACACTATTCATGCACAGTAAAATGAACCCTTAAGGGACTGAGTGGCTCACTAGGAGTAGTGCAGGAAGGGGAAACCCGTGTAAATATCAATCCCCGGTTCTAGAAGTAAGAATAGTAGTCAGTCCACCAGCGAATCCATAAGTCAGTTGACTTGAAAAGTCAGTCATTCCCCTTTTGAGGCTAGACCCTTGAAGTTGGAAGTTTCAGTTCAAGTCCCTGGTTCAATAATAAGCAACAGGATAGTAAGCAAACAAGCTAGCAAGTAGTTAGAAAGCTAACCCGAAAGCAAGGGGAAGGTCAAAGTCAGGTTTGAGAGCTGGTGCTATAGATGGTAAGTCCCCAAGGATTGGGATAGACTAAGCTTTTAGAGCAAGAGTCAGCGTGGGATATTAAGCTAACCTGCCAACCAGCTAGCCAGCTAATCCGTCAGCAAACCGTTAGCCATTGACTAAGTCATTCTCGGGTGAGGAATGTTATATAACATGTGATATGAGACAAAGCCTGCTAGAGGAAAGAAGTCCCACGGGATAGACTCAGACTTTTCATAAAGTAATGAAAGGAAGAGGATAGTGGAACTTAAATAGGAGACAGAAAGAGAGAAAGTTTGAACAATCAGCAAAGGAAGAAGTTGATTTCACATTTATCGATATGAAGAATAGCCGCTTAGTTTCGGTTTCATAGTCAAGTCTCCTCCAGTGCTTGGTTCATCAACTAGTTATATTCAAAGCAAGACATCCAAGGCGGGGAACCAGGGCACTCATCTCTATCAATGCAATGACTTAGGGGGACGGCTCAATCCTTTCAGCTAAAAGCAGCCTTTTTGAATTGTGCGAAAGCACGCCACCAAACCAAGAAGAAGAAGAAAAAGTCACTCGAAGTAGTCAGCCTATTAGCATAGCAGTATAAGAGGAAGCCTAGCCAATAAGTATGGTTGAAGCTTCCCTTTAAGTTAAGGCTTGAGCTTGCCCTTTTCATAACATCAGATTCGGCCTAGAACGCCTAGCGACTATAGAATCCTAGAATAAGAAACGGAGCTGGTGCTTGAATTCATCTCTGCAGATGTTTTCTCTGCTCTAGCCGCAAAGCTTCCCCTTAACTTAAGGCCTCACCACCTACTCCAGCAGAGTCAGAAACGAAAGGGAATCGAAGAGCAAAGATAGGAAGCGCTCCTAGCATAGGTCTTGACTTTGACGTTGGGACTCTGCCCGTTCCAGAATTTACTTCAAACGAAAATGCATCAGTCTAGGGAATAGAGAATCCCGGGAGAGTAGGGAGCAGGGAAGACACTCGTCTTTGAAGTCAGCCCAGTTGGCACTGGCTTTGAGTTCCTTTTAAGGAAGGCTTGACCCGCCTATCTAAGCTCGGCTAGAAGCTTAAGGCCTATCAAAGGGATGCCATAGGAATAGGATAGGAATCCGTAAGCCTCTAGTAGAAGAAGAAGAGTAAGGCCCAGCCCAGTTCAGTTTTATAACAACCTTTCCTAGAATAAAGAATAATAAGGAGAAGAGTCAGTCTACTGATCCACCTTCCCCACTATGGGGTTCCCTCCACTTATTAGAGCCGAGGGCGGCAAGTCAAGGGAAGTTAATAGATTCTTTCCTATAAAACCTCTTCTTCTTCTATTTTGCCATCCACGTTGGCAGATCGCCTTATCCTTAACGTTGAAGCGGGATCAGATGCGTCAAAGAGTCCCCATTGAATTGTAGGCCGTGCCAGCCAATCGTCTTCAATCAAGGGAAGAAGGCCGAAATCGAGTTCGGCCCGGTCAATCATCTGTAGAGCTGAAAGTTGTCGAATTGGGTTCTTCCATACTTATTGGCTAGGCTTCCTCGCTTAATTAGATATTAGAATATAGTTTGACTTAAAAAAGACCAAAACACCACACCAGGCAATTCTTCAGAATTGAAGTTTTCAACGTTAGTGGGTAAGTAGGCTTCACGAAAAAAAGATAGGCAAAACCCAAACCGCCCCGCCCTTACGCCATGCCATGAAAGGCAAGACGGCAGAAAAGGTCTTTTTCCAGTCAACCTATGTAGAATCCTATCCGGCTGAAAGGCTGAATCTTAGCTCTTTTCCTTCTCCTTCTACAATGGGTAAAAAGCCCTAAACTGCCTACAGGCCGGCATCTTCCTCCGATAGGAGAATGAGTCTAAAGGCTGACTCTTCCCGAGTCATCGCCGGGCTTAACAAACATTCTTGTCCCGAATTGCTTTTTGAAGCATATGGGGTTTGAGAGTTTTGCCATTATGGGGCTCTTTCCGTTTAGCAGAGCCGGGGAATTCGCTCCAAAGTAGACTTTTGCTTTTGCTTCCTCTTTTTCCAGAAAGGATTGAATCAAGAAGACAATGCGCAAGAAAGAAGATCTTAGTAGTGTAACTTTTATAACAAAGTAGTCTTGAGAAGACTTGCTGCCTAGCGCTATAGCTTTGCAAGGCCTAAACTCAAATCGATTTTCCTCAGTGGTAGCTTAGATAAAGAAGGTCAGGAGGGATCACTTCTGCTTAAGGGAAGTTTGAATATAGATCCCCTCAAACCCTGAAGTGCAAAGAGCACCTTGTGGCAAGGTTTCTCATTGAGAATGGATCATCCCTGAATGTGATGCCAAGGTCAACATTGGCCAAACTTCCGGTGGATACGTCACACATGAGACCTAGTACAATTAGACTACGGGCTTTTGATGGAAGACGCAGAGAGGTGATCGGGTATATTGAGATAGAAATTTGTCCCTAAACTTTTGACATACTATTCCAGTATCGATGCCCTGCCCAAGAGGAGGTGAATACCGGCTGACTTGGACAAGCGTACGATCAGAGTGAGGACGCTACCTTCTTTATCTTCCTTCGCGTGGAGCAACCACTCCCTTCCTAGGGTAGGGGGTTGCCATGGATTGATAAATATGTCAGGCCGAAGGGGAGGAAAGACTGAATTCCGCATTAAAAATGATAGGAGTATAAGGGTGTGGCTTATGAACTCATTCCTATGTATACCCCGATTCCGAAAGGGAGGCAGCTCAATGTTAACTATAAGTCATGGATTGCCCCACGTGAATATGATGCCCTGAATGAAAAGGGAGGCTAACCCGTTCACTTGGGGGGAACGCAGGCCTAGAACCAGCACAAGACGACTCCACCATTTCTAGCATTCCTAGTTTCAGTCAAGCGCCGGGTACTTTTGTTGAAGATATAATATAGCTTTCCAAGCGGACTGAAGAAGACCCGCCTATTGTATTGGTTGAGTCGGAGACACTTTCACTAAGTAAGGCGGCTAGCTAATCCACGGAGAGTAAGGAGGAGGGGTTAAGAACCGAAGGTTGAGACCGCGCGGGGAGCTAGAATGTATCTATTGGTTAGGCCGTGATAGCCTCTCTTTTCCATATAGTTTGGGCTGCCCTGACCTCCTTTTTAGTTTTAGTAAGGTAGCCAAAAGTCCGGGATCGGAATCAGAACCAACAGCTGCGCCTTCCATTTTGTAAGCTCCGATCACATAAACCTCGTCCCATTAAAAGGTGTATCTACCTTGTGGTTTTTGATGGAAAGGGGCGAAGGAGAGATATCTCTCACTTTCCAATCCGCGGAGGCTGATGAGGGTACGACCAAGTAGTCCCGACTCTTGTAATTCGGTATATGAATTCTCATACCTTCACTCTGGGATCGGGAACAGAAAGACAGTTACTTGTTGTAGTTGCACGCTCGTCCCCTCAAGAGATGCCCGCCCAAACTGAACTACTTACTTCACTTGCGAATAATAAACTACTGAACACCAATCCACGATTGCTAAAGATAGCTAAAGAGAAAATGTTAACTTGACTTGATTTGCATTATTTCTTTTACGCTTTCATCAGCTTAGGTCCCCTCCTTTGTGGTCAAGCAGGATAAGAAACTCAATAAGACTCTGAATTTGAGCTGTCCTCGGATGTACACCTGCTTGTGGCACCTCGGAATTACAGACTTACTACGGTAAGAGACCTGGACCCGGCGTTCGTTGGAGTCGTGGAAGCTCAGCTCGTCCTATTCTTAGTATTCCTAATCTTTAAATCCCTATACTAGAAAGTAGCTCGATCCTCCTAAGCTAGGGGAGAGGTAGACACTCGACTGAGTTGGAGAGGATCTTTAGATGAAATGTCACCAAATGCGACTAACTAACTATTTCTTAATGCGGTTTGAAGCGTGCGACAGCCCCCTCGTTATCTTACTGTTACCGATTGCCTGATTTATGGACATGCGGATCTGTACCTAGACCTGGAAGGCAGAGAGAGAATTCATAAGACAAAGAGGATGTGGACTGAACTGAACGGACAGGCCGATTCTGATGCCGATCGTTAGAGGGATGGATGGAAGTGCTATGGACGGACCCGAAGTTGCTCACCATGGACCAAGATAGGGACCTTCGGTAAGCGGTATCAATTCTCTAATGCTGAACTGTCCCGAGTAGTGGAAAAGCCCAGATACGAATATGTTGAGTAGCAGGCGGCGAATTGTTGAGCCCTTCTGCAGCGTCCCGAGAAAACTAGGTGGACCCAGGTTTAGATTGAATCACATATTATTTTATTAGGATAGGCCCCTTCTGGAGAAGTAGTTCGCCCACTTCCACCAGTTCTTACTTCCTAAGGAAGTGTAGCCAGACTTTCTTTCTTGGAAAGAGACCCCCGTTGTCAGCCACGGTTTGTTTGAGATCCGTTGCTGGGCATGTGAACTTATACTTCTTAGTAAAAGGGCTTACTCCTAGGATTGACTGGGTGAGGTTTCCACGACTTAAGTCGGTTCGGGAATCTAAAATGGTCCTGTGAGCTTACCCTAGATGAGTCGCATGTTCATATCAGACGTCAGTGGCCCCCCGGTCAAAGCAAAGTAGTAGGCGCCCTCCGCTTTTCCAGTACTATAACTATATAGTAGGACTAAACCTATACTATAGTAGGATAAATAGTAGGTTTCCCTTTCTTTAGTGGTGGCCACGTCTCTTGAATATATAGGACTTGGATTTATTGGATATAATCTAAAGGTTCTCATATCTCGAAAAAATGAAAATAACATATAGCTCCCATAAAAGCCTATCAAAAGAAGGAAAACCACCCCTTTAGTATAGTAAGGTCTAAGCTTTCCTTCCGTTCTGCGATAGTAGGCACCAAAACCTATCATTTATTGGAGTGGAAGGCGCAGCTTCCCATCCTCATTCCGAAACAAAGAGAGTAAGGCCACTTGTGACCTATCTTATTGGTCCAACCCCTACTTTAAGATAAGAGGAAAAAATCCCCTTTTCGTTTAGCCGATATCTCTTTCATTTTAGGCTTAGCTGCAGACTTCCACTGTCTAGGATTGGTCTAGGCCTCCTAGACCCTATTGGCTTGTTTTGACCGCTCGTATGGACTCTTCTTCCCTCGAAAAGGCATCTTTCCCCTCCCCTCTTTCATGATGTTTACAATGGACGGAAAAGAGGGGTAGGCGCATAGATAGAATAATGAGACTCTTATTTGATTTAGAAGGGTCTGTTCGGATGTCCCTAGAGCAAAGAGAACTATATCTGGAACTTCAAATAGTAATTTAAAACCTCAGGGAAAGAAGCTAGCTGTTCACTGGCAACAGATAAGAGGAAATCAGAGAGTACTAGAGGAACGACTCTAACGGAAGATGGTACTCAAACTGGATCACAAGCAGAAGCAATTTCACTATAAGGACAGAATGAAACTAGCCAAATCTCAAACCGCGGGGAAGTCAATCTATCCAGTGGCTGATGAGACTTCTGCTTGAAAACTGGCCTCTGGCTTTCAACAATCCCAAAAGTAACTACAGCCTCTTTCGCTTAACCTTAACAAAGAGCCTTTCAATTTAGTACAGTTTAAGGATAAGAAAGAGATTGGATAACTGGATAGAATTTTCACAGAGAGTTTCAGACTGAGAATCTGAGTCATCCTCTTTGAGACTGAAGTCCAATCTTTAGTCTAGTCAGACAGGGTTTTCCCTAAAATGAAAGTGAGAATCTTTCTCTCCGGTGGGTACCTATGCGTTCCTCCTCGTACTGACTTTGAGGAAAATGTACCCTAAAAATGAACTAGGGTCGGGTACCTATAATTGAACAGTCAAGACTCTCTTCTGTCTTTCTTCATTTGGTAATGAAGTTGATTGAGAAAGTTCCGCCCAAAGGTCCTCATAGAGGCGGTCACCGGTAGCCTAAGACCAAGTCAAAACAACGTGAAGGGACGAGAAGAAAAGTGTGAAGTATGAACTATTGAAAATCGATCGATTTCCTTTGTGTTCCGTGTACTGAATGAACCGTGGAGATCGAAAGCATTCCAAACAAAAGAGATGTCCAAGATCAAAAGATGCCGAAGCTGCTACAATTGCTTCAGCTGGAGCTGCTGTCGGTATTGGAAACGTCTTCAGTTCTTTGATTCATTCTGTGGCTCGAAATCCATCATTGGCTAAACAATTATTTGGTTATGCCATTCTAGGCTTCGCTCTAACCGAAGCTATTGCCTTGTTTGTCTTAACGATGGCTTTTCTGATCTCATCCGTATTCCAATCTTCCGTCTCATTTGTATGCTGCCGAATTGGACCGCATATCTTTGATTGTTTAAGTCGCCTTTTTTCGTTTGTGGATCCCATGCTTTAGTTGGTCAACAACCAACCACAGCTCTCTATAGTCAAAACACTACTCCTACAGGCTTGACGGAGTTCAGTCTGTCTGGAGGGAAGAATTTCTTCTCAATGCGCTCATGCCTCAACAATTGCCGGTTTTTGGAAGTAGGAGCTCCATTTCTCTTGATGCGAGTCTGTCTTCTAATAGTCTTTGTGAACATAGTTTCATGTCTATTGATACTTTGAGTACTTTAAACGAAGGCTCTCCTATGTCGATTGATACGAGTCTTCCGTCTGTAATGTCTATTGATAGTTTGAGTACTTTAAACGAGGGCTCTCCTATGTCGATCGATTTTTGCCGTGATCATTCCCCTACTTTATCTTTTAATACAACATCTGGTAGTTTAACTTCTGATGCGTCCACAGGCCTCCGAAATGAGCTCTTTTTTTTTCCTCCGCAAGAGCTGAGTGAGGAATTTGATAATATTTCAAATTTCATTCAAAAACTCATGAAAGAAGAAGTAGGAGCGAACTTACCATCTTCCTGGTCTCCCCACGAATTTACCCAGCTTATCATTGGGCAAGAGGAGGTGCTAGACCCCTCTTATCTATCTGATGTCTACTCTAACCTTGTGGAGTGTAAGTTTCATAGTTGTTATTGGGAACAGGCTTTAGACTATTTATCTTTAATATATGGTATATTTTAATGGTATATTTGAGTTTAAATAATGTGGATGCGATCGGTCGAGTGGGTGGAAGGATATAGTCTTCACCGCTTTCTTTCCTTACTTAACTTTCATAACGGAGGGCCCACGTTAAAGAGATTGGGCTCACAGAATACTTCAGGGCTGGAGTGAAGAGCCACAAAAGCACCTGCCAGGAACTGAAAGGACCGAGAACTACATAAGGTCTGAGACTCACTTCCTTGAAAAGAGGGAGACAGAGTAATGTAGGCAGCGACCGTTCAAGAAATGTAGCGGTTGACCGACCTTTTAGGGTAAAAGAATGAAGAGTAGCTAAATGAAAGAAGTGAAGCAATGCGCAGCGAAGGGGATCCCCATACGTGACAGGGGAGGCCCGAGCGGGCTAGCATAGTTTGAAATAGTCTGACCCGCGAGTCAAAGACCCTTTTTCATTGCCTTCCTTCTTCTTCGATAGCATCAATTAAATGGCACTATTGGAAAAGATGGTCGAATAATCGGCTTCTTGCACAACCCCGTCAAAGAGGGCATTCGATGCATCAATGCCATTCGTACCAGTTCTTACTAACATCGGATTTGCGGCATCAATGCACCTACTCCTCTCTGCATCAATCCGATTCGATAGCATCTAGAGCAGCCAAAAAGGCGAAAACAGTAAGAGCTCCTTCTTGAACAATCGATTCTGTAACAACCTCAAAGGCGGCGAATCCTATGAAACCTCAAACTCCCTTTCTGGCACATCACCTTTAAGAGGAACTGAAGAGGAGAAAGGTTGATCAAATCCACTGCAGTTCTCACTGCTTCACCCCAAAAGGATTTAGGCAGTTTAACATGAGAGAGTATACACCGAATTATTTCACCAATAGTGCGGTTCATTCTCTCAGCAACTCCATTATGTTGAGGTGTTTTAGGAACAGTTTTCTCAAGCCATAATCTCTTCGATGCTTTAAGGGCTATAAGTAGGCCGTTTGCTACTGCTATAAGGACTGCTCGCCTTTATACGGCTTGACAAGTTCAAGCAAACCAACCGTAGAGAGATCAGGCTACACCTAGCTCTCAGCCATTTCTCATTTGATCAATCTGATCTAAAATCTCGACGGAGGGCTATTGTTATCAGAGAGTTCGGTTACATAGCATTTCCTATTTCTTTGTCCCCTGGACTGGACCTATTCAGCTTAACTGAGCCAGAATCAAGCCCAATGTACTTCTTCCTGCCTGAAATTGATAGTTAGAGGGGCAGTTCTACTCATATCCAACTTGGATTCCGCTTTCACTAATAGAGAGAAATGAAACTTTCTTCACTCTCCTTCGTTCCAGGTCCTATCTTTCCTGCCTCTTTCG
Organism: Gleditsia sinensis; assembly: GCA_037074535.1. Taxonomy (NCBI): domain Eukaryota; kingdom Viridiplantae; phylum Streptophyta; class Magnoliopsida; order Fabales; family Fabaceae; genus Gleditsia; species Gleditsia sinensis. Next base: position 46,686 of record JAYWLF010000055.1, read on the forward strand.
CTCCTCTCCTTTCAGTCGAGTGGCTTTCGCTCCTCCTACTGATCTTACTCCAAGAGATTCAATATCACCGGAGAGAAAGCCTCTTTTCCCGTTCGTGACCCATAGCCAATTCAAACTAAACTAGGATCATAAGAAAAGTATACTGACTGGGGATCACTTGACTCCTCATCTCTCTCTTTCTCCACCGAAAGAAAGCCTAGTCACAGGAGCGGAAACAATTGAATTACCCGAGGCTATCCCAGTTCCAGTTTCGCTAACACGAGGAAAGTCTGTCTTTTTGGCATAAATCTGTCTTCTTCTTTAAACCCGGAAACTCTTCCTTATAGTCTACCTACGCAACTATTTTGAAGTGAAGCAGGCTTCAAAGCTTTAAGGGCTAGGCTTGCTGCTGGGGTTGCCAATATTTAAGAGCTCGGCCTTGAGCCTTTACCTACCTAAATAAATTCCCTTGCGCCTAGGTCTGGGATCGAGCCCTTCTATGGCAAATTAGGTATTAAGTCATAGATGCGCCTTTCGACTGGCATTCACTCCTCCAACACCAACTGCTGAAATAGCAGCGCTTATACCCCCAACTGATTCAATGTCACTTGGGATCGGATCCTTCCTAAATTCATTTACCCTTGGGTTCTTTCCCTCCGAAATCGATGATTCTTGGCTACTTGATTAGGCATTTCCATCTCTCAAACTAGAAAGCGCTTTAGCTTAGGGTTCGCTCCTCTCACGTTGTTCGAGTGGCTGTACGCTCCTTACTTCTTTTTATACCGCAAGTGACGAACTATAGCCATTCGCGGTCACCGCTGTCCTACTTGACTTTTTTATTAAACCTCACCCGGAAAGCGAACCCAAGGTATGAAGTGTCTGGTTCTTTAGAACCAGGAAAAGAACGCCCCATCAAGCATTTTCACTCGAGCGGAAACAGCTGACCAAGAGACAAACCTCACCAGACTCCATTGCTCCTAAGGCTTCGTCAGAGTCTTACTAATGGCATACTTTTTCAGTCGAATGCTCCTGGGCAAAAGGAAGAGGATAAATACTATGCCTTTTATTCAAAAGAGCCATCACAGCTTATGAAAGAGCAGCTTGGAAATGGCTAATTAGTTTAAGGTACTGACCAACTGAGACGGAGAGAGCCCTTTTTCTGTGTTGTCGGAATAGGACCTGTTGGTGGTTTAAAGGGCATTACATTAGGAGCCGGTGGCTAAAGAGAGTACGACTTTGGTTCCAGAGATAGCGATTCGGCTTAGTTCAAATAGAACTAAAGAGAACGGGAAAAACTTATCCCAATCCTCGCTCTGGACCAAGGTGCGTAGCCTTTTTTTTAACATTCTCTTTCTCTTTCTCTCTTTCTGGCTTAGCCTACCCAGGGAAATGGCTCCTTCTTATTGATAGCACAGGTGAGAAACACCCCTAATGGGCAAACTTCACTAATATCCCAGGAATGAGGAATGAAAGAACTTCTGCTATCTACTCACTCTTGCCACTGAGAGGGGATGAGTGAATACCTGGAAGATAAAGTTCTCTTATTCCCGGGATCAGGGCATCAACTGCTTAATTTAGAAGTTCATACCCGATAGCAGTAGCCAATGTCGGAAGAGGAGCCGTTGGTGCTTTAGTTCCGCAGCTCTTGCCTGAGACGGAAAGTTGGCAAAGGCTTCAGACCTTTAGTAGGTGAAGGGGCTCCGGTCTCCCTTTTTGGGCACGCGCCAATCGGTCTTAAAGCCTCGATGTCCGCTAAAGAAGATAGAGATCGAGAGATGTGGCACTCTTCATAATGATTTAGAAAGACAAGCAATAGCTGTTTTAAAAGGCAAAGGTTGACTTTAATTAGCAGGCTCAAGGTAAATTTCTTTTTGAGTTCCCGGCCCAAGTCAAGGCGATGCAATACTCGGGCGATAAGGAAGAAGCAGTCCCAGGCCTTAGGTCCAGACCAGATCTGAGAACTTTCGAGATGTGAATCATAGCCTAGTCTAGTTTCGTACCCAACAGCTAAAAGTGATGTCATATTATACTTTCGTCAGAATCACCCATCAGCCTTCGGATCTGAGTTTGAATTGGCTAGGGGGCATGAGCGGTAGTCAGTGCTTTTGCTCTTACAGATGCCAGTCCTTTTTCTGTTGATGCGAAATAAGTGGTCTTAGCCTTTATGCCGCATTGTCGGAAGGGGTTCAGTGAGACCCGGGCTTAGCTCTTTGAAGCAGATGTTGAAGGAAGAAGGGCTGCTGTTAGCGGAATCAGAGCTCTTGGGTAAGAAGGAAGGAAGAAGTTCACACCAGGCTCAGCGAAAGACGATGGAAAAGGCTGCTTGTAGGCGTTCCCGATTCCCTATTTCTATCATAATAGAATCAATCTCGTAGCCTAGCTAAGTAGCAGTCTCAGAGCCTTTTGATGGAGGAAGAACCGCCCTATGCAATGGACCTCACTGGCCTAGGTCATGCCCTTGAGATAGGGATTGAGGGCTAAGCCCCGACCACGACTGAATGAAAACAGAAGGTCACACAGGCGTAGATGGGGACCAAAGGAATCAGTCTATTCTGTGCTTTCGGACTGAACCAATATGGCAGCTAGCTCTTCCCCCCTAGCTAAGCGAGAAGTTCCGCTTTCCGTATTTCCTAAAAGCACATGTTATCCCACTCGTGACTCTAGCGAGAAAGGTTCACAAAGTGGTTGAGGAGGGTTTCTAGGGATTCTGCAAGCTGATGTTGTTGAAGGTAAAGAAGACCCTCCCTTTCTGGCCTAATCCGATTGCCCGTTCGAGGTGATACCCGTACACGCCCTCCCAACTCCTAGGTATAATAGCTAATAGCTCTTTTGTCAGCTCTTTCGTACCTAACTAGGTTGTTTGTGTATATGCCCAACTGTAGGTCACCTATGTGACCAATCCTCACCATTGGTTTCACAGCACTGAGTAAGCATACTAATGAAGACCAAGTTGGTTGATTTGACCTGTCCATTCGCTCTAGGTAATGTAATATGGGCTCGACTTCCTTTGAGCTATGAGAAATGAATAGGGCTTAACAGCGCCTTCTTATTTTTTTGTCTCTTGACCGGGATCTCCTAAGTATGGCTACAAAGAGAGCTATGGAGCCTAGCTGAAAGCTTGACAAGGCCTATCCGCGTTAGTGTATTCGGCCACCCAACCACTTGCGGAAAGAATGGGGCATTCAAAACCAGACAGAGATTCATTCTCCTAGGGTTGCTAGGAGGTAACCGCTCGTCTTGATGCTGGCAGTCAAGAAGGCAAAGAGTTGACTTCGACTTCTGAAGTGTAAGGTTTTTATTCCTTCGCCTATCTCGGATTCTGCTACTCATTGGTTAAATAGTTTACATTCGCTTGGGAATACCAAAGAGAATGCAGTCGAAACAACCACAAGTAGAGGAACGACCGACACAGCTGGCATGCCCCGCTTACTTCGATCCATCTATCTACACATCGTTCTACTACAGAACTGAGTTCATCATAGCTGCCAGCCTCGTTAAGGTTACCTAGCTACTTTACTCACTGCACTCGAAAAAGATAGCAAACCAATTATAGCGACAATCGGTCGGCTCCTACGGGTGTAGCCTCCCTCGCCTAGTATAGCTGCGCTTTCTTTTCTTCTTCTTGGTATAGTCTATCTACCCGTAGATAAGCCCCTTACCTTTTTTTTTGGAGTACAGGTCAGAGGCTTGTGTGGGTAGCTACACTAGCCCTGTCGGAAAAAAGAAAGAAGAGGCTGATGCACCTGCTCCTCCAGAATTTAGTCCGACATTTGAGGATCTTTCGACTATAATCTCAGTGGGAAGCCCCCAGACATATCTTACTTAATGCACGTAGAAGAGAATGACTTATTGGGATCGGTATGTAAGGCGATCTTTGAAGTTATTTCCGATATAATATAATAAGTAGATTTCCGCTGATCCTACCAGATCCGGAACAAGTCTAATTACTGGATTTAGTAGCATTTGACGCGGATTCGGATTTTTTTAGCATCTTCTTGGATACCCTCCAAACAGTCTTGGGTTTTTGATTTCTTGTGTTTTCTAAAAATCCCCCTCGAGTGCCTTAGCCCTGTCCTAATAGGAGCAGCCAAGCAAGCCGTTTAAAGGCGAACAGCCCTTATAGCAATAGCAAACGACCTACTTATAGCCCTATACAACCCTTAGAAAAGCGCCCACGGGTAGTGAGACTTTCTATCTATTTTCACCCTCGGCTCTGGTTCAATCCTTTCATACCTCGAGTCAACTGTGCCTTTGAAGTCGAGTCGGAGTAAAAAGAAAGCGACTAAGCAACAAAGACAAGTGGTAGCATACTTTGTTTCCTCATAGGATTAGGAGAAAGAATCTGATCGAGCAACAAACCCCGGTTCAGCGGTTAGAGTTAGACTATAAGATTTTTATAGAATCGATTACTGATTGGAGACATCAACCGATAAGGAGACAACCTCTGATTAAGTGACCTCTTTTTAGATCAACCTTTCCCGGGAAAGAAGTTTAGATTCGTGGAATATCTCGTCTCCCCTTGTAGTCTGTTGGATGAATCTTCTTCTCCTATTGGCATTATAGTTATAGAACACTATCCGTGATAACTAACTATACTCTTTTATTTGGGGTCTACTCGCCCAAGCTTCGGAAACTTATCGAAGGTATCTAACCCCTCCGGCTAAGCGACACGAGTGGTTTCCTCTACTGATACTGATCCGGGGAAAGAGGTTTTCTCCTCTAAAGCAGCCTTAGCGTCGTGGAAGAATATTCATCTGGCCAAGCGCGCACTATGGGGCAAATGAATGTTGACTACTGTAAATTGAGGGAGCAGGTATAGTGTAAGGAAGCTACTGGGCTGTTGTGGAAGGGTAGGAGCCCCTTGTTCTTCTTCCTTTTTTTATGGGTCAAAGCAGGAAAGACTCAAAGGTTACAAGCTCTAGTTGAAGTAGTAATTCCTATCTAAAGCCTCTTTCCTCCCTGTGAGGGAGATTCTTCCTTGCTACTTCTTTCATATCAAAGGAAGGAAGGGATGCTTGGTCTCATTCGAGTACCACTGTCCAATCGGGGAGTAAAGTCTGTCTGCCCTTTCAAAGGGTGGTCGGATGTGAAGGAGTAAGGAGCCCTTGTTCGTTTTGAGTGGGTGCCCCGTTGTCTATGGGGAAGAAACGGATTAGAAGTAAGACTATGTATAGCTATGCATTCCTTGTTCTTTCTTGTCTGGTAGTTGAGGAGTTAATGCAAATAATAGAAGAAACAGACTAAACTCCGATGTCGGAATATCGTCTGCGTAGTTCTAATAGGTTATATTTCTTCCCGAAGGGGAATACCTTTTTTATCTATTTTAATCTTACAAGTTCCAACTTCTTAGGCAGTCTAGGAGTCTTAGTTCGCGGTTCATGGGAACCGTCTCAGTCTTTTGTGGACGTAGTTCAGAAGTAGCTCTACCGACATCCAGAGCTTCCACCAAGGCAAGCGAAATCCTCATCTATTGCTGCGGATTATCGAAGAGGCATAGAGTCCTTCGAAGAGAGACTGGTGCCTTATCCTACCTGGGTCTTGTTAAAGGCCAATCGCATTCAGCAATGACATCAAAATGTGCTAAAAACCCGTGATTTTATTCATCAACGGTAAAGTCATCCCATTACTGAACCGGCTAAAAGCCTCGAAAAACGGCCATTCAACAAAGATTTGATTTGACTGGAAAGACGTTAAACACGAACCGCCAATGCTGGAACCGCACCCCATAGCGAGCGGCACCGTTTGCCATTCATTCATGAACTGGCACTGGCTTTCATCTAGTTCCAACGATTCCTACTTACTCTTATTTCACACTTTCCAGGAAATTCCATAACCCAAAAAGGACACTAAATCAAGATCTATTCTAATTGAAGGGGGCAACGGCACCCGAAGCTCATTGGGCTTTCAGAGGCATAACAGGAAAGAGCGGACCAGCTAACCTAACTGCAAAGAAAGCAGTCGCAGCCGGGGATATCCTCTTTTTTGCTGGATGTAGTGTTTGCGCACCAACAGGAGTCGGTCCTTGGTTGTTTCAGTACATTCAGTTCCAAGTCAATTCAGTTCGCGTAGTTCGTAGCCATCGTTCGAGGAAAGAACCTGTATTACAAGGATTCATTAACTGTAAATCTGGCAATTCCTACCAGTCTGAAGCGTCAGAGCAGACCAACCCTAGCTCACTGCCGAAGACAGCAAACAGTCCGTGGCTGCGATCCTCATTCCTGATGCCCTTCTCTTTGGGAACATTATAAAAATAAAAATCTTTGACAACACCAAACGCTTGTCTAGGGGCTGGTTTTCCAGCTCGGTGCAACAGATCAACGCTAGAAAGGAAGGATGGAAAGTCGTGGAATTGATCGAAGTTAGCCAAGTTATCTTAGCCGTTACGTTAGGGTGACTCGAGAAAGCTTGAAAGGGAGTGCCGAGAGCCCTTAAGCTTCAAGCCGTGAAGGAGGAATCCGAGTTGCATCCTAAAATAAGGAAGATCGTTCATCAGCGCTTTCAGTAACTAAGAGTCAACCAGGTGCGTAATCAAGCTAATCTCATTCCTTAGGAGCTGGAGCAATAGGAGATGAAAGAGTTGACTTTACGTTGAATACAGGAAGACGTTTTCTTAGCATAGGTGGAATGAGGATATCTCAGCTTGGTCATGTGAAGATAGTCTTCCAATGATCGAGTCGTCCATCAACTGCGGTTCCCTTGAGTCTCTTGACTCTGGTTCTCCTGGAAGATTGGCTCAATCTACGGAATCAGGTGCTGGGAAAAGAAGGATATTTGCCATTGGCAATTACGTCAATCAAAGGATGTTAAAACCTTTTCACGATTGGTTGATGAAGGTTTTAAGATCCATCCCGATGGATGGGACCTATAATCAGGTCCGCTCCTCTTCTTTAATGGTTGACCAGGAAAGATCGGTATGAATCCCTCGAATACGTAGCGCGCATATCGAAGGAAAAACGAGCTTCGAAGGCACGGTCTAGCTCATCCAGATAGACATTCAACAGCCGAGCGGCGAGAGCAGAGCCAGGGGCCAAACCAAGCCAGCTAGGGCAGTGGCTTGACCCGAGGAGCGAGCTTTAATTTAATTGGTAGCAAGCCACAGGTGGGAATGAATGCTGCTCGCCAAGTTAAAGGAAGAGCTGCTGGTACTAGTTCTACACCGGTATGCGATACCTTGTTACTTCCGTCACCGCCACCGAACCCGAAAGCGAAAGCGCCTGCATCCTCACCTGAAAGAGGAACACAAGCTAAGGCAGGTCAATCATAGATTCCCTGCTCTCGTCACTATGCCATGCCTTCCGGTTAGCAAGCCTTCCATCATTAATAGGAAAGCCTTCCCTTCTCGCCCAACGGCGTATTAGAGCTATGCGTGAGAAAATGAAAAAATCCCATTCCCTTTTAATTTAGTTTGTGAGGAAAGCCTCACAAACTAGACAAGATGCAACCGCAAGAGAGAGAAAGTAGAGCTTATGCCTAGGAAAAGCTGCTTTACAGTAGGCATGCTCTTTGCATGTCTGAGTTTGCCGGGTATGAACTCCTCCCTTCTACTTACATAATTCCTTCAAACATACTCTTTTTTTTCTCCTCATTCCTTAGCTTAGCTTCGTTTAGCCTTATGGTGTGGATCTGCTCTTATCTTATTGTAGAGGCTTTTCGATCCACGATTCCCTCTCCGTGTTCAAGGCCCGAAGGGGCAGGAAACATCGACATGGCCCAGAATGTGTTAAGCGCCTTCGGCACTCTGTCTTGTGTGCTCAGACAAACTAGACTTTGTCTTTCACACTCCATAGCTCTAAGACGAGGATGTGCCCGTGGACGGGCGAGCAATCAATGTCATCTTATACAGGAGCCGGAACGAACTGCTTGATGGAGCACTCAAGGGATAGACGTCTTATTCTTTCCTCCACTTTCTAAAAAGCCCTTTCTTTCCTTTGCTTCCTTCAAGCGGACGATGACTCTTTATCGGAAAGGGAGGCTTACACATTTAGCGGGTCCTTAATGATTGAAAGAAAAAGCAGGCTTTCTTTGAAAAAGGAGTACATTAATGCCAAGGGCACCCCAGCATCTCAAGTTCTTAGGCGAGGTCAGTCCAGTTACGGGTTACAGGTAAGCTCATGAATGCCTTAGCTAAACTTGACTTTATACCTATTGAAAACTTTCAAGTGAGTGAAGTTAGATGAGGAGCCGGATCCACATAGAGCTCACCCGGACTGAAAAAGTAGCATTTATTCTTCTTCTGCTAAGGATTAGACTATCCTTTATTAGAATAGTAATAATAGGTAGGTAGTCACTAGAGCGAAGCCATAGGAAGTTTAAAGTCTATCGGAAGAGGTCCCGCTTCAGATGTACTTTTTTTCTGGGGGTCATCCCGGTTTTTGAGGAACTGAGCAAATAAAAATAAAAGGGGCCACGAGAACTACATTCAAGGTCTGATACCACCAAAGCCTAGCTTTAAGCAGGGCACCCGGCTAGGTTATGTAGGCGCTCGCTGCTTATCTAAATGTGCTACGGGATCGGCTGGCTCGACTAATTTGTAGTCAAAGAAAATGACTATCTTTCCTTCTTCGTAGCGTCCGAGAGGGCTCATAAAATAGAATAGTAGAGGCGGTACCAAAGTGCTGTTTACAGCCGGGTTCTTACCGACCCTAGAACAGCGAAAACAGAGCTAATACCGATTATTGAGTTCCCGGCTCGTGGCTTTAAAGTGCAAGGTAAGCGAATAGGGGATTTTAAGTCCTTCGAATAGCCAAACCAAAGTCCTTTACCGAGGAGATTGATTTGATTTGAACAGCAGAAAAGCATTCTAACTTTTTAATGCTTTCTTCACTGGCCAAGCAGTAGAATATCAAAGTCTCTTCCCCCGGAAGGGTAAGAAGCAAGGCAGGAGCGGTATAAGAGAAAGAAGTCAGTGCTGCTTTTGCTGTTACAGAATCTGGTCTTAGCTTAGCTGCAATCCTTCCCGCTCTAGTTCGACTAGCTTTGACCTTGAACGTGGCAATCTAGCTGCCATAAAGAGGCCAAGGTATTCGCATTCGGAGGGAAGGAACCCGAGGGTAGGTGGTTTGCTCATAAGTCTGTCTTTCTTTAAATAAGCCGGAAGCAAGGGTAAGAATTCATTCCTCTTCGTCCGCTGAATCTGTTGCCGGAAGGGAGAGATTCCTCAAAGATTAAATTTGCAATTACCGATTCCGACTCTTGTCATACGGTTTCATGCTCGGGGACAACGAGTACTTCTTCACGTCACCCTTCAAGAAAGCGTAGAAAAGAAAGGTTAACCCCCTAAACCTCTTTGAAATAGAGTGACTATCTGCGCCAGTCAGTGCTTATTTATGGGATATTTTATTCTTTATGTTATGGTGGCTAGCAGAGCAGGGGAGGTAAGAAAGAGTATAGCCATTCGTTATATCCTTAGCTTTCCTTCCCATCTTCCAAACTTCCCTGAACCTGTGAAAAACCTATCTCATTCAACTCGTCACTGAATCAAATCCCGATTCGAAAGCAGATAGGTCCTTGGAAAGAAAGGGTCTTCCCTCGGCTCATTAGGAACGGATCTTAGCACCTTTTTCGCTCGCGGCTTAGAATCCTTATTGCGGCTTAGCGCCGGGGCTTCCTGGCATTGAAGGGTTACTTTATTCAGTGGACGACCAATCACTTGATGATGCGAGTGTCGCATCGAGGGCTTTCTCAGGGCTCCCTTTGCTACTCCTCCTCATCCTTATTCGTGGTCGTCGTTGGTCCTTCGGAACTGGTTCAGCGGACACGTGGAGTCGAACGTCTCTCTCCAATCCGGACTTGGAGGTTGGTAGCGTAGCATCTGGTTTTCCATGAGAAAGGGGGACAGAATGACTGCATAGGTTGATTAGATGAGTTCGCCCTTGTCCTCTTAAAAAGGTAGACGAGACCTAATGGCGTGAGAAGAAGCTGTTGTAGGAAGAACCGCTAGGAGGACCTCCGCTCCCTACTCAAGAAATTCCTGAGCTTGTTACTGCCCAATGACATCATAGTACCGGGTCGAAAGAAGAAATGTGGCTATAAACTGTTCTGAGGATTCAAACTCAGCCCTTGACCCTGTTTTTGCCCTGTCTGCTGCGCACCTTTGAAATGGGGTGGCATTTCGCTCCCCTGTCTCCGGACCCTACGGACCTAATGCAGTTGCTATGCTATCCGTTCTTACCTTGAATGAATGGGGCTGCCCCTATCTTTTTCATTCCCCTAACACGGCTGGGACAAAGCCAAATCGGACAGTTGCGTCAGAGAATCTAGTGGTTGGTGCATCTTTCGTTGAATTTGCTTTAGCAGTCCTGACTGAAACAAAGAAGTAAGAAGGCAAGTCATCGATCTTCAAATGCCCTTTCTTTCCTTTGCTTCCTTCAAGGATGGAAGAGATCAATCGAATGTGAGAACTCATCATCAAGAATAGGCTTTTCAAACACCTTTGACCTGATGTCTGTCTCTTGAAATCCCTATCATCTTACATGTTAAGGACAACAGTGGGGGATGAAGCCCCTTATCAGTCCATGTGAAGAGGAAGTGGAGGGGGCAGTCAAGGAAGGACACTCAATGTCCCGATACATTAGTGAAACTGCTTGGCCGAGCCGAGTGGGAAGAGAAGCGGGTTCAGAGCATTTTCAAAAGATGAAGAGAAAAGCCTCGGATATGACCTATAGGAAGGTTGCATGGGGTGCCTAAAACTATAACTTCCGATAGAGACACCCGTTTTGTGGGTCACTTTTTGAAGATCTTATGGAGGATCATGGGAACAACATTACACTTCTCTAGTGCCTACCACTTCCAAACCGATGGACAAAGCGAGGAATTCACTTGGAAACCTTTTTAGAAGCTTTTTAGGTGAACATCCAAGACTTTGGGACACGGTCCTACCACAAGCTGAGTTTGCATACAATAACTAAACCGCTCCACCGGAAAGTCCCCTTTTGAGGTAGTATATGGTGGAGCACCTCCTCTTATCTTATATCTTAGACCTACTCTCCATGCCTCACCCGACCTTGGCTGGCCTATGACCACTGATTGGGTGCAAGCGGTGCTCCTTCCTTTCTTCATCCTTGTTTTTCGGTCCCTCTCCTGGTGGTCAAGTTACTTCGTTCCTTAGGGGCGAATGGACAAAAGAGGGACTGGGAGGGAGTTCTTGAATGCCGAATCCCTGTATTGAACTCATACCCGTCGGTAGGCTTTCTTCCCGCTTAAGATAGACCCGATTCCAGTGTCTCGTAGAAAAGGAACTTCGCTGCTGGTTTGGAACCCTGAGCAGACTCCGGTGATATTGAATCAGCCAGAAGGTTCACTCCTCACCTTTGAAATGGAGCTTGAGCTGCTAATAAGTCAATACCCTCTGTTCTTATTTCACACAATCCAGGAACTTCCATAAATAAGGGAAGAAGTCTGTAGGAAGCTATCCGAAGATAGGACATTCTTTCATCTAAGGCAACCAAAGCCTTTAGCTACTCAACTACTTGAGCTCATTCGATACCAGACAAGCGCTCATTGGCTACCAGGGCGCTACCAGAACTACTCAGATCAGATCTTGGCTTCCTAACTCCTTTAATTAATAGGAGTGCGTATGAGAGAATCATGTTCCAGAGAACTATGAGGAAGCAGAACCTAGTAAGAAGAAGAGCTAGCAGCGGAGAAGATCCCAACAACGGCTATTTGAAGACCGCTTACTGTACCAGCGGTTGCTGATTCAATTGGCTTAGATTCAATGATTCAATAGCTGCCGAGTCGATAACCGGATTCTTCAATACGGATACAAAAGCTCACTCATTCCGGAATGGTCGAGTAGATTCATGAGAGGCAAGAGCAGGCTCATTCCTTTTGTCCCCATCTACGCCTGTGTGACCTTATTCACTCATCCCTAAGGCTTGAAAAGCACAGACGGAGGAATAAATTACTCAAAAGAAGGAAGAAGGGAAGCCCCTACTGAGGGTTCTGTTAAAGGCAGGGTTTAAGACATGCTCTTTATGGTCCGGCTGGAAGGCAAAGGCCCACTTTAGTAGAGGAAGTTGAAACTCGGCCGGGCTAAGATTCCTTACTTGAATCGGTTCCACACTTAACCCTGGAAAGGAGGGCTCGAACGACTCATCCCCAGTTTCCACAGATGGAGGGGCGAACTCCTCAACAAAACAAACAAAAAGGGGTGGCATCTACTTACTTTGGATACTCACTCGGGGCCTTTATTTAAAAGAAAAATACGGCAACGAGTTTGAGCGGATCATCCAGGTCTTCCTTCTTGGCCTTGGAAGTTCCAGGGTCTATCTTTATAGTAAGGCTGGACGTAAGATCCACTTCCCCTTGTGGAGTGAAGTGGGATGCTAAAGATACAACAGAAAAGTGAACCGTAGGATCTCGTCTTACCCCCTTAACCAGGAACTCAAGCTCAAGCAGTCTAAGCCAGGCAAGCAATGCAAAGCTAGACGAACCCAGACAGAGAAAGATCGGGCTTTGGAAGCGGGATGACATACGGACTATGCACAATTCCGTCACGTGCGGGTAGACCAGAACGTAGACCTGTCATTCCTTAACCGGGATGGTAAGGCCCTTGAAGCTGAATTGGATCAAAGGCTGCGCATCTCGCACCTTGCTACTTTTTGCCTGACTACTGATAGTGATGACCTACTGCACTCCCTGCTACCGACCTTCAAACAACTTGGAAATAAAATAATGTAGCCACTACTACTGCTGAGAAAGAGCTACTATTTAACACAAAATGCAAATGTTCTATGTTCTTATGGAAGCCTTTTTACCAATACTCATGAAGCCCATATTTAATGGGATATCAATGCACTTGATGTAGACCAGAAAGAAGAGGCTTTCCCGATTCTATGCACCAGCTACTCCATACATACTAGCTACTGGGAATTGCCTTATATAAGAATATATAAGCAAGTGTAACGAAGTCGGAAGATAGGGTCCTATCCTAGCCTCGAATAGCTCATAGTTCTTTGGACCCGTATAGAATTGAAAGCGGGAAGACTTGGGACTGAAGTAGAGGCGAAGGCGACTAATGTTTGAATAGAATTAGCAGCTTCACTGATTTCCGAAACTGACCTGCTTCAACCGCCTTCAATGGAAAGAATAAGGGAGAAGCTAATCCCAGTCGATTGAAAAGAAGTGGATTTGGAGACCTTTGATCGGCCAATAAAGAGCGCTAGGCGTTGGTCTTTTAGTTACCTCTTTCTCCTCCGCCTGGACAAGAGGATGGGACAATTGCTCTGACAGGCCTTTTGCCAGCGTAGTAGTTGACATTCTTGGTGGATCAATTCAAGATTCTTGGACCAGCCTTTCTTTTTCTCACCTCTGAGCGGGTATCAAGATCAAGCTCTTTTTAAACGAAAAATCTCAATACGAAAAAAAGTCCATTGTGCCAGTTCTTGAGCGAACTGTTGAACAAAGCTTCATTCATTGGTGCGAGAGTCTCGATAGGGCTTGGATCGGATTTCACTGACAGAAAGGGGATTCGCTACTCCCACTAGACGGAGGATCTTTCAACAGTTTCTAATACAATCTCAGAAGTAGGGCTAACACGTCCTGTACGTGCGCCTGTAAGTGAGCGAGGGACGGATATAGATATCGAAATATAAGAATTAAGAGAAGACGCGATTGTAGGCTAGGCTAACTTTTCTCCCTTCTTTTGGGGAATCAACCATGCTGCGAAACGGATTCGGCCAGTTACAGTCAAAGCAAGAAATTCCGGTGAGAATGAAAGTTCTAATCTGCTCTAATTCCTTAGCTAAACCCTTGTCTCCCTAACACGAAGAATCTCACATCAAGGGTTCGGCTCTTCCCCCGTTTTTCGAGACTTTGGAACGACATAAAGGGACTTACCGCGTAGTGGGGTTCTTGAAGGAAGGAAAAGCTCTCTCAAAGGTAGATGTCTTTTTTTCCACCTCAGCTGATACTGAAAGGTTGGTTGGGCTAATTACCCAGAACTTTTCTTCTTTGTTTCAGAAGCTGAACAAGACTTGGTGGATGAGACCAGACGAGATTCTTCCACAGCACAGAAAAAGGACTCTTACCCGCCCGTAGACCAGAAACTGAAAGACAAGGAATCAACCAATCGAGATGAATTGAATGCTTAGTTTTGACTTCTTCGATGGATTATTTATAATAAAAAAAGTACGTTAAGCCTTTTTTTATTCTTACTACGCTAATCCAAGTACTGGATCATATCTCTCTCCCTTTTAGCCAGCAGATAGATGGTTTGGAGTAAGCGCACTACAGAAGACTAAGATGCAAGCCGGAACTAGAACTAGAAAGCTCAAACAAGGAAAGCTTTGTTCTGCGCTAGGATCGCTTAAGCCGCATTGGAAAACAAATTCCTTTCTGTTGCTTCTTTCCCGGCCAGTTTGAATTGGCTACGGGTCACGAACACTTTTAAGTCGATTTGGGCTCTTCATTGGTGGGTGATTTAAACCCTTTCCCCCCTCTATCTATCACGCCAGAGCGATATCCATTCAAAGCATAAGCAGGGGAATAGGTGATCGCACCTAAGGCCTTAACTAAAATAATATTGTATCCTGGGTTGGACCAACTCCCATATCTTATTAGCAAAAGAGGAAACCTGCACGAGCTCTTCTTCTAGCTTCTTAAGCTAAGACTCTTTCCTCCATCCCAGAATCTTCACCTAATCAAAAAAGCTTTTCTTCAACAGCCTAAGATCCCGCGTCGTGATTCTTTCAATTGAAAGTTTTTGTTTTTAACTACGATCCCTTCTTAGATTATTTATATTGATTCCAGAAACCCTGGGACAAGAACGATCAAGCTTCTTCTTCTTTGGTTGATGGACTCAGACGTCAAGCTGTGGATATTTGATCTGATTGATTTCATTTCGTTCAAAAGTTGTCTAGGGCATACGGTCTTCTCGAACAGGGTAGGACGGTGCCTAAGCCTTTTTCAACTAATCGAAGAGGGGGAGCCGCCCCCATAAACCACGTATTCCTCACTCACCTAAGTCCTTCCGAATAGAAATGAAATAGAAGAAAACGTTCGCTAACAAGAAAAACGTGGTCCAAACATTCTTACCTCGCCTCTAACATTCTCTTAGGCTTCTGCCTATACCATAAGCTTATCCCTTCGTTCTTGCTTCGCGACTCGGCTCTAAAACAGGAATCGCTTCAGTGGGTCCTGATCTTTTGTCGAGCCCTGCTTTGGTTTCTGGTTTTCTGGCATTACTTAATAAAGGGAGAGGGTTGTTAGAATGATTTCGTTCTCTACTGGGCGAGCTTTAGAGAAGACTCCAAGCTTGACCCCTCCCACACAGGGGTGACTGGCTAGGGATGGGAGGAAGAATAGTCACCACACAAACTCTATACTTTTAAATAGCGTAATAAAAAGAAGACAAAGGAATCGAAGTTCTCGAAGAAGCTGTTATAGCAACCTTTACCTGTTTGCTTCCTCCACCTATAGCAAGGGTACAAATCATCCTGTATGAAAGACTGAACCTACAAAAGCAAAGGACTGCTACAAAACCTTAAATCAAGATAGGGTCGGTGGTCTTTGAACCCCTGAACCCGAGTGAAAAGATTCAAAAGTACTTTCGTAAGGCAAATCTCTAGCTCCAATGAAAGATGGAACCACCTCCGCAACAACTTTTGAAATTGTTGCTACTCCGTCTTCTGCGCCAACCGTTTAAGACACTACACACTACGCATAAAAAATGCCGCAGTTTCGGATCTATGGTCCAGAGAACACGATGAAGTCCTTCTTATTGGACTGCCCCACCTTTCCTTTATAAATCTACCATATGAATGCCCAAAGCGAGGACTTCACTGCGCTACACGACTTTTATGATCTATGGGTCAATGAGTTCCCAGAGCAATGGGCAGATTCCCTCCGTCCGGTCAAGCAACTCAAACAAGAACAACTCATATGAATCCGCTCTCGTCTCCTGTCTCTCTTCTAACTCAAGAACTCAGAAACAAGGAAGGCATCTCCTTTAACTCAAACTCCATTCAAGATCCACTGAAGGGTCTGGTTTGAATTAGCATAAAGTGATGTCCGAAATCCCTGGTGTCGACTCTTTCCTGGAGTAGCTTTGTGCCTAGAAACCTCTTCTCTGACTAGAGTCCTGCCTATGGAGTCGAACTGGATGACTGGAGGAAGTTAAGATAGAAATATCCCTTTCCATATGAGTTAGCGGGGCACCTTCCGAAGATATGCGCACTACGGACGAGACGGCTTGACGGCTGTAAGTCGGATGGCGGGCCCTTGCCACCAAGCTTCCAAGAGAGGAGCTCGTAAAGGCTGGGACGGAGATACTGCTGCGATCGCTCTTTGGGATACGGTCTTGCCGAGGAGGGTAGGCCGGACGGAAGAGCATGCCTGCGAAGACGGTGGCTCCATACGGAATAGACAAAGATAGGTTTTAAAAGCACATTGAACCTAGCTTTCAAAGTTCATTTATAGAAATGATTAGTATAACTTCATGAGGAGTGGATGAAAGCGTCGTTGCGCTTGCTTGATGGGCTTAGCATCTGGTTGGATATTAAGCCTGTGGACGGCGATTTCAGGGTCTAGCCCAGGCATCTCAGCCTAACTCCAGGCAAATATGAAAAAGTATTCCTTAAGGAGCTGGACGTATTGTTCAGCTTCCTCTGATGATAGGCTGGCACTTAGGAAGATTGGGCGAGGGTCACCTTCCGTTCCCAGGTCAACCTGTCGAACTTCATCATCTATGGGTGGCACTGGTTTCAGGTTCTCTCGAGGTTCTTAAGAGGGGTTTTTTCCCAAGTCATTCTTTCTTGCCATTCTTCTTCTCCTCACTACCACGCATCACGAGTTCGCTCAATCCCATGTAGAGATGAGCGAGCATAGCAGGACCAAGGTATCTTGCTAACTCGCGCCATCTACCAATCGAGCCGCAAGAATGTAAAAAGATCTTTGTATCTTCAAAGAGTGATTGCAGAACACGATCCGCGAGAGGAAACACATCATAAAGGCCCAATGCTCCTTTGCAAGACACATCAGGAAAAACTGTTCACAACTAACTGCTCTAGCAACGTTCTTTCCATCCATGCGACATCTCTTGCTTTGTTTGCTTTGCCTTGTTTTTGCAAAATTAATCTCTTACCGGCTTTACCAAAGAACTCTGTATTGGAGCACACCTGTTTGCTAAACAGGTGATTAGACTCAATAAAAGGTCTGGGTCAGGTCCGCTCCTCTTCTTTAATGGTTGACCAGGCACTGAAGGAGATGTTTCGATCATCAGTGTTCACCCTCCCTTCTCTTCTCGTTGTGGTATGGATATAAGGGAAGAGCCCGTGCTTGGAGGTAAAGGTCAAGGGCTCCTGTCATCCGTGTAATAGCAATCAAAGACCCACTCCAGATCGATGCCTCAAATTCTTCGTTTTAAAACCTGTTAAATCCTCTTTTTTTTGGGGTCATACCATTAGGGGATATCATTTTCCGTATACTGAGATTTACCTTTTTTGACATACCGTGGAATGAGAACACCGAGATCAATCGAGTAAGATAGTGTAATGGTAGTATGTGTAATTGGTCAGTCAGACGAGGAAGACCAAATCCAATAACCGACATCCGAAATGCGTGGGAAAAAATGGAGAGCTTGACTCAGCAAGAAAGACCATAGGGGGCGCTCGCTCCGGGATGCTTTTTAAAAACTATGTGAACGAGGTCGATCGATTTCTTGACCAGAAAGAGCAGAGACAGGTGCATTCATTCTTGCGTTCATCGATCTGTGCTTAGGTCTGACAGTAAGTAGGGCTCGTTAAGTGTCATAGGTAAAGTAGTCTTGCCGTGTCTTTGTCTCCTCGGTACCCCCTCCCTCTTGTATGAAGTGCGTTGCCATCGTCTCTTTCTCCTTTGCCAGGTTACGTGGCATGGATTCGTCGATTGACGAATCGGATCTTGGCTCGCTGTCCCGCAGACGAACCAGTCTAGAAGTAGAAAGGGAAGGCAATAGAAAAAAGGTCCCCCTTCCTCCCTCTGTTTGTCTTCTTCTCGCCGCTTTTCTCGTCCATCCTGCCCTGCGCCGCTTACAGATGCGCAGGTATCTAAGCATCTATTAGTGAAGGGGGTTGGGGCGCGAAGCGCAAACCGCTCTTCGATCTCCCGGTGAGTTGGACGGGAACGAGACACAGGGGGTTATCTATGGAGCATTTGAATTGCCCCTTTCTGTTGGAATAGTTGAAAGTCTTCTTCTTAGGGGATTTTCTTTTTTCTTATCAACATAGAGTTGGAACTTAGCCGTGTAAGTTGCGAGTGGACCAGTGTGAAGCTTTAGCTTCGTTGCCGGCCAGAGCTCCTAGCCGACAACCGGCTACCCCTTTCGAGCTCAGCTGACCCCTTCTTGATTCAGTTTTTTCCCTATTTGAGATAGATGAATCAATGGAACTTTGATCCCCGGTTCCTGCTTGGTCAATTCCTGGAAGGCCTCTATTAATGTAATGATTGAACAATCAAAGTACGTTTGCCGCGACTACGAGCTGCCAGTGCGCGTTTCTTTGGGTCGCTACGCTCGGGGTCGAGAACTGGTTCAAAAGTAGAAGGTGGTCCAAAACGAGCTAACGCGAGTTTTCGAACGACGCTTTTCCCGTTTTTGAACATCACTGAGATAGGCTTTTCCCCGAACCATTGACCCTTGTTCGGGAGGGAGAAGTTGATTCATTCAATGGAGCTTTATTTGTTTGATCTAATCTAGTAAGGGGGGTGTTAGAAATAAGCCACCGCCCGACGAAACAGCGGTTTACAACAGAGCGATCCGGGACATCGAGCGAAGAGCTCCAATGCGCGTATTCGGAGCTACGCGGATGCCGTAGTCGCAGAAGCCGGATCAACATCATGACAACGGCATGATGGAAACTGTTGGGCCAGCCACAATTGGTCTAATGTCTGGGTGCGTATGGCGGTACACTGAGAGCACCTTTCAAGTCGGCTGACAAAGAAAGAAGGGTTTCGTCGTCTTTTTCCCGCTTTCACCTTCGATTGCGAAGGGATTTGAGGCCGGTTTTCAATTCGCTTTTCTCTCTCCAGCGAGGTTTGAACTTCGCGTGGTGGGAAGGCCTTCGCGATTCGCATCCTCCCGTCCAGCAAAGAAAGTGAAGGGGAGCGGACAGCAAGTTGGAGGACGCTGCAGAACCGCGTGATTGATCCATCTGCGCTATTCCCTAATTGAAGCAAGTTGGAAAGCCTTCAGAGCCTCAGCCCCTACCATTATATTGAATAAAATGAAAGCTGACTAGCAATCGCTCGTTTTTCTTATTAGCATGGGATTGGATGTTAATAATGAAAGACAGAACATCTATTATAAGGCAATCCCCGGGGAATTCCTATCGATTTCCGATGGATAACAATCCATCTTTCTCGCTTTCGCTCTTTCTCCCAATCAATCGCGAGGGTTCCGGGCATGAGAACGCAAGTGCCGGAATCGAACAAAACGTCCGAGAACGAAAGAAAAAAAAATGCTCCGCGGGGAACTCGTTTCATGTCGGCGTATTCGTGCCGGTTAGACGTCGGCCATGAAATCCATCACTATACCGAACAGATCACGGGCATTCACATCTCGGTCAAACGGAACTATGCGCGATTCTATCGTGAATCGCCTTCAGCAAGGTATGGCATTTAGGGTCTGAACCCGGGGAGAAATCTTTCTTCGTAGATACAAGAATTCGTTGCTGATCTAAAAAAGATCTTATCCCGTGGGCGTTAGCGGACGTTTTTCATTCTTCACCCGGTCCTTAGTAGCGTTTCCAAAGTCAACCTAACCGGGGTTACCTTTGGCGCTAAAACAGGCCTATAGGTTCGCCTTTATAATAATAGTATATAATTAGATATAAGTATATATAATTAGCCAGATCGTCTGAAGCATGAACAGAATCACCTTTGTTCCGAAGGTTTTAATGAAAGCGTTTCCTTTTTTTTCTTTTTAAAGGCGGTCCTTTTCTTTCCCCCGACCGATGACTCGCTTGTTCAGTACTGCTAACTATTATAGGAGGATGCCGTCCCCTCGGGACTACCAGTAGTTTCGGTTGTTGAATCTCGTGCAAGTTAGGTTGTGGTTGTATTGGCTGCAAGCGGAACGTAGGCGCTTTAGGTGTGTGTTGACCATGCACTCTCGCGTCATGTAATGTCGTATGTATGATAGAGGTGGTGTGGTGATTGACCTCAATGCTAATGGTTATCCCCAAGGTTCAACGAATGAATGAAGCTATGATCGTACCCGGATAGAAATGATGGTCTTCCTCTGATGTCTCCAAGCCGGCCATAATAGAATAGATAGGCAAAGCAGCCAATAGCAGTCTGTTCTCGCCTATCGATAGATAGTAGGTTGCTTCCAAGCTCAAACCATTTGAAACTGAATTGCTACTGTATTCTTGTTATGGATAGAGTGGTATTCTCCGCCCCTGTCAAATAAAGTAGAGGGAGAGAACTGGAAGAGAGAAGGAAAAAGAGCAAAGGATTTACAAGTCTAATGGGAGAGGAATGGCTGACACGTTGACT
Source organism: Gleditsia sinensis (assembly GCA_037074535.1). NCBI lineage: Eukaryota > Viridiplantae > Streptophyta > Magnoliopsida > Fabales > Fabaceae > Gleditsia > Gleditsia sinensis. The sequence continues at coordinate 67,137 of JAYWLF010000055.1, forward strand.
GCCTTCGAGACTATAAAATATAACCCAAGCGGTCTAAGCCCCGGGACGGACCCCAACCGAAATAAAGGCGCTAGACGGACTAACGGCAAGCGAGATAAAGAAAGCAGCTGGCCCTATGTGTAAAACCTTGCCGCGGGAGAGTCTTTCTCCAATGAGAATAAAGAAAGTTTTTGGGCAAGACAAGAAAGGAACTCGCCCTTTGACACCACACCAAGGGATAAGAGCTGATTGCTGGCGATGACTTGGTGAAGGGAATCTATGAGAGAAGGTTCTCGAACCGGGTTCCGACCGAATAGAGCGCGGAGCCCCTGAAACATTAAGTCGTTCAGTCGAACAGCGTAACGAGTCTAAGGGCGCTTGAAAGGAATGGACGGGCGTAGGCTTAATAGTGAACGCAGACCCCCCTGCTTATAGATATGAGATCAATGACTTAAAAGACAGATGCCGAGCTGTTAGACTTCTTTATTGCGTTGCGAAGAGAGATCGAAGACGAAGATTTTCTGACGCAGTGCGGGCACTGGATGGAATAGACAGAGAATATAACAACCCACCGGAAGGGCATACCTCAGGAGCACCAATCTCCCCCGGCAAACATCTATCTGCACGAAGCCGACCTATGGGTAGAAAGAAAAATGAAATATTAAAAAAAAAAGATGCTTTGGGAGTGTGAGATACGCGAACGGGGAGTACGCAGCCGAACAACCGCAGGGGCTTCCAGCAGTGATAGCTGAACTAACCAGATGGGCCGCCCAAAACCTGGAGCTGACATTTAAATAAATCGGAAATCAACGTCGGATCCCGGCTATCCGAAAAACGCAGACTGAAGCGGAGGATCACAAAATGCAACACAACAAGGGGCGAACCAAGCGCTTGCGCGAAGGAAGAAGCGAATCAACCAGAATGGAGACAGGGAGGAGAGGCGAAAGAGAGATTTTCGAGCCTGCAAAAAGCAGCAAGCAACAACGGCTGAAAAGCCGTTGCGCGCTAGCTTGTAATTTAGGGGGTAGGGGTGCCCCTTTCTAAAACTTATATTTAATATAAGGATTTTATCACTTACTTGCGTCAGTAAGGGCTGACGGCCTTATTTGTTAGAGCTTGTTAAAGTGAGGAAGGGGAGCACTTTTTTGTTTGGAGTTTTCCCCCCGCTTCCGTTTTTCAGCTGCATCGCACTGCCGCATAAACAATGGATCCGCTGGGCTGGATGAGCAACCTTCTCTGGAAAGGAATAAGGAATAGTGAAAAGCCATGTCACTTGGGGTTGCTTATTTACTTTTTTTAGTAAGACCACTTTGGTAAGCAAAATTCTATTAGGCATGGTTGCTTACAAGACAAAAGCTAGCTTCTAGATGTTCTTTGCCTGAACATATGGAGGAAGCAACCTTCTGGCCTCTGTACCAGTAGTGGAGTGGCTTGCTACTTTCAATCAGAAAAGGAAAATGGAGCAAGGCAAGGGAGAAAGAAGTTGTCCCCTCTTCTCTGGTAACCCGCCGCCGGTCATATAGAGTGCTCCGCCCGCCACCGCATATGTAGAAAAAGAGGGAGCGGGGAAGGAAGAACAACCGTTTGACTTTGGCACATGAGGTGGCGGGTTTGGCTAGGTAACATAATGGAAATGTATCGGACTGCAAATCCTGGAATGACGGTTCGACCCCGTCCTTGGCCTCGGGGAGTGGCGAGCAGCACGGAACTTTAATTAATCAAATGGCATAAATAAAAGGGGGCTTTCCTTTGTTAGAAATCCACAGACAACATTCTGGAACTTCCAAACCAAAGAAATGCAACATGATAAGGAGCTTTTTACGTTACGCTTCAATAGAATGAATTCGGTAAGGGTAGAATACGCCCCATGGTCGATCGAAGGTCCTGTGCCACTTGAACTCAAATCTATCTTACCTTCCATCCATCTTTGTCCAGCCAGCTCATAACAAAATGTTAGACCAATCTCAGGGCTGACACAACCGAATTGGTTGAGGAAAAGGAAACCCCAGCGACCAAGCACTCCCGCCTCCAAAAGCGGAGACCGAACAACCGCCAGGTTGTCGAAGACACGTCTGAAGAGGAGGCGGGCGCCCTCTAAGTTTACCACCCTACCCACTAATGGACTATGAGGGGGGCAGGCGAACGGGAACCGACCGAGAACCCGAACCGCTTGACTGACTGACCCCTTCATACTCGATTCATTAGGGTCGGGGATGGATGAAACCAATCAGAAGTGCAAAAAATCGCGCAAGCGAAGCCGGGAAACGGACCGCAGCGCAACGACTAGGACTCGTGTCGGAGGAGTTTTGAGCGTGAGCTACCACTCATGCAGCGGCAAGGACCCGCAACTCTCGAAGGGGCCACCAACCGCCCGAATCACTGTAGCAAACCCTCCCTTTACTCAATGGATAGCGCTTATCCTCTTTCAATCAACAAAATGAGAAATGGAGGAGAAAGAAAAGAAAGAGAGAAAGAGGTCTTTATTGAATTGAAGAGGCTTTGCACCTAGGACTAATAAAGATCCAGAAGAATGGGTCTAGGCTTTCGAAAAGATGAAGATGCAAAGGGTAAAGAGAAAATGTCTTTTGAACAACCAACCTGACATAAGGATTATAGCTCGCCCACTTAGAACAGATGGAGATTCTCGGACGGGGAAAAGCGGCACTCGACATCTATTAAACAACACCAAGAACAAAGCCATACCATGCCCTCGGGAGAAAGACGTGATGATTGCCATGAATGCTGCCCTCGAGGACGTGTACAAGAAGGTCTTTGCCGATTCCTATCAACATGGTGCACCTCTCAGTATAGGGGCGTGAAAACGCCGTGGAGACTTTGACCGAATGAATAGGTATCAATTGATAGACATTTTGATTGAGGAAGAG
>JAYWLF010000055.1:75000-77500 GCA_037074535.1 Gleditsia sinensis
CGAAGAAGGCCGAGGATGGCCTACGGTGCGTGTTATCTGAAGGGAACACGCTTTTTCGACCGCGGTGGTATGATTGCCGGGCCCTCTCCTCGTTCCGCCCGCTGGCCTATTGGGATAGCAGCCTTCGTTGCCTGCCCTTTATATCTCGGCCCGGGAAAGCGCTGGCAACAACAGAAAGGAAGGGGTCCATGTAGCTGCTGCGTCCGCCCCCTTCTTAGTCAATGGGGCAGCAGGTTCGGCATCTACTAAAAAAGAGAGAATCCACTTGAGATAACCACGCCTCTGCTAGGCAGCGTGTGGAATGGCCAAGAGCGGACCTTTTTGGATATATAATCCAAGTCGAGAGTGGAGTTACGGGAACAGCCGTCTGATGGAAAACTACTTTCACGTTCGGTTCAGAGAGCACTTTTTTCGTTGAGAATTCTTCGTTCCCTTTCGTGTGAATTCCCCAGCGGCGAATTAAAAACTTGTGGGGCCCTATCTATTCCATCTCTCGAGCCCCGAAGAAAACCCCCCTCCCCTTCGGACTCCATATCTCTTTTGACTCTATATATGTGGGCACCTGATATCTATGAGGGTTCACCCACCCCGGTTACAGCATTCCTTTCTATTGCGCCTAAAATTTCTATTTCTGCTAATATTTCACGTGTTTCTATTTATGGTTCCTATGGAGCTACATTGCAACAAATCTTCTTTTTCTGCAGCATTGCTTCTATGATTTTAGGAGCACTGGCCGCCATGGCCCAAACGAAAGTCAAAAGACCTCTAGCTCATAGTTCAATTGGACATGTAGGTTATATTCGTACTGGTTTCTCATGTGGAACCATAGAAGGAATTCAATCACTACTAATTGGTATCTTTATTTATGCATTAATGACGATAGATGCATTCGCCATAGTTTTAGCATTACGGCAAACCCGTGTCAAATATATAGCAGATTTGGGCGCTCTAGCCAAAACGAATCCTATTTCGGCTATTACCTTCTCCATTACTATGTTCTCATACGCAGGAATACCCCCGTTAGCCGGCTTTTGTAGCAAATTCTATTTGTTCTTCGCCGCTTTGGGTTGTGGGGCTTACTTCCTAGCCCCAGTGGGAGTAGTGACTAGCGTTATAGGTTGTTGGGCGGCCGGAAGGTTGCCACGAGTAAGTCAGTTTGGGGGACCGAAGGCAGTTCTCCGTGCACCGGACACGTAGCTTACCGAATCAGTTGCGACACCGATGGGAATGCATGCTACGAAAGATAGGGTCGAGTCTGATACATCAACCGTCTACTCAATATCCTTGTACGAGTCCACAATCACTACACGAGATGAACCTTGGTTTGGTGAATTGAAGTTGGCCTTAGGTGTAATAGGACTCCCAGTTACTGCGCGCGATCGTATACTGAGGTGCTCCCCGCCGGTTGTTGGAACGACGCGAGCCGGGCCGGGCCTCAATTCAGAAAGATGAAGGGTCCAAACAAAAGTCAAAATAGGGGGTTAAAAATTCCCCATCTCATTGGGGGCGGAAAACGAATCGACATCTCGATGTGATACAGCCTTTTCTATTTTAGTTGGGAAAGAACGGCGAAGTCCATCCGAACCGTCCAATGAAGAATAAGAGGAGAGCAAAGCGCCAATGGCGCGCGAAGCGCATGCGGAACGGGCACGGATAAAAGTGTGGAGGATAAGCAGCCGAGCTCATTCCCTTCGCTTCCTGGGCCCAAAGCAGTGCAGTCTTTCCTGGCCAAATCAAGGATTTGGGGCTTCGCTACTTAACTATATAAAAAAAATCCATTTTATTTAGTAATATATATGAATAGAAAGATAGATCCATCCATCTATCCTATCCGATTTATATTTTAATATTTAAAAAAGAATCGATTTAATTCAACGTTTGATTCAAAGAACTGCGCTTAGCCCCCCCGCTCATGAAACGGCTCTGCTGCAATGGATGGCAGAGGGTCCGTAGTACCCAAAGCACTGGAGTGGTCCAGTAGCCGGGAAGGGGCCTAGAAGTGCCTACTACTACACCACACTACACTTGGCTCTACACATTTACAGAGCTAACCCCTGTCCAGTCCCTGGCAGAGTTAAGGGGGCTTCAATCCTTATTCCTTATCCCCATCTTCGCCCAGGCTAACGGGGCCTTACTTATTCAGGGGGGGGAGAGTGGAGCCCCGAGAAGCACTGTTGAGAGGAAGATCCTTGGCCCCTCCTCATTCTCTACAGGGTTCCAAACCTTTCTTCAACATAGGTGACAACGAGCGGGGCAGAGATGGAAGAGATCGAACACGAGAATAAGAAGCAAGCTCGCCTTCCTTTTTGATCATTTTGATAGAGAGGGATGGAGAAAGTGGACAAAACAGACTCGCATTTCCCAGTCGAAAAGATGGGTTCCTTTTTCGTCTTGCATTTCTCATCGAACAAATACGGAAAAAGAAGAATATTGAAAACGTTCCTAACCCACCAACCCCTTCCTTCGTAGAGCCGTGTATTGTAAGTGATCCGAACCTGCC
>JAYWLF010000055.1:82500-95000 GCA_037074535.1 Gleditsia sinensis
TAGGTTGCTTTGGAAGAAGACTCTAATGGCCTTTTCCCTATATTGTACTATCGACTAGCCTTTTCCATAGCTTTCACTGCCTTGATCATTTGACTTGCTTGAAGGAGTGGCTTACACTGACACTGCAACTAGAGGAGAACTCGCTGGAAGGGAACGACATTGAAATCTATCTATGAAATCTATAGCTCTACTATAGAAATTTTTAGACTTAAAAAGGAAGAATTTCATATTACTTACTGGGCAAAGCTTACCTTCTTTTTTTTTTCTTTTTTGAAATGCAATTGGATTAAACGAACGCCAAATGGATTAAATTCTCTACCTTTATTTATAGATTCAAAAAGGGCAGGCAGGTGTTGACACCGGAAAGAATTTTCTTCCTCTATCTAATCTCTCCTCTTGTTAGTCTGGCAAACTTGCCTAAGATGCCTGGAAACGGGACTGATGTAAAAGCATTTCGAAACAACTTTTGCTTTTATAAAAATAGACTCCTTCCCAGCTTGAAAAGAAAGTGCTTTGTTATCTTACTCGCTAGCCATAGAACTAACTATCCTCTTTTAATGATCTTTCCCGGGTTATCCCCCGGATGTACTTTAATGCTGGAGTGGTTTTCAACTTTTAAAACTCTCTCTCTTTAAAAAAAGATACTGCTGCTACTCAAACGACATGTAAGCACTTACACAACTATATAACCATTGCCTGAAATGAAAGGCCTTATCACTGGAAGCTAGAAAGAATCCAAGGATTTAGGAAGGACTACAGGTACTGCTACTGCTATGAAAGCTGGTACTTAGACTGGCGGGAATGCCCCTAGAAAAGACTTAGCTAGATGAGGAGCTGGAATTGGTCGCCTTCCTTGTCCGATTCTATTCCTATTGGATTAAGCGCTACTATTGATTCAATTCCTGAAAAGATGGCAAGAGCAGCTGATTCTCAAACCGCCTATTCTTCTTCAATTGCTAAAACAGCTTATGATATCACCCTAGGTTCGGGGCACTTCACTCCCGTCGAAGAATTTAATCGGTAAGCATTCCTTGGGCAAGGCAATTTAATCGGTAAGGCCTCTTCGAGTCCTCTTTGTTAAGGGGTTTTCATCCACTTTCTCCCCCCTGAAAAGGTAACTCTCGTTCTAGCTTTCTTCAACAGTAAGATCAGGACTTAGACCTACCGGGGACCAAGGCTGCGTAGCCTATGCGAAGCAAGCCTACCTAGCTTCGCGAAAGCATTTCGGTCTACACGTGGCTAGGCACTACGAGCGGTGCTTTATCATCAACTAACTTACTTGAAGAAAAAGACTTCGAAGAGCAGGGATTAGAACTTTATTATATACTTTGAAATAGAGCTTATTCTTTCAAAGAGCCTAGTTGTACTACCAGCAGCCTCATTCCCATCTCCGTTCTATCAAAGAGCTTGGGAATTTTTCTTGGATTAACTATTCCGAAAGAGCTTCTTCGTTAACAAGCGATTCTAGCACAAGAGCAAAAGAGCCTATTCTATCACGTATCAGGAAATCAAGTAATCAAGGAACTAAGACAGTAAGGACATTCTCTGCCTCAAGTCCCATAGCCTATTCTAAGGCAGCTGATTCTGGGCATTCATCTGCAGCTACTTTTCTTTTTCTACGATACCACAAAGCAAATTAAACTTCCTTCCTGTCCCTGATGTCTTCTCCCTCAGAGCTTGCATTCGAGGTTCCATTTCCACTAACTATGTCACTTCCCTTGCGAACAGCTATTTCTCTTCCTTCTGTGGCATTTGGCCTTCAAACATCTGATTCACTAGCACCGGAAAAAAACCAACAGCTAGGCCAACAAGCCCAAGGTGAGACAGCCCTGCTAACTCGTACTCTTCTTTTAATGCCCTAGGATTGGATTCAATAGTAGCTGAGTCAATAGCTATCAATATCAATTCCTTTTGAATAAGCTAAAGAGGTGCCGAGGACAGACGTAGATGCCCAGAAGGTGAGGGAAGGGAATGAAGATGGCATCGAAGCGAAGAGATAAGGAGCTGTCGCATATCCGCTGCATGCCTTATTTAATACGTTTATGTCGCATATCAGCTGCGTGACTTGAGGAATAGAAGTAAGGGCAGGAATTGAGTAAGGCCTTTACCGAGTTCTCTTACTTGCTTGTAACTGACTTGATTCCTTGTTTTCACAGGGGCATCGTCTGAGGCTCTCGCCCCAGATTGGTGAGAAGAGGTTTCGACCGCCTCTTCTGCAGAAGGATTGCATCTTGCTGCGCTTCATTCTATGCAGCGGGTGTGATCGTTCGTATGCTACTGCGCTTCATTTTATGCAGTGCATGTGGACACTTCTGTCCAATGTGGAGCAACAGTGCGGTAGAGTAGAGTGTGCTTATAGCGCTTTATTTTAGGCTATCGCACACGACATTTGCCCTGTCAACTCCGCTCCTTGCACAAGGAGACCTTTGTCGAAGGTGCCTTCCCTCGGCTGGTGAGACACCCAGCCGTCTAGGCGAGTCTTGATCGTTGTTTTGAGAGTGTGACTGTCACAGCTTACGCTGGACGTCACAGGGTTGTCTGTCGCTTTTAATGCAGCGCCTGTCACTTTTAATGCACCCTCACACCGGTGACCCGGAAGCCAGGTGTGGCGGCCGATTGCTCATATGGTTAGAGCAGCGGTCGCGTCCTGTACAAACAGGACGTTGGAAGGTATAATAAAATAATATTATGGACTTCCATCGTACGCTGTTTGACAAGTTGCTCTCTCTTAAGACGATCAAGTGGCACAGAGTTTTGGAAAATTATGCACTACTAGTAAGCCTGTTCAACAGAGTCTTACTAGTAATCGCTGACCGCCTAACGAAAGAAAGAAACTTGTGTCGGAGCTTACCTATTGGCTAAGCGGATAATACAATTAAACCGTAAGTCCGGGCCGCTTTTCACTGCGCTTTATTTAAAGCAGTGTGCGGTTTCGCTTCAGCAAGCTTATGCAGGAGTTCCGGGACCTAAAGTTCCTTTACCCTTTCAACTCTCTCTTACGAGATCAGGTTACCCCAAAATTATACCCTCCTTTCATCGTAAGATGATAAGGAAGAAGGATGAGAAGGCTGATCAATTGGTAAAGATTTATCTCTCGTACTTTTCAGTATGCAGAGCTGTTAAGTTAGCCAAAAGGCTTAACGTTAAATCCTGAGTCCTCCTATTCTCGGCATTCGGACCGATGAGGGGACCCATGGGAGGGAATCCGCTTAGCTTTTCTTAATTAGCTAGGGCATACTTCTTCGAGAGCAAGAGACCTTCATGGCTAGGCCGAGTGGAACTTCCATAGCGGGGATAGAGATCTATGTCTTTGTCTTTGCTACAGTAAGTCGTATGCGCTTGTAGTTAAGAAATAGGCTTGACTCGGCCGCATTAACTAAAATAGAATGCCGAACAATGCTCATTTCAAGGTCTGATTTCGGATATAATATAGTTGAAATCGAATCGGGGACGGGAGCGGCACGGATCCGCGAAAGAAGTCAGTCTTTCTCTCTTTCTGGATGATTAGAGATCTTACTAGCAAAAGGGAGAAAAGCTTACCTTAGCTACGGTTAAGTCATCACTTCGGCTAGTTCGTAAAAGAGCAAGTAAGCACTAGTCCGAGTACACGAAGACGCTGCCCTATCTATCTTTATCTTTCTCCTCTCGAGAACGGTAACAGGCAGACGTAGCACACGCACTTTACTAATAGCGGGAATCACAGACCAGCCCTACAGTTCCTCTCTTTCGAGAGTCGAAATAGGATCGGGAACAATAGGAATGTCACCATCCTTATACAATTGATAACAAGCGATCGGACTAAAAATTGGGTACTACTATAAGTCACATTCCTAGCGAGGCATGACAGAACCTAAGTCTTTACCAATGATACCTTTCATTTTCATACAATTTCTCGCGCATCAAAAAACTTTTAGTAAAGCGAAGGAGACCCACTTACCCCCTTCCCCAGAAATAGGGAAGGGCCTAGCCTTTGAAGGCTACATTCTCTTCTTACAACGGGTAAAGCTGCTGCCCTACCTTTATGCCGGAATCGACCAAAGAGAAAGGGGTCTACTAAAAGTTTGATTTATTAAATAAAGTCCTCTTTCTGGACTCCCCCCAGACCTCTGTCTGGCCTAGGGACCGTCTCTAAGCTAGAGCTCCTGTCTTGTCTCCTCACTTAGAGAGCGTAACAATTCACTTCGTTCCACCCCCAACTCCAACTAAAGAAACGTCTGCGGCCCCTCAACCTCGTTAGAGGTGGTATATTACCCACCTTCTAAGGAATGCAAAGGCTCTCTCTCTTTCATGGGTGGGTCCCTAATGCCGGGAGGGATGTCTTGGAAACAATTCATTCTATTACGTCTCCTGACACCGACGAGCCACCAACCGCAATGTAGTGATAGAAATACTTAGTAAAATGCCAGCAACCCATATAGCTATTTTAGCTGGTGTTTTATCATCCGGCACGGAAGCGACAGCTTGATTTTCCTCCCCAGGCCTTTTGGCCGCCTCAAGGAGTACTAGTGCTGCCCTGTTCCCCTCAAGCGAGCAGCTCGCTTCGACCATATGTTGCCCCAGACTAGTTGAATTCACATTGACAGGCCCTGCTAAGGACGTCAGTGAGCTACTGGCCTCGGTGAGTTCGGCGAGACCCCTATAAATATCCGATACTGGGCTTAGGTCCCAAAGCAAATAGCCCATCAACAAGGGAGGAAGGAATGACGGGATTATATTACCGACAAGATGAAGCATGAGTAAATCAGACGGGCTCTGCTTCGCAAGGAGTGCTCTGGCCGCAGATCGGGGCTGTTGAACCACACTCACCCGGCTCGAACCTACCGGGGGGTGAGACCGAGGCCGAAGAAGAAGGTAGGCCAAGCAGCCACTTGACGGAAGCCTTATGGGCGAGAAGCCCGTGAAGAGCGGTCCCCGAAGAGGGTGGCGAGGGGGAAACCACACGTCTTGACCCCTTATTGGTAGACGAGAGCTGCCTCCAACTTGGATGATCTTGGGGAGAAGAAGTCGTCTAGACGTGGACCTAGGGCGCGAACTGGCTTTATATGAATAAGCAGTATCTTCAGATTTATTTAAATAATATATGATAAACGCATATAAATAGATTTTCATTGGACGAGATAGTTTTCATTTAAGAAGAAAAGGAATTGCACTGGGTTACATACGTACGTTTACAGATTAAATATCTTCGTTTAGAGAAAAGCTCAAGTAGAACAGAACTTATGACCAACACAAAAACCGAAATAGATAAACTAAGCGGGGTCAAGGCGAAGTCAGGTCAACGTAGACTCCGTGCTCCGAAACGGATTCGGCAAGAGCAAGACTAAGAAAAATTGAGCCAAAGAAGACAGCGATCGCTGCGATCCTTGCTTGCCGGCTAGAGTTGTCTATCCCTAGCGGATCAAAGCGAGGTTCGGCAAAAAGATGTCTTGCAGCATTATTCAAAGGCTCACCGCAATCGCACGGGCTGAGAATCTGCGGGTGTGAACTACAGACATGCTGACGGAAGGTTTCTCGAACTACCCGGTTAAGCAAGTTAAGGTCAGGCGAGGATAGGGCTGCTGGCTTTAGGAGCAAAGGTTCTGGGGCAAGGTTCCACCATAGGGATGTCCCAAGCAAAGCACACACTAACAAGACAAAACGCATGTCATTTAAGTAGGAATAGCGGATCGCTTCCTTCAATCCGAAGGATTTTATCCGTGATCTTTCCCAATTTATATCCGATAGACCCGGCTTTCTATTTGGCGATAGCAGTAAGGGCGTCCGTCCAGCTCCGTGAAACTGAGGCAATCCCCTAGTAGTGGGGACCCAAGGGCAAAAGGAATAGATAACAACTAAGTCCCCTCGCTGGAATGTAACCCTACGCATGCCTGCTAATGCCATTTGGCACAGATGTCCCCGGTGTTCTGGCTGATGATGCGGATATAAACTAGGTTGCCTCATTGTTGATGTTTGGATAGATGAGAGATCAAGGCGTGATTGAATACGTAGCCAAGCAGGTGGCGCCACACGACATATTCTACTAGAAGTTGAACTATTATTATTATCTTGCGGAAACAACCTAAGTGCAGGTTTTTTGTTGGTTAACATGTCAAACAGAGTAAACATGACTATAATACGATATACTTGAGGTTTTTGTTGATATGGTTATTGTTATTTAGATTTCTACTAGAAGTACATAATAAGACTTTTATAGCATGTATGGATATTTATCTTTTATCATGTTATATATCTTTTAGCAGGATATACCCCAATACTAAACCTGCCTTTATGCATTCAGCAAGTACCTTTGCTTTACCCTGGATGATTATATCCATTCCTCTCTCTAACGAATGAGTACTCAAACGACTCTTTGTAGAGAGAGACCAGCTCTTGGGATTTACAGGTGAAATGCCGAGCCTTCTATTATCATAGAAAAGAGTGAAGTTAATAGGATTTTCTTTTTTCACTCTAAAGAGGGAGCATAATGTACTAGGGTATTTTCTCCACTAAGCGATACGGAAATGCTTCCACACCCACAATCGATACAATACTGACAAGACTAAACAGAGATAAGGAATCAACTGCTGCTCCTGCCCTTATTGATAGGCTTAAAGGAAGGATTGGGCAATCCACTTAAACACAAGGGGAAACCGCGGGAGAGGCTTCAGCACTTGCTGCGGCTGAGGAGTGAAAGAGGATCAAAGAGCAGGAAAAAACCTTAGTCCGATTCTCAAGAAAATACGGAATACATCGACTGCCGCGAAGGCGCTTACAAGAAGAAAGAGGCCTTAGATCGCCCCTGCACCATCAATTATGAGGAACCGCGCTCAATCAAAGAAGAAAGAAATCCTCCTGCGCCGGCGGGAGAGGACTTTTTCTAAGTCGCCTAGTAAAGGAAAAAGGCAATTCGCCTTAACCTTAACAAAAGCAAGAAGGGGGAAGAGTCCTACAACTTAAGTCCCATTCACTCCAGACACTACTGACTTACAAGGATTAGGCGATGATTGAAGGGCTTAAAGTCAAGCATTAGGCTGAGAGGCGGATACGGTTTTCCCCGCGGATTAGACCAGCATGACCTCAGGGATGAATGAACTACTGCCTTGGAATATTGGGCAGGATGAAAGGTTTGAGAGGAATCCCCTCCGTGAACCCTTATCCGATAGGGGAAGGAGGCTAGACTAGATCCAAAGCTTGCAACGAATCCAAGACTTCCAAGAACTCAAGGAAAAGCAATGGGCCAAGTTTGATCAACCCCGGGAAAATTGGCATTAGAGATAGATCTTATTAAAAGAAATGCCCGATAAGAGAGGAAAAATTCATTCAAGCATGGAGATTGAAATTCAGTTTATTAACGTAATAAAGGATAAGCAGATGGTGATCCACAAGGAAAGACAGATGGGGCTGCGGGGCCAGTTTGACCAGCATCAAATGAGACAAGAAGGTCAGCTCACCCAAGAAAGAAAGAAAACTAATTCTTTGAGCCGGAAAATTTCAAAGCATCAAGCAAAAGGAAAGAAATCGACCCGGCCTAAGGCCAATGGGAAGAGACCCGGGAAACCATTACCGGCTGTAAAGCTTCTTACACAGGAACTCAAGAAAGCGATAGGGAACTACTTTGAATAGCGATATACGGGCTAGCCGGAATGGCTGAAAGGGACTAGGCTGATTGGAAAGCTTACGGACCTGAACCACTGGACCAAGAAAAAGAGATAGACGGTACCATACCGAATCGACTTCCGAGACTGCCAAAGAGCCTGGACCACTGGTAGACCACGAGAAAAAGAAACTGACTGAACCTCAAGTGAAAAAGAAAGGTCAGTCACTTCGCTCACCAAACCAAGAAAGATAAATCATTACTTCGGGGGGAAAGCTATTAAAAAGAAAAAGTCTCAAGCAAAAAGAAAGTAAACCGGAACAAAGAACAAACTCAGTCCTTGATGCGGGGCCGGAGTCTCCACAGTCTCAAAACTAAGGCACTTGCCCCTAATACGACATAACCGCTAGACTAGATGGAAGGCTTGGGCCGATGGGAGGGCTAAGTACTTTGTGTGCAGTCAGGGCCATTTACAAATGGTTGAAGGCTTTTGATGATTGAGGATAGGAAGGGGAGAGGAAAGGGCGTTAACCTATATAGTAGGGTTAAATTGGCTTGCTTGGCTTCAACTAACAACACTACTAGAAGTATTCCGCTTCCACGCTTCAACACTTAAGTAAGCACAACACCCTATAATCGAAGATAATCGAAAGTGATTCTCTCCTCTAGTTCAGAACTCAAGAGGTACGGAACAACTCTCAGAAATCTGCCTTACCACCTCACAAACAAAACAGGTACTTTGGTCCAGTTTCTCGAGGTGCGTGCGGAATCCCTATTTCCCTAGAACGGTTCTCGCTCTCCTATAACTCTAACCAAGAAGGTTTCCACTTCTCACTCAGAACAGAAGTTCTCGGGTTCAACCCCCGAGTTGGCAACAGTCGAACGCTAAGTCCCCGATATAGCTCAGTGAACTAGCCAAGGGTCAAAGTACAAAGGCAATCGACAATCGAAAGTCGAGGTCCCAAGACAAGCCTTCCATCTAGTCTAGCGGTTCAGAAGCCTTTTTACATTACAATCGAAAACCACGATAGGAGCTGACCGGGCAAGAAAGGAAATGCTCCCATTTAGTCACCCACCTTCTATCGTGTCTGATTTCGATCATTCTTAACCTCACACCTCTATGGCAGAAAGCAGAAGCGCCGGGAAAGACAGCTGGCGGCATGTATAACAAGCAGTTCCGGGGCTCATACTAAGAGAGAGAAGGGCCCACTACGAAGAAGATAGGTCCCTACCCTAGACACATTGAAGGTCAAAGAGATTCCCGATATTGTATTATATTGATGTTTGACAGCACGGCACTAGTCAGAAGAAGATCGACGAACTCTGCGATACCAGATTGGAACCATAGAGATGCCCTGTCCTCTCCTCGGGGAAGCCCTTTTGAAGCTGAGAGGGAATAGCACTTAAGCTTAAGATATTGCCAGCTAGTTGAAGTGGAATGAACCCGGAATCTCATTGAATTGATGATTTCTCCACTTATTAGAATCTTTCTGAAAGGTCACTGATGGCCTTTCAAAGGAGAACTGTATAGCTGCGCACTTGTTTGCGAAACAGGTACGTCAATTATACCGTAAGTCCGGTCCTTTATCTACTGCACTTTATTTAAAGCAGTGTGGCGTTTGCCTTCAACAGGTTTACGCCGGGCCGCCTTACGAGCATGAGAGACTACCTGTTTTCGTCTCCCTCAGTCGGAATGGTCTACCTAGGATCATTCCTTCATTTCACCGTAAGGTGATAATGAGGAAGGATGATAAGGCGGACACATTAGTTCAGTTATATCTCTCCTTCTTCACTTTGTCACGGGTCATACCGTTGGCAAAGCGATTAAGTGTGAGAATACTTGATTCTATTGTGACCCCTCCCAAGTTTCTGCAGACTGAAAGAGCATTTGATATGATGAAAATCTTACAATTGTTCAATCAGATCCATCATATCAAATGCTCTTGGCGAGTTCTGCTTCCTAGGTACCTTCCATCGTTGACCTCTATACCTCTTAACCAGGGTATTAGATGGATTCCAACATGGAAAGCGATTCCTTCCAGGCGGTTAGTTAGTTGTAATTGAGTAGGCAGTTCTTCTCTTTGCCTTTCAGCCGGCTAGTCCGCTTATCCCTCTGTGAGCGGAGATGGTGATACAGGAAGTGTTGTGGCTTTGGTGGAAGGCTGGGAAGATCCTTGTTTGGTAGACTCTCTTTTAGTTTGGGACGATCTTTCCGGTTTAGGAATGAACTATGGAATTCAGTCACTCGGGTAAGAACTAACTTAAGGCATTGAAAGACGTGAACCAAATCATTTAAGCGTCCACGTATTGGCTTCGATTCTGGCAGAAGCGGGATGGCACTTAATTACGTAGATAGACAGAAGAGGGTCCTTATAGATGGAACCAGGTTAGGTCACTTCGATCGCTTAAGCCCTTACTGCGATAGAGTAGGCCGCTTTAGTTGGCAAGGTTATATGGTCTATAATTCTGCCACCTGTGAAAGAAAGGTTGCGAAAGATGTTAAGAATGGCATTCCCCCGATTGAGGAGAAAGAGCCAGCCGTAGTCCCACTAATGTAATACGGGCCAAGCCTTCGAGAGTCATCCTTATTGCTAGGGTTTCCACTCCTTTTCATGGTCGAGCTTCTTTTCTTTCATCAGATAAGGGATCTCGCTAACCTCCCTTCTGTGAAACTCACTTTTAAGGAAGCAGATGAGCTCTCGTGCAAGCATCAGAACATGCATTCTCACGATCTACAGAGTCCTTATGGCTTGCTCTTGAAAAAGAATAATCAAATCAAGCAACCTTCTTGTTACAGAACAGACATTCCATTCTTTGCTTTCCCAGCACTGCTTGAGAATGGTGAAGGCCTCTCTGGTCGGATGTTACAGTCGGCTCTACTTCTTAATCAACTAGTAGTCTTTAAGTCGGAAATCGCTTTCACATCTCATATGACATATGTACCAACAGACTGATTCGGACACCAGTAAGGTAAGTAGCTACTCCAGCCGATCTAACTCCAGAGGATCCAGCTTCTTTTAAGGAGAGGTTAGCCCCTTATCCTTCAGGGGATGCAGCAAGACTACGTTCTCATCTCCGTTCCACTTCTTCCTCAATCCACTCTAAGAAAAAGGCAAGTACAGCTACTCTACTTTAGGGTCGATCCAGCTTTCGCTTCCTTACTTCCCTCAGGTCTCAATTAGGGTATGTGGTCCTAAAAGAAAGATCCTCTCTTGTCTTGCCTCGCTGAAATAAAGGGTTTTCACTACCTCTGAAGAGGCCTCCCCTTCCGTACCTACTCCGCGAGGTCTCGCTCCTTTCACTTCCTCTTCAACAGGATATGACCCTTTTAGTGGCTATAGTGGCTATCGGACCGTACTTAGGAGCTTCAGTTGAATCATTTTCAACGGGCCTTTCACACCCGAAAAAAGAGTAAAAAAGGACCTATCCTCTCGTCCATAACCGAGCCCGGAAGAGGAACCGAACCCCTATAAAAAAGGGCCTCAAATGCGCATTTTTACCTTGAAGCTTATATCGAAAAGGATAATCTGACAAGCCCCAAGACTAAGAAGTTGATCCAAGTCCGCCGTACCTTTCGTCTTCTTTTCTCATTTGAAAGTCTTCTACGGATTCGGTAGTAACGAGAACTCGGATTTACAACTGAAAACCTTACGATGGGGCTGACTCTCGAAGGGGTGGCGAAGAAGGCTCAATTGCTGGGCTCTCGAGACAGTTTCCCCGTACCCAATATTCCAAGGCCATGACCAAAAGCGGCAGAAGAATTCAAAGCGCGAAAGAGGAAATAGAAAAAAGGCCTAGCGTTGAGGCCATCTGGCTTCCTTGTAAATAAGTTAGAATTATAAGAAAGTCACGTTTCGGGCTAGCCTATGCTTACGCCTTTTCGTCTTCGTCCTGTAAGCCAGAATATCATCTTCCGTTTTGGCTCTTGAGCAGGGGGCTGCAAAAGCAAAAGAGGATTATAAGACCACTAAGGTAAGTAAGATCCCGTCCTCAAGATTCTATTCTGATGTTACGATAAATCCCTCTACCCTATTGGTTAATCCCGAAGGAAGCTTCCCTGGTAGAGCTGCTATAAGATAAGCTCTTTTTCCATTTAGTTTAGAGAGAGTAGCTTTCCACGGTCTGGGTCTTCGGGGTCTGCTATTCCTAATGACTAAATGTAAAACCTACCGAAATGGCTCTTTAAAGAAGGGCTTTATTCACAGGAAAATTTGGAGAGGGTCGACCAGTCCAGTCCATTTATCATCCCACCACTCACCCAAGCAAGCTCAGGAGTTCAGGTGCTACAGATTAGATTAGCTGCTTGAAGCCCGATCGTCAGTAACTTCCACCGAAGAGATATTGTTTTTGTCCTTCTCGGGTTCCAGTCCAACCTTCTGCTGCTGCCCCCGGCCTCTACTTAATTTAAGACTTTCTGGTCTAGGCCATCTCTCAGGCTTACACAAGTCTAATTCTTCCGCTACCGATATTGGATCTGAGTCTTCCTTGAAAGAATCGCAAACAAAGAGTAAATTGCTTAGCTTATCGAGATCGCCGCTTCTTTGTTCGCTGCCGAGTAGAAATAGAAAGCCCAACTATGCGGCTATCACGAATAAGAAATTCAAGGAGGATGCCCCGCAAGACAAAGACTGCTGCATAAATAAACCAGAGGCACCACCTACTCCCCCACCACGCACTTTTGGTGTCGAGCCAATGAATTCCCTCTTCCATAGCGAGATCTCCTTCCATATTCGCATGGCCTCAAGGCCGGAACTATTATTCTTCTTCTCGATGAATTCTTCGATTTAGTAGCCCTAGCCCATCCTCCCGTGCTTGTATTTCGGATGCTCATTCTCGGTCCAGCGAAGTCTCCTCTCCAGACACCCTAGCCTTCTTACGAGTCTGCCATTTACGTTTAGCCTTCAACGCCATCTCCAAAGTGATTGAC
>JAYWLF010000055.1:102500-155000 GCA_037074535.1 Gleditsia sinensis
TAGGTGAGAGGAAACCTTCTCTTTCAAAATGAATGGAAGGTAAAAAATAGGAACTGCCTGTAGATAAGTACATAGACATTCTATTTGGACGTGATGTAAGAATCGATTCTCACATCATATACTATATTAAGTCACTTGATACTGACTTACTCCCAAAAAGCATGCTATGCTCAAAGGGAGGCATATACTATATTAAGCCGAATTCAACTATGTCGGGGAAAGGCTTGTAGTCTTTGTTTGGCAGCCGGCTGGCAACGAAGCTCGTCGAGGAGGATGGTCGGAGACCGTCATCCCAATATGGAGGACTTTTGGGGCGCCTATAAAACTCTTCACTGACACGACTAAGGCATTCTTTCCGTCATTGGGAAACTACTTCTGCCCCCCTTTCGAGCAATGGGATTAGCAGGACTTGGACTATTTTTTCTTCCTGCCTCTAGCCGGGTTGGTCTGAAAGTCCCTATTCTGGGCGGAAGGATTGGTCATGGGCGGCGGTCAGGGCAAGGATGAGCCCGGCCACTAATCGGTGATCAGGTTATTTGAGTGAATAGGTTTATAAGGCACTTCGAGAAGGCGACTGGTATAACATATTTGAGGAAGAATCAAAAGCACTTCAACTCCTTTTTCGGGTTGGGCTTTCAGTCGTTCAGCGGCCCCCTCTTGAGACAAACTGCGGCGGAAACCTTCGTAAGCTAGACCTTCAGTTCCCTACGTCTGAAGCAAGTGGATTGGAGAGAAAGCTCGTTCCGATCCTATGATTCCGGACCCTTTCATGCTCTAAACGGGAAGTAGAGTGGTGAACGATCATCTACTTATAGTAGAGTGGTTTCTTCTCCTGGACGATGAGCTTCTCTTAGTCATAGTAGGGGCTCAACTCGCTACTCAATTAGATGTCAGTGCTAGAAGCGAAAGTCCAGGGATTGGAGAATCGATACAGCTGGTGAATCTTGAGGAAGTACGGTACGTCTAAGGTTAAGGTCTGAAGCCGATGTTCATTGGCCTTCCGCGCCTATTCTTCCTTTAATTCCTCGCCAATTTGAGGTCAAGCGGCTTCACTCTTAAACTACCTGAACTATAGGAGCGGTACGAGCTACTAATAGACTGACTACAAAAGAAAGGCTATTTGAGATCCTTTTTCAAGGCTCAATCTGACCCATGAGACCGATTAAAGAAGGGGAACTCCTTCCAGATATCGATTAACTGCTTGCCAACCTATCTCTAGACTGACGGATTTACCTGCTGACCCCGCGACTTCATTGACTTCCCTTACTTTGATTTCAATCCCTTGCTTTGATTTCAATCACTGACTTAACCAAATCAAAGACCAGATATAATATAAGTGGTGAACGAGACGCCAGATATAATATAAGCCCTACTCGAACCGGAAAACGTTGATTGACCGTTCCCATCGTGACCCAGTTCCTTTGTTTGCTTGTGCGCGTGTTGCCTATTCAAAATACGAGGTGAAAGAGAGACGAGTACGAGGTTCATAACTTCTAGACAAGGGGATTCCTTTAGGGAAATACGCCTATTCTGATTATGACGATTGCGATTGAAGCTCCCGCTGGTGTATCTGGTCAAGCTCAAAAGAAAAGTTCCTATTTTCGGAAGAGTCACTGTGACCGGAACTTCAAATACCAAGTTCGGTTTAGGTTGCTGTCCCTGCGCTAGCTGCGGGAAGTGTGCTGTTGACTTCATGATAGTGACCAAATACGAAGTAGTCTTCTTTCGTTCTCTTCTCTTCTTTTTTTTTTTAGGGCCTTTCTCGCTGGGCGAGCGCACTTTACTAATATAATATCAAGTTATATAGGATCCCACCAGACGCGCTCCTGCTCACTCTTCTCGCCGGGTATTGACTCTATTTAATTTAATGGCGCTTATTCCTTTAACAGCAGGAGAGACTAAAACATGTGAAAGAAGAAAGGTTTAGCTTACTTACGCCCTCGGCAATGGTTTCATTCATCTCTCAATTCACTGTATAAAAACGAATGCTAAAACAACGTATCCCCCTACTTCACTTCAGGATGTCTGGTTTGCTGCTTATCAAGCTTGAAATCCGTTCTTAGACCTACCGGGGACCAAGGCTGCGTAGCCTATGCGAAGCAAGCCTACCTAGCTTCGCGAGACCTTTTCCGGGGAGCAGGACAGAGATCCTAAGGGACAGAGAAGGAAAGACTACATCGACAGGAAAAGATTTTCATTGGGAAGGCTTCTTTTCTTTTTCCTTTCCGGACTAAGCGTCGAAGTAAAGTAAGGACTATCTCTGTTATTAGCTTATTCAAAAGTCCTATCGATGAATGCTTTCCTATTCGTTCTACCCAACAGCAAATCAGCATGAGTCTTTCGCGCTAATGCCATCAGTTGTTGGGGGCTAGTCGGTATCAACGATGAGAAGGAGGAGTAGGAAAAGGGTAAGGGATTGTCATTGCTAGGCTTAGCTGGCTCCCCGTCCGCCGATCTATTTATTTCAATTCCAATGTTTGAAAGGGGCCGGGATATATAAACCTTTTAAGCACAAATCCCCCGGGTTCTATTAGTGAATGCGGAATCCCAAACCTCGTATGGAGAGCTCGGAGTGGGAAGAATACGAATTTGGGATGGCAAGACTCTTCTCCAAAAGGAGGACAATTCGATCGCAGCATTGATTGCAACAAAGCATGAAGCTAGGCAAGACGCTAGGCCCCTATCCTCTGTTACACTGACCGGCACGGAAAGGAATAGTCATAGAGCTCAAATGCGCCGAATCGATATTGTTTTGCGCAAGGAGCAGTTTGGAAGTGGCACCTCAGAGTGCTTTCAGAAGTCAAGAAAGAAGGGGAAGAAAGTGCTTTATCAACAAAAATGGAATAAGAGTAAGAAAGCAGTCTACTCATCGTCTTTAGCCCTCAGAAAGGCTAGGAGCCGAGGCGCTGCTTGGCGGAACAGTCTATAGCCTGCCTGCCATCGCTTTGAAGTGGGCTAGTTGAACTTTCCCCGGCATTCGTAGATCAATCAGTTACGTAACAAGAACAAGCCCTTCTGTAACAGAACCCCTACAGGAGGGCACTTTTATCGGCCAAAGGGAAAGAAAGGTAAACTATGATTCGCATCTACTAGACAGAAGAAGAAGCATCTAGAGCAGGACCTCTTCTTGAAGGGACAAGAGGGGATTCGAGTTCGAGAGCAGTATCTTCTGACAGCGGATCTGCGACAGAGAGGTAAAATCTTCTTCTTCCTCCCTTTCTAACAGGCCATGAGATGCAGCAACAGTAAGAGCTTTTGAGTGTAAAAGTTATTCTTTCACTCCTGTTCTACGCAGTAGTCTCAGCGCTAACTGGCAAAGGCAAACTTCTTGACAAATGGGCATATGGGTGATAAGGAACTTTCAACAGGGGAGGCAATAGATTCATTCTTGTCATGGAAGATAGACATGAAGGATAAGGCTCGCGTAGGGGCGCTCACGTTTTTCCGCTGGTCTCGCACTCTGCGGCGCCACCTCTCATCGCTCCCAGCTTTGCTTTCAAGGTCTCATCCAACTCTCTTTGGATTGGAGACGAACCGCTCTCTACTCTGACTCCTTGAGCCTCTGCATCAAGCCCCTACCCCTACGAGCAGCTTCATTCGCATTCACCGTTGCTTCATGCTCCCTTCATTTCCTGCGAAATTCCTCCATGTCCGCCCGAGTCTCCCTTAGTGCTTCCTCAAGATGTTCAAGCTCGGATCTCAACTTGTTAGCGCGCTCAGTCATTGTGGCAAAATCAAGTTGGAACCTGGCATACTCTTCCTCCATCAACTTCATGGCACACTCTCGGGCTATATCACTAGCAGCTAAGTTCGACAAGTCCCTCCTTATCTAGAATAAACTACTTGGGAAAGAACAATGGATTCTTGGGTAGTGAGTGCACTCAATAGCCCTTTCCTCATCCCCCGGAGCTTACTTCCCTACCTTAAGAGGGGA
The DNA here is from genome assembly GCA_037074535.1 of Gleditsia sinensis. Classification (NCBI taxonomy): domain Eukaryota; kingdom Viridiplantae; phylum Streptophyta; class Magnoliopsida; order Fabales; family Fabaceae; genus Gleditsia; species Gleditsia sinensis. The sequence continues at coordinate 106,435 of JAYWLF010000055.1, forward strand.
AAAGGTTTGAATCCTCCTTCCTCCTTTGCCTTTGCTGCTCTCATTCCTGCTTTCTACTAAGGAAAGAGAGAACAACCTCTTTTTCCGAACAACCTATTATTTTATTCGTAGTTACTCCGTCCAAAAGCCAGTTCTAAGGCTCCCAAAGCCATCTCCACGAAAGAGAGAGAGCAAACGATTTGAAAAGTAACCTTGAGAAGAAGATTTGTAGCATCAACAGCATCCTTGCATCAATTCAGCTCTTTATTTATGAAAGATGTCACTATGTTTAACACATGGAATTCCTGCTGTCTAACTAAGCCCCAAGTCCAGACGTAGCGACAGTTGTGATTCCGCTTTGGCTTGGATAGAGTAGATCCCGAATCCACTTCCGAAGGAAGAAGAAGAGTGAAATCTACTTGAAACCGGTCTTTATAAACTTTGCTTTCAAGGGCAGTCTCAACCGCGTCTTTTTATGCAACAAAAGCTCATAGAAGGACTATATCTCCTATCTGAAATGCGCGACTTCTGTTTGATCCCTGCCGGTCGATCAGGAATACAAGGTGGAGCGGTAGCGACCCTGTGGGGAGACAGATTGACTCTTAAGTCTCCTCCTCCTTCATTCGGTAACTACGAACAGAGGAGATTTTTTTTCTATGCTCCTCTCTCTATCCCATTCCTCCCCGGCCAGCGAACCGAAGGGACCTTCAGGAAACTCCTTGCCGTGGGTAGGGGCATTCCTATATCCTTACCCGCTTTATCGAAAAGGCGGTAATCCCCCTCTAACATCTAAAGGGGCAGTCATCTTTTTTATGTAATAACGATCAATACGGTTCAGTGCCAACCAAAAACGACGTATTGGAAAGAGGGTCTTATTGAATGCAGGACGGTCCGGTCTCGTCTCCCCCATGTTCGGTTCAGCAGGTTCATCAATTCGATCCCCCGGTCGAGCGCCTGAAGCAGCTATTGCTCGAGTACCTACATGATAGCATTCGCTCAGCGAAGGAAAGAGCTCTGCTGACGCTTCCTACCGACTCTATATCCGATTGCAAAACTGCTAAAACCTCTTCCTTCCCAGCGGTCTTCTTTCGATCCCCCGGTCGCGAACTGCAGACCCACGGTTCCGGATAGGAGAGCATAGTTCGTCCGTTCGTAATATGATGGCCCCGCCGCTGGCCGGATGACCGAATCGGAGATGCCGCCAGAACGAGTTTTCGTAATGGATAGATGTCCGATCGACTGCGATTACTGAAGCGATAACGCGGCTGAGAAAGACGGAATAGTGGCATACATCTATTTGATTCATCGATTCCCCAACATGAGAAAAGGCCTGTTTCTATTCAAGTCGACGTTGACCCTTTATCTGAATCTGAGGGAGGGGAGAGTCAGATTGACCATGGCTGATAGGGAGGGTTAGTTGCTCAATTGCTCTATTCGAATCGTCGGGAAAGCCTCCTTCACTTAGAGGAAGAATCCGATCTTTGAAGGCTTGAGGGAATAAGCGATGCCATCGATTTAGCTGTTGGAGTACGGGCATTAGTAGCATAACTAGAGCGAAGGCCATGGCATTAGATTAGGGGAATGTTCTTTTTAACGAATCCTAAGAAGAAGCTGCAATTGGAATGCTTTCAATGGCCAGAAGGGAGAAAGCCCCGGTTATATGATTTAAGGTTAGGAGTTTCATTGTTAGCAAGATCCCCAGCTATAGAATCTGTTGTCGGCGGCGGGAGTCTTACATCCGAGCGAGAGGTCAGACCAATCCCATTCATCCTGGTCCGATCCGAACGGATCTTGTTGAATGAATTGATCCATTGTTGTATGCCCTACTTCTTAGTTCATTTTTTCCTACCCTACATGGATCAATTCCCGCCTACCTTCCTCTCCTGCTTATTCATTAGGGCGAGTTACTTCATACCTTTGACTACTCCTGAGATATAGTGGAAACATTTTGTTATGGTGGAGAGTGGGGAGTGAAAAACCAATGCAGCAGAGAACGACCGCATGAATCGGAATCCACTTATATTAAGACAGACAACCGAGAAAGAAAGGCTCCACGTTCTCAAAATGGTTGATCTTAGCGTGCTAGCCGCTGCTTCATTTCGTATAGTGATAACGCTTTCTCTTTCTTAGCGCTCCGCCCCCCCTTGTATAGTAAGGGGAACTCTGGTTGCGCGGCTTTCTCTTATAGGGGTCTATTTTCTCTGACTTGACTCAGCTTGACCTACTTGACTCAGCGGTTAGAGTATCGCTTTCATACGGCGAGAGTCATTGGTTCAAATCCAATAGTAGGTAAAACCGGCCGAAAGCCCTGCTTTTGCCAGCATGACAGCAAGCACGGACTGGCGGAGTCAACTGAATGACCAAAGCATCGGTTGCTTCCACTTGTGGCCTTCTTCGACCGCCTTGACACCTTAATATCAGGGAACCCCCGCACCTCTCTTCTTCTCTTCATGTATGTGGGCTGCCTGCCCCGTCCCGAATAGACGAACAGGAACAAGCTGAAGAAAGGCGCGAGAGAGAGTTGATACTCAACGCACCTCCCCTCTTCCACAATTAGGTGAAGACCAGGGGGGCCGGAAACCCCAACGGGAAACCTTTCACCGCGCCACACGATTCTTTCGCGAAGCGCTCTCTCAGACGTTTCCACTCCTGCCTCCGCAAGCAAAGAGGTTTCAAAGATACCAGGCGACCAAGTGAAAGTGAACAGCCCCGAGCAAATCTTCTAGAGAGCGTACCCCCAAACAACAAAAAAAAGAAAGCATATGAACGTTGTGGACAGTAAAAAAAAAAGTTCTTCGAAGCGGCAGAAGAACCTGAAAAACATAGAGTGTTGGTCCTGCAAGAAGAAAGGTCACTTGAGTTTTGAGTGCCCATAAAAGAAAGGCAAAGGGAAAAGATGATCAGGAAAAGGTAGTGTTGGTCACTACTATGGCCCTGTTTGCCAACATTTCAGATAGTTGGTGGATCGGGTCCTCGCATCATATTTTCTTCCGAAAAGAAGAATTTGGTGCAGATATGATTGAAGAACTAGGTTCTTCATATATGGATCATCACATCAATATCGCGCCGTGGCACAGAGAAAGAAAGCATGAAAGCACTAATAGATCAATTAATTATAGGAACACATGAAAATATCAGAACTACCTACATATATAGGCTTGCAAAAGTCGAAACACCAATTATTCTTTCTGCAACTCGATTTGCTGGTTTTTCTACTGCGGGCTGGCTCCCAGGCTTTCCTGCTGCCTTTTTCAATGCCTCTCCCACTGCTTTCATCGCTGGTGCCTCCACCTCTGCTAGTGGTTTTGTGGATTCACCTACTTATGCCTGGGGCTCGACGCCCTTATGGAGAAATAGGTGGTTCTGAATCAACGGGCTCTGCTGCCCCCGTATAGCGACTCTCTGCTGCTTTTACTTAGCTGTTTGCTCCTGCCTTTGTATCTGCTATGAGTGAATCTACTCTGGGGCAACCACTGCGATTGCCTTTGACCATACCTTTACCTATGCCTATATGAATATCTTCAAGTTGCAGATCCAAAGCGAGTAGTTGCTTCAGTAGAGCCGGTTGATTCCGGCGATTCTGTTGATGAAGCAGTCAATGAAGAAAGACATGGTTGAGTCAGTCGAAGAAGCAAATGCTCTCGCCTTAGGGGAGCATACACACCTACTGCGAATTATAGAGACCTGACCTACATTCATTAATCATCTCGTAGGAATTTCCCTTCTCAAGGTGGGTCAAAAGAGCAAGCCGATTGGTAGGAAAGATTTTAGACTGGAGCATACGCCTTCTTCCTCTATGGATAGGGCGACGTGACACGCAATGGATCGGTTAGAAAGGAGAAGAAATTGATCACATGTCCCCTTCTCAACAACCTTTCCCGCATCAGTAGATAGAGTCGATTTCCTATCCTTGGTCAACCTAAGGCTTTTCTTCTCTCTATATTTAGTTACCGACCCGAGCCTATGCGAATAGAGCCTACACTGGCTCTAGGCCAAAGCGATGAAAAGGCGAACGGTCTATATCTATAATATTTGAAGGTCCATGAGAGAAAGCCTAGCCCTATCTTAACCTTATGATCCTAGTTGGCTCGAGTCAGGCAGAGGCAGGCTACTTCTTAGCAATCTCCAGATACCAGCTGCCATTGAAAGAAAAGGAAAGAACTTCCGGGCCGGGCTTCAGGAAAAGCCCATCCTTCTTATGATTCTCCTCAAATCGAGCCATAAGTGAAGTGGGACTTTCAAGGCTTTGGGCGAAGTCCATTGGTCCGTTTTAGGCGATAGGCTTTATCGAGCGAAGGTCTTCCAAGGTTAGTACAGGGATGTGGTGAAGCATAGCGAAAGAAAGGGGACTGACATGAAGCATATCGAGCACAGGTCGAAACGGTTCTAAGCCCTTGCCCATTCCTTTTACCCTGAATTTCATCCATCTGCTCTGTTCCACCTTGGCTGGGATAGAGTATCTATCAATCTTTCTTTTCTCTCGGTACCTTTGGCTAGCGCGAGGTTAGTTAAGGAGAGGAGCGAAAAAGCCTAGCTCAGTAAGCAAGTGCTACAAACCTTTTAAACTAAAGGTACCCCCCCTTGACACTTGCATAAAATGCTAGGTTGTGAGGAAGTGAATCGGTTCTTACCTGACAGTTCCTAGAATTGGACAAAAGGTTTTGTCCGTGAATCAGAAAAGGAGCTCTTGTCGCAATGGAATCCGTAACTGCTGCTATTGAGTCTGCTGTGGGAATAAGCGCCTAGAAGAGAGCTTTCACTGGCCTTACTATGAGGATGGATGTAGATATAAGTCGTCTCTTGGCCAGGGCATTAGCAGCTTCAACTCCTCATCAGACTCTCCCTTTTGGGCACTGGACCTAGTTACCGCTCCATGGGAACATCTATCGATTCCGCTATCGGGAAAGTCAGTCCGGGTGAGCTCTATGTGGATCCGGCTCCTCTCTAGCAAAAGACTTTCAAGCCAAGCCTAGAGAGCAGCTTCACCTCCTTACTCCAATCCTCCCCATCGAATTAAATAACGTAAGGAGCGGGTACGGGAGCTTTCCCTCCTAAACCTCTTTCGTGAATTCCCCTATAACGACTGGGAAAAAGACATATAGTCACCGCTGGTCTCTCATCAATCAATCTCTGAAGTTCCTTTCTTTCCACTCCTTTTGCCTTCTTTCCTTGCCCATCAATGCTAGACAATTCAAGTCCAGTTCTGTTCTCAATAGAATATGGACTGTGAGACCTAATCTGATCCCTTGCCTTCCTCCACGGGAAGAAGTCAAAGTTCCCGTTGAGGAGCCCGATATGGATGTGTACGGGGAAAGGGACCCAGTCCGAATCCTATATACGTATAGGAAGATGGGTACATGATATTGAATGTCATCCAGGTCAAAACCTTTCTTTTTAAGGATAGACCGCCCTTGATCTGATCTGGGCGGGATCTATCAGCAGCGGCATTCTCCCTTGACTTTTTTACATTTTAATAAATGCTGGCAAGGCCGGAGCTATGGCTACTCTCTTTCCCTGCACCAAGAACCCGGCCATGACGAATGTTTCCGGGCGAATGACGTTGCTGCGGTTGTTCGGAAGGACAAAGCGGCTCAACCAGTAGCCGGTGTAAGCAATTTCATCATCATAAGAGTTATCAAAGCTAGGGCTGTCATCCTTCGTTCACAGCTCTTATTTTTGGGTAGTGTCAAGGAGATAATAGAAGGAACCGTCGAAAGTAGTTCAGTTTTACCGGGCTTCCTGAGTACAAATCTCTTCATGGAATGGCATTCTTAGTTGGACTGTTCTAGCTGTTCTTTTGACGAGTGCAGCGGCGGCATTTCGAGATTGGCTTAGTTATAAGGAATGAGGGAGTCAGTTTATCCTTTTCCCAACAAATCAAAGAACCTAATGGATTCAACTCATGAGAAAGTTGACAAGGACTGAAGGAGCTAATTGAATCACAAATGCAGTCGTTAGTGTCTTCAATCAGTCGTAGTAAACATCTGCCCCCCTTTATCAGTCTTAAGCGAACTCTTTCCGGCAGCGTCCTATTTTGAGGACTCACAGAAATCCCTCGGGTAGTGCCACAATCTGTTCTGCGTACAACAATGTGTTGAACTACTTCAACAAGTCTGCGTGTAAGATATCCAGCATCAAGGCCGAAATCCCAAGGCTGAGAATTACCGAGAAGCTGCCCTGAGAATGCTTTCATACCGCTTCTATGGTTATCGTTCGATAGGTGAGCTATTCTTAGTGAACATCTCTCTTGTTACTGGCAAAAGAAGCTAACCGGCTTTTAGTAGTTTTTGGAGCGGGATTAGCCCTGTTCTAGGGATAACCCTTCTATTATGTGAGTTTTTGCCGTACATCAAGCAGCTAAGCAACCTTTGTTTAATGCAGAGCTTACTTATTATGGTTTAGCTGGATTTCTATCATCAGGGGATACTTGTTCCGGAATAGAGGGCAGCTTAACTCCTAGCTACTAGCTTCTTTCTAGCTCCTTTCTTGCCTAAAACCAAGGGTTCCTATCGACGCATCCTAGTCTTTGATGTTCAATGAAGAAAGACATGAACAAGAGGGTTAAGATACTTATTATTATTGCATAGAAAGACTGTGACGTCTAATATATGCGATTAGAAAAAAAGCTTGTTTAGTACGCCCTGTGCCTAGCAGAGACTGGAGATCCTTAGCTATTTACAGCGGGAGATCTTAGTTCCTTATAAAGAATTAAAGAATGGAATAACTTTTTTTTTCTAGAACTGCATAGATTATTGCACTTACAGCCAGAGCAGAATGAATTCCTCAACTTGTTAGTCAGTCGAGTTCTTTCATTCCAAGGACTTACACTGGAGCTATCTCATGATTACCTTTTTATGAAATTAGATGCGCTTACCTTACCATTCGAAAAGCAGGGATATAGTCAAAAAGGTATGTAAAAGAATTTTTTCGAGAAGGACAATTGGAAGGGTTGGATTTCAAACAAAAGTGTCTTGCTCTTGGATACACACATTGCTCTGGCTTTCAAGCGGACCAAGACTCTACGGATTACCCAGGTACTAAACCTATATGGATAGGAACTGTCACTTTGAATGCATAGGCTTCGCTTAATACCGGATCCCCCAATGGAATCTAGATGAGCTTACGACTTACACTAGAGCAGACTCCCTTCTCCAGGGGGGGAATTCATGAAAGGCAGGCATTCAGAGGGGATTCAATCAGATGTTATCCAGTTAGGAATTATCCGTCCATCTAGTGGTGCGGACCAGGGTCTTCATTCAAGGTCTTCGAAGGATCCTTGGGCACTCTCCTTCATTTCTTAATGATAAGAAAAGAAGTCTTCCTTCAATTACCCTCTGTCCATGAACAGCCTTATAAAGAACCGCAAGAACTTCAAGCATAGAAGGGGGGTTAACCTTTCTTTTTGGTCACATTCTCCATTCATCAACAAATGGACTTCAAACTCCAACTTGACTCGGGGACAAAAATCCCAGGCATACTACTTTTCATAGGCTGAATGCCACTTGACTATCAGGGGAGTCGCGGAATAAAAATAGGTAAAGTCCCAAGAACGGCAGGAAATGAGAGCATTGATTCAAATTCTATTCTTGATTAGATAGAGTAGGGAAACTGGCAAGGAGTTCCCATTCTGACTGAGTCTTGATCCCATTCTATCTCTCCTTTTTGAGGGAAAGAGCGGGGTGGAATGAAACATTCTATAATGGATTCTTTCTCCACTTCTTCCACTGAAACCTACCTCTCTTCATGAAGTTCAGTAGCTGAAAGAGAATCAATAGAAACCAGGGACAGAGCTTAGTTTAAAAAGACTATGGTCAGACTGTCGAATCCAATAGGGAAGAGTCCAGCAGTCAGCCATTCCGCCCTTTCTAAGCCCGCTTCTGCAGAACTCTTGGGACTAAGATTCCGTACCTAGTACAGTCAATCAGAGGATTAGACTATGTATGGATGTAGCTTACCCGAGATAGGTAGAGGAAGAGGAGGCAAGAACTTTCTCGGCATGTGACTTCTACGGCAATCCCATGTCTTCAGGCAAGGTAGCGTTAGCTATCCTAGGTTGTGAATTGAAGCCGCCGGGTATGAACGAGATGGAAGAACCGATGTAAGATAGACAGACCGGATTCCAGTGTGAAGTATTTCCCCTACGAGCGAAGGAAAAGAAATGCTTTTTTTCAAGCAAGTCAGGGAAGGAAGAAACTTCACTGCAGGGTAAGGCTAGCAGGACAGTTCACTGCTAAGTAATAAGTAATGTGCTCACGAATTGGATTTGAACCAATATCCCCCTAAAAAAGGGTCTCCTTTCCTCTCCCTTTGAGTCGAGACTCCGTACGCATCCTTCATTCCACATCTCCTTGATAGAGGGAAAGCTAGATTATTAACTCTTTGGCAGGAATAGCTCTTTCAAAAGAGAAGGATTCCCTCTGAATTCCGATTATAAAGTCTCCCTTTCTCGTCCTTCTCCTGTGAGCAGCCAGGCAGCAACAAAGGAAGAACTCGAAGAGGCATTTTCTCTTTAATAAAGCAAGTCCCAATCAAAACAAGAAGCTAATCCCATCATGGTCTTCCTGATTCCATCCTTTCAATTAGCTGCTTTCCTGATGCGTGGAAGCTATCAAAAAAGTCTTCTTACAGCTATTAGCCCCCCTGCTTCTATCAAACAAGCTAGTAACCTCCCTGCATGGTCTTAAACAAAGAAGACTGTACCGGGTTAATCCCCTGCAATTCCTTCCTGCTTGTCTTGGGACTTCGTGGCTTTATTTTGCTTGTTCTTTTCCGGCTTTAGCTTGAGGGCTTCTCCCTCATCTATCGTTTCACTTAGTCTCCTTCTTCTTCGGAGTAGGCTTAGGCTTATTCTTCTCGTTCCTATTCTTCGACGTCTTCATATTCCCTCCCATGCATCAACAGTTCCAATTTATTGGATAATCCGAGGCAAAGGCCATATCCCGAAGCTAACTCATAACTCTTTCCCGAGTCAACTCACCCTTTCACGCTAACCCTGCTGCTTTGGAAAAAGAAGGAATCCTATTATGAATACCGCAGCTAACTCTAAATAAGGAATACCCTAGACATTGAATTAATTAGCTATCCTATCCTTTCAGCTTAGCTAGTCTTAGACTAGTCTTAGAAAGGGAATCATAACTAAACAAAGAAGGAGTGGAATCATTGTTAGCTACCCTGCTCTGCCCGGATGCTAACAAGAGAGGAAGATACCGGCTTCTACTTTAGATACCCGCGCTACCCTGAACAACATAACCCGTCATTAGGAATTGAGAATTAGCCACCATGCCTTAGCTCCCTATGCTAAGAAGAGAGCTCGAAGCTAACTCTGAATCCGAAGACTATGCTCACTGGGATACCTAACAAGCTAGCAAGGTATAAGAAGGAAGAAGGCTTGCTACTTCATACCTGTTATGAATACCATCCTAATTCTATGCTCTTAGCTAGTCTTAGGAGTCAGATATTATAGGAAGTCGTCGCATTCTTGGGACACCTTCTTCTTTGGCTTCCGTTCTTTGATGCCGCGGATGATGAATAAATAGAAGAGAGGGAACTCATTATAACCAGATTTCATATTTCATACCGGTCTTCCTTAACTCTATCTTCCGAAACCAGGCATTCCTTCTTGACGGAAGACAACAAGCAGAAGGATTGAGATAATCCAGATTTCATGGTGGAGATGCGGCAGATTAACCTGCTTTTCCAGCATGCTTGGGAATGGGAAGAACAGAACGGAACTACTTTCATCAAGAAGCTGCTGCCCTTAGACCTCAAAGAATGCTGGCACACACGTAAAACTGAACTATAAATCACATGTCTGGTCTTGGCTTAGAAGCTAGTTAGTCTTTTAAGGTGGCTTCCTTTTATTAATGAGTTGAGTAGCTTCAGAGGTGGAACTAGTAGTTGCATTCATTAGCTTCGGCTTCCTTTGTTGCTCGATTCCTTGGGACTGATTCTTTTATTTGTCCTTTTCAGGGAAAGGTCTGCTGGGGGTTTAATCCAGAGGATTCCGGACCTCGTTTAACAAAGAGTGTTATGCTTTTCCTTCTCTCCATGACGGATTACAGTGAACAGGCTTGAGCGCCTTACTACATAATCTGATTCTGATGCTTCTGCTTCCTTTTGAAACCAGACTAGGAATTCAAGAACAGCTGATTGATTGGTATTAGGCTATTTCACAGCTTCGACTTGACTCTCCTTATATAAATGCAATTTCATACCTTCAGGTCGATAATATCATTTTTATTATCCTCTCCCCTTCATGCCTTAGGAAGTCATTCATGGTAGTTAGCAAAGTATATGGACCTAACACATTAAGCAAACAAAACAGATTAAGAGCCAAGACAGCCCGGAATCTCACCGGATTTACTAAGGAAATAAGAGAAGAAGGAAGAGTTCACAGCTTCTTCAACCATAGCTATTCTTGTTCCCACGAAAGCAAGAGTGAAGAGTCGACAAAAGTTCACCACAGAAAGCATAGTCACAAGGGAAAGCGATTTAATGCACTCCTTACCTGAGGTCAACTCAACGAGATGGCATTCCGTTGCGGCCCTACTGGTGAGACAGACCTTGACAGTCAGGGAACCACCCAATTGAGACTCTTTTGTTTGGCAAAGCAATCGTCGATAGCCGGTGAGCTGGAGAAAGCTTGACTCGAATAACTGGTCTGAGTAAGGGTGATAGACCAATCCTATCATCACCACGAGGTGAGGAAGCCAGCCTGTCCTTCGGGGAATAAGAGTCCTAAGTTCGGGCCAATGCTTTCTTTCTTTCGTCAGGCTTTGACTTGAAATAGTTGCCTTCCTCCTTCGTACGCCAGCTTATTCCGTCGATCATGCAGTTATTAATGCACCACCCAAACCTCCATATCCTTCACCCCCGACTGAAAACCCTATGATCCTCTAAATCGTCCTTCTGAGGCGGGGCCAATAACAAGACTGCTGCAGATTGGCAAGTGTCTCGCCAACCCCTTTGTGTCCTGCGATAAGCATGTGCTTCCTGATCCTGCCCATCGACTGTGGAAGACAAAGGATGAAAGAGCGAGTCATCCCTCGCATGAAAATGAACGAGATTTGAGTCATTGCCCCGACTCAACCCTCTGTATATGCCCTTGAAGTCCGGCCGGCGTACTCTTCCTCATAACCCTAAAGCACCAAAGGGCTATTGTGCGAGATAACACCAGCTGTAACAACTGGAGGACGGGATAACATATCTGCTATCTCCTTTTAAGCACCTTTACCACACCTTATAATCAGATGGAACTGCTGCATAAATCCCATCCAACGGGCCTTTCGTGATTTCCAAAGAAGTGACAAAGAAACAATAGGATAAGTTAAACCGGAAAAAGATCGATCAACTACTGACTTGGCTTGTTTTGTTTTTGGATAGCGCCGCCGGAGGAAGCACCTCCGACTCTTCCTAGCGGACTGACCTTTCCATATCCAGTGGAAGAGCCAAGCGCTGTGGAAACTCAGCCTGTGGTACAGGGACAGGGAAAACCCAAGCAGGAACCTTTTCCAGCCCCCCACATCAGGCACCACCTGTGGGAGGTCAAGTGGCATTGAGGAGATCAAAAAGAGAGAGGAGACCTGCCATTTCTTATGATTACGTTGTCTATCTGCATGAGGACAGTACACTTGTAGATGACCCAGTCACGTTTTCACAAGCCATAGGTGGAAAGGATTCCTCGAGGTGGTATGATGAAATGCTGGAGGATATGAACTCCATGGACAAGAATAAGGTTTGGTTGATTAGAGTTGCCTGAAGGAGCCAAGCCCGTAGGGTGTAAATTGATAAGACCAATAGGGAATCAAAAGGCAAGATTGAGAGATATAAGGCCAGGCTTGTCGCCAAGGGGTTCACTCTGAAAGAGGACATCGACTACACTGAGACCTTATCCCCGCTTTCTATTCCTTCCCGGCGCAAGTTATACAGAAGGGTGGCTTATACCAGCTAACGAAAACTTCCCCGCTAAAGAATTGCATCACACAGGTGAAAGGCGGTCTACAGTACTAAACAGGCTAATGAAACATCTTTGAAGGCCGAGGACGCGCAGCTCCTTGGGAGCAATTGCAGACACCAAGCAGAATCTTGTCGCAAAGACATCTGGTCATAGGGACCTAGGTGGGAAGATATTTTCACTTCAACCCTACGTCCTACCTTCCTCCACCCCAACTAATCTACCTCCATTTCCGTATGTCCACTACCTGAGGGATCAGCGACCGGCAGACCTTATTTTGTGATTCCCGCCGACCACCGGATCGACGAGATCCTCTTCAGGATGCGCTCACTAGGACCGACTCAAACAGAGATTTCCGAGTTCAGTTCATCAAATCGGAAAAAGCTTGCTCCTTTATTGAAGACTAAGATAATCTAAATATACAATGCAAGAGCAGACGCATGATGATGGTTCGTTGGTTTCAAGGAGCTTTCCGCTTCAGCAAGCCGATTGGAGCGACTTCCTGTTCCCTTGCTAGTCGAAGAAACTCTCAGTGTAGGGAATTCTTCCTAGCTTGATGGTAAATCTCATAGCTATACGCTACCTTACCCTTGGTCAGATAGAATAGGGCACAGGAAAGCGAGTACGAGTTCGCGACCTAAAAGAAATTCCTGGTCAAGCTATCATACGCATACGTGATTCCACTAGACTTGAAAGAAAATGAAACAAACCGGAAGAAAAGAAGCAGATGCTTAGGCGAACTACTGACACAAGAATCTTAAGGGCTTTTCTCTAACCAACTAAGCTAACTCAACCACCTTAACAATCTCCTACCCGATACCTATATCCTATATATATTAATTCCCAACCCATCCTAAGGAACAGCCAGCGCCCTTTCTTTATCTACGGGCTATGGCTCACGAAATGGAACTGTAAATGGTTATCCGAATTGAAATTGGATGCTCTGGATCTCGAAATTGAAGGTATGCTGCTATACGAACTGTAAGAGATGCTAGGCAAGGTGGCGCACATATACATATAAATGGATGACGAGAACTGGCTCTCCATCTAAGCAAGATGGTAGTAGGTGGAAAGCTTCTGGCTCTAGCTTACTCTGCTACAACTACTGTGACTTCCACTGCTGCTACTAAGCTAATAAGATCGGGGAGAGAAAGTGATTAAAGAATGTTAATTTTATTTGATAAGAAAGAAAGGAGCTATGTATATAGCACTCAGATGAGGCTTAGTGAAAAACTAAACAGAACAGATGAAAGTTAGCCCAGCCAAAGGGCTAATCCAGCTACAAATGAAAGAGTAAAGCGCATTATCTTAATTCCACTTCCAAGTAGATGTGTTACACACAGTGAGATTTGCCAATCCTGTTAGGAATCAATTGAAAAAGAAATTAACAGATATTTCAATTTAAAGTCTTTCACGAGCTCTCTCTGTAAAGGTAAAGTAATTCGACTTTCCTTTTTCAGATGCTGCTTATCCGGGCTTGGTGGTAAAATAACACTACCTAAGCGAGAAGAGCTAGCCTTAGGGAAAGGGGAGAGGACAATAAAGGGATCGAACTCATGTAACTAATAAAAGAAATCCTATACCTTGAGTGAAGGGACCCCCTTATTAGTATAGGGGACTAATGGGTCACGAAGGCTATAAGATAGGTTGCATTCCTTAAGATCTACAGAATACGTTATAGATGAGCCTGCCAACCGTTCCACCGGAGCGGTTTGGTTGAAAGTCCCATCCATAGGGAGTGTCGACAGAACCGTCATACACCACTTATGAAGGGGATGTAAAACAGGCGAGATAACCCAGTTACCTATGGCAAATATCCTACGCTTCCCCCACCCTCTATAGACTGACCTAGTCGGCCGAGGCTGGGCATAACCTCAGCAAACTCTGGACAAGGATGTCCGACTCTAACAGCTTCCTCAAATGCAGAACAACCTATCTGCGAGATGAGTTCGTTGTTAGGGTCAAAACAATACCTCGTCCAAGGAAACCACAACGCGCCTAACCAATTAGCTTGTTGACGTCCACGGAACTGATTCCGAGACTCAGCAAGTTGAAACCAAGAATGGATTTCAAAGGGGAAGGCTCGGAAGACAGATTTAACTCCTTTCTTACGACGAGAGCCCTTCAATCGGATAGGCTTCATCTTAGATGGTGTGGAACAGTACAAGGGAAGGCTAAGGCATTCTTTAAAACCTATTCTTCTTGCTCCGCAGCTGTTAGACATCGTTAGCACTACCTTTCCTAACCTAAGACCTACTTACAGTGCTGTTAATCTTAGTAGCGTAGTCTCTGTAGGGAAGGAGATCTCTTCTTTGGCTCGGATCGAAATTTACGTATGATGATAAGATAAAGAAAGAGCATGCCCATGATAGTTTCTGTCCTTGAATGAAAGCTTTTCCCTTTAAGGAGTCCCCTAGAGAAGTAGGCATCTTAGGCCTTGAACTAGTCGCATTCCTTTCATTATACGGTATTCTAGTCACCCAAGGCTAATAAGGGATAACTGAACTCCCCTTCTCGAGTGAGAGTTCGATCCGCAAGCTTCATGCTTCCTTCATGCCCTACCTTTTTGGAAGGTATTTCAACCTGGTGAACTCCCTGGTTCTATCAAACCAGCAATTCTTCTCCCTGGGGCTGAGAAGAAAGCTTAGAATTCGATAAAAACATTTCCTTCGAGGGCACTCATAACTAAAGTACTGGCTCGCGAACTGCCAGAATTCGGGTTTCCCTAGTGGATTCACCAGTCTTGCGGACTGCCTTCAGCTTACTTACGATCGAAATCACTATTTTTCTTTTTGAGCTATACGAAAGAACTAGATCACGATCTCGCGGGACTAATCTCTTCAAAACTGAAAGAAAGGGAAAGCCAATCGTACGTCCTGGTTTCCGGGACTTTCTTCCCACAGGTTATTCTATACAATTTATGAAATTGATGTAATTGAGCTCGGGGAGATGAGTAAAAGCTTTCTCTTATATACGATACCTACCAAAGAGAAGAGATCGCATTCTGACAGGGAGCACACGAAGCAAAGGAAAGACTGGCCTGCGTAGTATTAGATAGAGGTATTACCATTCCCTCCTCTCCTTTCAGTCGAGCCTCAATTACATCAAGTTACAGGAGATCAATTACATCGATCCTTCCTTCTTAGTAGAGCACCTTACGGGACCCTCCACTTTACAGTCAAAGCTCCTTGTATATAAGTCGTTCCCTATCGCTATTGGTTGAGAAAGTCCCCACCTAGGACTTAGACTCGATCTCCCCTTGTAACTGTCTATCCTAAAAGCCTTGCTTTCCCCTTTCCTTTCTATCTGGCTAAACGATCTTTCGTTATCATACGAGCTTAGGTTGGTCCCCTCAACCGGTGTAAGAGTCGTCCCCTATCTGAAAACCATAACTTTTCAGTTCTATCTTGCTTATCGACATCTCTCCTTTGACCTTCTACGACTAGGCTCTTTCCCTTTCTAAACTAAAGCTACCTTGCTTGACTTGACTGCTTTCCTTGGTTTCAAAGGCTTGGCTAGACTAGATTGGGTGGATTGGTTTGAATAGCCTAGTTTCGTAGCCCCAAGGGGGGAATCCACTTGCCTCCTTCTCCGACTTTGAATTGGGGCACTCGCGGTATAACAATCAGTACGGATTCGACTAGCTCGAACGTGGGGAACGAATGCTTGAATGTGAACAAATAGCCGGTCTTAGCTGTTCTTGCCGTTGAAGGAAAAAGCGATGCCATTGAATGGCTTGGAGGAAGGACAATACCTTACCCAGGGGGCTATGCCTTTTAATTTGATGCCTTTATCTTCGACCCCAAGCCCTAGTTTTCTACCTTTCCTGGGATTGGCTAATGCCGATTTCCTTCTTAGAGCCTGGTTCGTACCATGCCTGTTGAAAGTTTCTTGCCTGTAAACAGAATACTAGCAGACATGATCAATAGCTCTTACAGAAGGCAATGTAATGGATCAAATGGGGGAGCCAACCGCTTCGACGTCTTCAGAGTCAGAGAAGTGGACAAATGCTGCTAGTCTTAGAGAAGTAGCTGTGGCACTTAAATTAGCTTGTGTAAAAAAAAAGGACGTCTTTCCTGTACGTAGGAACTTAGCCCCACCAGAAAGGTCTATCGGCGTATACTACTCAGTATCGGACTGAGCGATGCTACTGCGCGGTCAAGGCAGTAGGAGCGATGGCCTGATAGCGATAGGGTTGCCTAGAGCCGATGAAGTAGCCGTCGTCGCTCATGCCATGCTTTCAAAGAGGATGGGGGACAGGTTCCCCCAATCAACGACGCTTCAAGGACAGAAAATGCTCAGTCGAAGCGATGGGTATCGTCATCCACCTTTCGGCGATAGACAGAGATCGTTGATGAATGATCAAAATCGTTTTTGGGCTTCGGTGCTGCGAAGGCCGATCAAGGCAAGAAAGCAAGCTTAGTTTGACTCTTCAACGGTAGAGGTACCTTCCCTCGCTCTGATAGGGCGGAAGTTTTTCCCTGCATCGGGCTAGATCGATCGGATTGACTCATTGCCTTCGGTGAAAGTTAACCAATGTCCCGAAAGGTTCCCCCCGAGACTCCAACCCTAATTACGCTCGTCAGCTCGTCTTCCGCTAATGCGAGTTTCAAGCAACATCAAAACGTCTACATTACTCTGATTCAGAAGGTCCGTCCCTTACCCTTCTATGGAAGTTTCTTCCTCCTGCTCCTCTACAATTCCAACACATATAATCAATCATCATCATCAGACTGGAGATTCATTTTTACCCTTAAGGTCCGTGGCACACTCGTGCCCTCATTCTTCGTCGTTTCCCTCCGAGATAGCTCAGCCGAGGGTTTCTCAATTCCGTATCGAGGTTCTGCAATAGCTTGCGGGTCAGGAGGTTTGTTAGGATTGGGCCGAAAACCCATTTGTTAGTGATGAAGGAAAGGGAATAGGTTAGAGACTCTCCTAGTGCTTAGATAATATGCCTCGACCGGAAGACTAAGGGATTCTTCAGGTCTAGACGTAGCCTTCTTTAAATGTCATGCCAGTTAAGGTAAGCTCTCAGTGGATGCCATTACTTGACTCAATCTATCCGGGTGATCGAAGGCGTATCGCGATCGACGCTTATTATACGTTGCTTCGACTGCTGTGTACATCCCCAGCCAATAAGAGGAGTGGGTACCAGACTCGCTAAGAGGAGATAACAGTGGCTCCGCGCCCCCTAACTACTGAAGACCTTAAAGAGGTGGTTGACGTTCGTAAGGCATAGATCGCTGATTCTCTTAATTTAATTCTTTGAAACTACGCGCTAGACTAGACTAAGAATCCCTCTATTTTAATAGTAAGATTTTATATCTTTTATTGGCTATTGGCACTTCTATAGAATAGAAAGAAGGAGTTGTCACCCCTCGTCAAAGTACGCCCAAAGACTTATCTGAAATTCCTTTAAGCAGAGACCCTTTTTTCTGTGAGGGGTCGTAGGCCAGTCTTTCAGTAATTTCCGAGGAGTGTAAGCAATTCTAAAAGTTATTTATAGGTTAACACGACCCGGCAATCGTAGACCCTTCCTCTAGTTAGTGACTTGGCTCCCTTCCTTCTAGTCACTGCTAGTAGGATAACATCTATTAGTCCCTTCTCTTCCTTCTCCTTTTGCTTTCTTTCTGTCCTCTGGTTTAAGGTTCATAAGGGGAGTGCTCGCTACTATAAGACAGCTCTGCATTCCTTCGAGGCAATCGTAGCCAAGCTCTGAGACTATTCAAGCTAGCGTGGTAACGATACTGAGGAGGATACCTAGCTAGTCTTGAACCAGAGCAGGGAAGTGAAGCCCTCGATTAGCAAATAGCTCCCCGTTCTATCCAATAGACTCTTTGCTAAAGTTCAAAGGCCAGTTTGAAGAAGGTCCAATGTCCGTGAGAAGTAAGTGAAACTGCCGTTCCAAAGCTTTTTAAGGTGTGACGCGGGCTGGGCAATCAACCGGAGAACCAAGGAATGGAATTGATTTAAGCCCTTAACTCAATATAGGTCACTCACTCCCTTAAAAGGAAATTGAACAATCAATAAAGATGAACTAGTACAGGTAGCTCTCCTGCAGGGTAGGGATGGCACTCAATAACTATTCCTCTCAAATCATCTCCTATTTTACCCGAGGTAGCCCCTCTCAATCGTATTTCGCCAAACTAAAGGAAAGGAGAAGAGCCTATTCTACTTCTATTCCGAAAGATCGGAACCACTAAGCCATTCGAACTTCCTGGCTAACATGAGTAATGGAAGAACTTATTATTCGTATTAAACAGATCCATCTTATCAAAGAGCATTTACCCTTGCGCTGGGTCTTTCTCGCCTTGGCCTTTTCTTCCTTCCTTGAGGACCAAAGCCGATCTTCGAAGTTGAAACCCGAAAGTTCAGTTTGCTTTGCTAGGTAGCTTTTCCTATGGAGAGGTGAACCCAAGTGTTTGATCAATACAAGAAAGAAGATCTAGGAGTGGAGTAGTGACCATCTACCGTCAATGAGATGATCAAGCAGTATACCGCAGTGTTATAACTTGAAGTGTTAGACGCTCAGGGATGCCACCTGCCATTAGAGCTATACTAGCTTAGCGAATCTACTCTCCCAATTCGAAGCTGTCCGAATGAAGCGCTACTTTCAATCCTGACTGAGTAGGGTCTGAGGCTTTCCTTAGGGATGAGTTCCTCTGTGTTGGGAAAGGTCAGTTCAATCCGTACTCAGGGGTAAAGCCAAGGTTGGTTTCTTGCTTCGATCAATAGGCAAGAGACATGAGAGTTTGAAAAGAGGATAGTAAGTCACTAACCCACAAGCGGGTTAGGTACGTAAGTCAGTCGAGAGAAGTGAGTGGAGCTAACGCCTATTCCTCAGAATCTATCCCTTTTGCTAACACTATCCGCTATCTTTCTTAACCATCTATCGTATTAGTGAGTAGACCATGGGCATGGGGTACGAACGGTTAAGAGTTCTTGCTTCAACGCTTAGCTTGATTCCTTGATGGCTGAAGGAAAGACTGAATTGGTTGCTTGATGGCATTCCCCGGACTACCTTTACCGGAAGGCGTGCACTTAACTGAAGTAATGGCAGTGGAACTCATTGCCTCTTTCCCTGTTTTCCCGTTCTGCTTTCTCCTCTAGCTCATCAATGCCGGAAGTCGAGCTGCTATCGAATCCGAAATTGGCTTTGCTGCTTGAAAGCTTGACTTTTTTCTTTCTGGCGTGACTGCTTTCTTTGCTAGATGGGATCGATCCCAGACCTAGCCGCTTTGCACCTTTGGTGGTATCGTTATCGTATTCTAAGTAGAAGATCCCACGTACTATCCGAAAGGCTGATTCGTCTTAGTCTTTCGCTTGAACTAAAGGGAGTGAAAAGTCACCCAGTTCACGGCGAGCCGAGGGTGAGAAGAAGCTCTTCATCTGAGCTAGAAATATCTTAATATAAGACAGATTGCGGCTAGGACGAAATCCCACTTTCTTCTCTGAAGTCAGTCCGGTCATTCCATACAACGAAGCTAGCGAACTCCGGGGAAGGATGACGGCTGCCCTTTCCTCAGTTTGTGACTGTCCTTTTGAGGAGTAGAGTCCTTTGATTGCTGACCTAAAGTCAGAAAGGTGAGAACGACTATCACTCTGCAGCCCTTATCCACTATGACAGTGCCACTACTTGCCTAACAGCAACAGCTGCTCTTCCGGTGCTACCACGCTCCTCTCGCGTTGCTCGAGCTGCTTTTAGCTCCTCAATGTCAAAAGCAATTGAGTTGCGATCCGCTCTTGGTCTCTGAGGTTCGGAACTCTTTCACCTCTTAAACTCGTTCAAGCGGCATTCATCTTAGCAAGACTATTCTTATCTTCAGTCTTCAGACTCCCTTCTGTCGCTCGACATGACTATCGGGCAATCTCTACTGCGATAACTCATATATAAAGATCAGGCTTAGCCCCTGCTTGCTTCTCCTCTTTCCTTTGCCGAGACAGTTCCGGTCCTTATGCTTGATGTTGATGGAAGAGAGGTCGGTTCAGATGTAGCTACCGCTTCCTTTCTTCGTTCCCTTGACTTGAAAGGGATGGGGCTACCCTTTGGTATGTATGAAAAACCCCTTGCCTTCCACTTCAAAGAAAAGGCTAGAAGTTAAAGTCAAGCTCTTGGAGAAGATCTAGTGGCTGCACAGACTGACTTGTTGGCTTTGAGGAAACGGAAAAGAACCATAAAGCGACAGGGGACACACACAGATCCCTATAATGTTAGAAATTGGCCTTTCGCTTCATGACCTCGTCCGGTAACGCTGCTGATCGCTAAGCTGGGCATGTTCCCTAGGCACGAGTGAAGTAGGTTCCAGGTAGTAGGTTCGAAGTTCCTAGCCTTCAAAGGAAAGGCGTTGACTTCGCCCTTTAGCAATTAGCCCCTTAGGCTAAGGCTGAGGAAGGGCTTGAGTCAGACTTTATCAGAGCTTTATCGGTCGCTAGCGAAAGTTCATGCTTTGAGATATCCGATTGGAGAGTCAATGTGGGACCTTAAAGCAGGTGAGAATAAGCTCTTCATCTGATCTTGCTAGGCTAGAAATTGAATAATCGATTAAAGAAAGGAGCTCGGATGAAAGCTCTCCCACCTTCGTAATGTAGTAGCTATCCTTCCTATTCTTTTCCTTGTCGAGCGGAGGAAGCGGCAAAGAATTGCGTTAAAGCCTCTCTTCCGGAACTCAAGTCTGAAAGAAAGAGTTTTGCCAGTAGGAAGGGCCCTTCTTACAGCCCTAGTTTCAGGGTGTAAGGGAGAGAGGAAGAGAGAGCTGCTCCCGCGCTTACTACTTGTTAAAAGAGAAAGCATTGAACCTTAGCAGCAGACAAAAACGCAACTGTAATGGTGCTATACCCGAAAGACCCTCACTACAAGATTCACTTTGACATCGCTCCTGCAACAGCAATTATGATAGGCATTTCGCCACCTGAAGGAAAAAAGAAAGGCCGGCTTCCCTATTATACGAGGATTGATTCCCAGACACGCCTTCCACTACTAGACGGAAGACTAAGAAGAAAGCAAAGTCAACCTAAATGAAAGGCTTCGGGGATGGCGCTAGACCTGCAACCGCATTCACTCGATACAAGGGACTTAAAGACTTGAAAACTTGCTTGTTCGACACCAGATCTTGATCCTGCTCTTCCGGGGAGGCTCTTGCAATTCTTCCTCCCATAAAGGTTTCATGTTTTGAGGCTAATCCCTTTTCTTAGTTTAGGGAGGCTCCTATCCGATTGACAAGAGATGCCCAAGGGGGAAGTCACACTTTAACTTCCTGCCTTGACCTAGGCCTCACATCGATTGTTCTGTCCACTGAACTCATCAATCAACCTTGACCTTGACTCTCACAACGTACTCCAACTCTATCTATTAGAAGTTTCAGGCTGAGGAATGAAGTAGCTCGACCAGAGGGAGAGGGGAGAAGACTTCTTTTCTTTCTTTTTTGA
Source organism: Gleditsia sinensis (assembly GCA_037074535.1). Classification (NCBI taxonomy): domain Eukaryota; kingdom Viridiplantae; phylum Streptophyta; class Magnoliopsida; order Fabales; family Fabaceae; genus Gleditsia; species Gleditsia sinensis. Next base: position 127,793 of record JAYWLF010000055.1, read on the forward strand.
GCTCTTACCTTGAGCCGATCTTATTCAATGGATTGTGACTTTCTCAGCTTGAGCTTTCTATCGAATTTCCATTGATGGACTAGTGGACTCATTGGACTCTTCTATCTAAGCTTGAGCCCGAAGCGAGTTAAACTCGTCCTTCATTTCATACCTCAGTCCGGTGCCTATGGGTTCTAGCCCCATGACCTTTCCGTATTCGATTCAAGACGAAAACAGGATTCTTCGCAACAAGTTAGCCTTTCCTCGCTTGAGAGCTAAGAAGATGCATCCCTCGTTCAATCCCCTCCTATGCTTCTGCTTTCTTCGTCTATGCCTATGCCTCCAGGGATGGAGGAAATGGACTTCTTAAGGTCGCTTTCCTCTCCTTTTATGGAATCGTTGATACAGTCAATGTAGAGTTCACTTCATTTGTCAGACTTTTGAGCCCGGTACCGAAGCAAAGTACTAATCCGAAAAGACGGTTTGATCATGCCCTTTGTCCTCAACCCACGGTTCTCCTATATCTCCTAACTTTCGCTTTGCTTTCTCTTGAGCCCGCATTTCGTGTTTTTTAAGATTTTTAGAGGCGAACCCACATAGTGGAGCCTTCGTGTACCAATTTCAGTGGTTGAGTTTCGCACTCCCGTCATCTTCCTCTTCTTTTTGGAAAGTCTCATCCCAAATAGTCATCAGAAACAAGCTAGCCGAGCATTGATTTGGGTGTGGGTGGGGTATGATACCCCAACGGATGGATCTCCATCAACATGGGAGTTTTCCGAGGGAATGAAGATCAATGTCTGGTCGAACCAAGCTTCCTTCTCTCTCTCTTGCTTCCCCACCTGTGACTGAAGCTTCCACATGAGCTTTACTTTCCTATCTGAGTAGACCGAAAATTCTACTTTTTGGAAGGGACATTTTAAAGGTAGCTTTCTCCCTGGAACCTTGGTCGATCAGTTGTTCAATCCTTTCCTCTTGATCAAATGCATTTCTAAAGATTCTCACAACACAATGGACTCCCCTACTGCACTGAGACGGACCCAGACCCCCTACCGAAACGGCTCTGTACCTATATGTTCTTTATCTCAAGCGATAGCTTTCAAGTGCCCGACCAAAATCTGGATGATCTTCCCTTGATCAATGAGTGAGAAAGCAAAAGCCAGTCAGAGAGTCACCATAGCCAAGTGATGTTTTCAGGTGGTTCAATCTAGAAGTAGGACGAAAAGAAGAGCTGTCGTAGAGTAGTCTTTGTCCTGTCTACCTTGAGATTGCCCCTATCTATCAACGGGGACCCCCCGAAAGGGGAATAGGAAGCTTCAAGCGATCTGGGATCCCACCTTTGATCGAGATGAAGGTGTAGTTTTCACTAGGAATCCAAGGGTTGCCGATCAGGTGAAGTAGTAGTTTCTGGGCACAAAGGATTCACTCGCGATTATAGGCCCGCAAAAGGGAAAGCGCACAGGTCTTCAAAAGAGACAAGACACGGTCTTTCATTGTCCGAGCAATGGCTCAAGCATTCAATGTCAGATTGTTGCTCATCGAAAGGGGGAGACCCATTCAAAGCTCAGTGGTAGCACTCGACTTCGGTACTAGGCCTGACTAGATGTTCGGAATCTGATGACCAGATGCTCGGAAGTGAAAGAGGGAGCACAGTACGCACTGATGAGCAGCCCGACTTAGACGACTAATGCCTTCTCCCAACCTCAAAAGGTTTTGAGGTTGAGAACAAGAAAAAGCGAAAAAGAAGCAACTCCTTGAGCGCTAGGAGAGGGACCGCCAGATTGAGGATGAGGAGGGGGGGAGTATGGAAAACGAGATAAAGGTGTGGTCATTGGAGGAGGGTTGGTTTGGAGTTGACCCAGTAGCAGGAGTTGAACACAGCTGATATTGATCCGCTGCTACATCCGCTGAAAGATCTGTTGCCAGTTCCGATCGATGGGGATAGGCGTGAAGGCCAATCATTCCGGTTATCTGAGTTTCCCTCGACAATGCCGGAGATGTTCTCAGATGCTCTTAGATCGGGGGTTGAGGTGGCATATCATAAGGAGTAGCCAGTTTCGAGAAAACCGAAGCTAAGGAGAAAGAGAACTACTCGACTAAGAAGTCAGTGTTGGAGGGGGACTAATCCCTCTCTTCTAGCCAATGCCAGGGAAAGACTTTCTAACCAATTCAATTAATAAGCTAAAGAGAAGTTACAGAAGTACGGAAGTGACAGAGAAGTCAACCTTCTTTGCCAAGGGACTAAACTATCTGCTCTATCTGATACTGAACTAAATGCCGCAAAAGCCCCAACTCTGGCTCAAGAAAAGAAGGGGTATCCATGAGATGAGTGCCCGTAAGTCGTTTCGTTGAGTTACGGATGTGCTCCCATCTCTTTCTTTAGGGGCGGTGGAAGCTCGACTAGGAAGGTTTGGAGGGAAAGAGAATAATAGATCGACTTAGAGCGGTAAGCTTATTCTCTGGTTTCAATATCAAGAGTGTTACGCAAACAAATAAGGGATATACACTTGGGTACGAGACCGACTAAACGGATTGGAAATGCAGCTCAGTTGAAAAGAAAGACAGTTCTTCCGGGAAAGAAAGAATCGAATCGGGTAGGGTTAGAGATTGACTTGACTTCGAAGTTAGGGAGTTCAGAAACCTACTTCTTTTATAGGAGTGATTCCGGTACTTACTCGACGCCAAGGATAGGAAAGACTGAACCAGAGTAGCTGGAAAGGAGTCTTTCTTGGGCTTTGGGGATTAGCTTTACTGACTAAGACGGAGATGAGGGCATACCTCGGAAATTCTTTCATCACAAGAAAGTAAAGTTAGGAAAGAATGCAGCTCAGTCAAGAGATTCGGGTTAGGCGGAAATGGCATATCCAGGGCACGGCGCAGAGGATGTTCCGGTATTGTCAAAATAAGATAGGAACGAGGTGGCATTGGAGTGAAAGAAAGCATTGGAGTAAGTTACAATTGACATTGAAGAAGAACTTGAAGACTAGGCGCCAAAGACAAGGGCTCTTTCTCTAGTAGTGGACTAATCTTGATATTCCTAAAGCAGTAAGCGAAAGAAGAGGTTAGAACCAGCTCCACCGGCTAAAGGGACATGGACTCTTCAGAAGGCTCAGGTTTAATAACAGAATCTGAATCAGTAGCTTTAGGTATAGGGATTCCGGTTCTAACTAAACAATAAGGTAATGGGGTAGACCAATTCAACAAGATTCGAAGATGCTCTAGGTAGAGGTTCGAAGAGACTGAGCCAAGTAAAGAGAAATTGTCCGGGCCAAGAAAGCAAGCCGGGAAGGCATAGAGTCGCCCCCAAGATGAAAGGGGATTGGTGGCATCGGTGCCCTTCATTCATTGGATATAACCCTCGAGCTCTAACCCAAAGTTCTGCCCTCGACCTTTAACGACGGGACAACAAACAAAGGACATTTAACCGAACTAGACCAATAGACCCAAGCAGAGCTAAAGAGCTGGCTAAATACGGATCGGTACAAGTCCTACAAGTAGCCCTTTCTAGCTCCAATGCGGATAACGAAAAGAGAACAAGGACTAATAGACCAGTAGACCAATAGGCCAAGTTACACGGCTAAAAGGAAAGCGCTCGGCTCGCTCCAAGCATTCCGCTCTATAGTTATCTTGAATACTTCCACCTATCAGCCTGTGACCCTCCTCTCGTATTAAGAATAAGAAGTAGAGCTCAATCCCATCTTCTTCTAAGTCGAGTGACTCCGCTCCGTTCCAGTGATGTTTAGCCGCGATAGATATGTAGCTCGGGGCCTTCTTGCAGGTCTTATCGTACCACTTGCTCTCAATCCCGTAATGCCCTTGTTATAGAAGCCTTTTCATTTCAAGTGCGGGCTAGCCTATTCCCATTGGCTTTCAAGCCTTTTATTTTAGTACCCTAACGATAAGCTAGGACCAAACTAAACTGATGTGATGTGACCCACGCACGCCCCTGAGTCTTAGGCCCTTTCATTAGAAAGAAAGCCTGTAAGGGAAAGGCCCAGCCCACGTACACACAAGGTGGTGCACGGTAGTATTACTAATTTTAGTTTGAAACTAAATGACCAGGCTTTGTTAGGATTGGGCTGTATTAGGGGTCCAGCATCAATGGGCCTTTCCCCGTTATGGTCAACCCCACAACCTTCACCCTTACTTTGACCTCCCTTTCCTTCATCTCATGCATCTGGGGAAGGAAGCGAAGCTGTTTAAGTAAGAGTTAGCGCCTATGGAAAAGAGATTTGAATCGCTTTGTGGCGGGCTAAGCTGTGATCTTATTCCTAACTTGGGATATTAAGTAAAATAATCACATCACTCATTGGCAAAGCATGAATTAGCCTTCGAGTTGTGGCTTCTTGTTCATCTTTCACTATCTGACCTTTCATTTCAGGTTCTCTTCTCTTAGTCTTCCATGACCCATTCCTCTAGAAATGACTTTTGAATAAGCTAATAAGAGATCGATTACGCGCATCATCGCAGAATCGATTGTCTTGGAAGGAATTAGCTAACTAGCCTAGCTGACAAGGCATGGCATGAATGGCGGGATGCTAACTCGATTCGCCCTTGCCTCTACGGGATCAACTACTACTTATATAAATATAAAGCACCAAAGGTAAGCAGTTCCCAGTCGAAAGAGAAAAGCTATTCTTCTTAGCAGTTAAACAAGTGAATGGAATGATTTTTCCCCCGAGGGTGACTTCACTACCTGGATCCTCATCTCTTGAACTCGTTCTGGCAGCTAGTTTAATGGCACCGCCATCTCATCTAGTCTAGATCGATTCCCTAAGAGCTTCTTCTCTAGCAGGCGATTTTGCCCATTTTCTCTTTCCTGGTAATAAGGCAAGGCCTTTCCCTATCACGACCGCCTTCCTTTCTTCGGCATTCATTCGTCTCAAAAGAAAGAGCTAGCGAACCTCACCAATTCCATTCCAATTCTCTCAGACAGAGCAGGATAGCTGCCATCAAGCTGCCCCTTTAGAGCGAGGGCCTTCCGAGACCAATGCTATCAAGAAGAAGAGCCTTGAGCTAAATCATTGACCTTGCGCCTGCTTTGATTAGGACATTGCCGCATTTCATCTCAAAGAGGATCTAACTCTTTCCGGCTTAGCCGAACTACTTGGCTCGGGTCAATTCAGTCTTTTTTTATCGCGCCAAAGGGCTGATGAAAGAGCACCGTCTTCTCTTCTTCCTGAAAACATTTGCAGAGCAGTTTTTACAAAAAGACTAGCATCTCTAACAGGAAAAGCAAGCAAAGACCTCCCTTGGTGGCCTCCCTCCTTGAGAAGGGTCAAAGCAGAATCAGACTCTCGGACGTGGGATCTTGCCTAAATAAATTTCCATTGAGCGGGGTAAGTCTCAAAAAGCATTTCACCGGCACTCTTCCCCCCTTACTCCAAGAGCCGAAACAGCCTCTATTCCTTCAACAGCAGTTAGACCTTTTTCTAATCCCGGATAAGCAGCTTAGAGTAGTGAAGGAACCCGAGAGGAAGAACCCTATCTTTGAAGGCTTGAGGGAACGGAATCGGAATTGAGGCTTTCAAAGAATGCTTTCAAGAAGCGCTTTCTTATTTCTTCTGGGGATGATTGAGTGGAAGTTGTTGTTTTTTTTTCCCTTCTAGACGGTTTTCTGCGGTTCCCCTTTTCCGTCAGTTGGGGTTGGATTCCTTTTGAAGGTAGGAGTTCGTTACAGGGAGTGCTGCTAAGGTATTTTGTAAGTTCCTGCATATCAAGTTCTAAGGTAAGCGCTGTGCTAAGTTTATAAGTCCGTCTATGTCGATTCAGTTGCAGTTATTCGCCTTTCTTGCGAGCCAGAAGTTTTAGTTGTTTTCCTTTCATTCACCCTCTCCCTGTCATTAGCTATCCTAAGCCTTTCTTTCGTCCTGCCATTCTTTCTGCTAGCTATCTAGTGGGAGAAAAAAGAGAAGCCCATACTGTTGGAGTGCTAGGCTAAGCCCTTTCCCTAAAGAGTACTTTCGTATGCATAACCTGTTCTTTCCTATGGCTAAGCCGTGGAATCCTATGGACGTGGAAGACTATAGATAAGCAGTGGAAGTTAGATCAGTTGCTTAGGAAGGTGCCTATAGAAGTTCCCTGCCATGCATTTCCTGGACTCTGGATAGCCCTGCATATGATTCTATGGCGGTCCAGGGGGAGTTCCCTGCAGCCTATATATAAAGCTATATAGTTTCAATGGCAGTTGCCTTCGGTGCATTTTCAGTAAAAAGAATATAAAAATCCCTAGCCAGCTTATCTAATCTCCCAGACTTTATCGAGCCAGTTCGAGGGGTTGTAGTTCCACCCATCCTAACTAAGCTCTTCAATTGCTAATGCCGTACTTGGGGTTGGGGTTTTAGAAGGAGTGGAAATTCTAGATTGAGTTCTCTTTGCTCTTCTGTCTCTCGCCCTTCCAGTCCATCGATTGTTAGTTCTCTTAAGACTTCTGTTACATCCCTTAAGTCAGTCTTAAGGGTAGATAGCGCTATAGGCTAACGATAAGATTCAAGGGCCTTCTATTTAGTCGATGCTTGTTTTTCCTTTGATGGAGAAGTAGTAGTTGCTTCTCTCTTCAAGTTCAAGCGAGTTGTTGGAGTGCTTTTGTAAGAAGCCCCTCCTGTTGGCGTGCTATAAAATTGAATTTGAGTGATAGGCCAATGCTAAGTCTTCCATGTCGTTGGATAGTCGGTTCGAGGGCAAGGAAGGAAGTTATCATTTTTAAGCCTGCGAGCTAGTAATTCCTCTCCTCGAAAAAATGGGCATACCTTTTGATTTCCTTCGCTTCGTAAAGTAAACGACAATGGAAAGAGTGAAAAAAAGAGTGGAAGTTGCCCCTCCTAGGGTTCCAATTTGAGTTTGAGGTTACATTGGAGTCTCTTACTAGTCCATTTCTAATCCTTTTTAGCCAGTTTCCTTCTATCCCATTGAAGCAGTTGTACCAATTGCAACAGTCTTAAGGCCATTAGTTGGAGTGCTAAGTGCTGCTTTGGCAGTCGAGTTTTTTCTTACATCCAGTGCTACATCTAGAGGTCCAGTCCCCTAGGTCATTTGATATCTCTAGTCTGAGTTCCGTTCAACAAGCCAGTTCTGTTAGATCGCTTACAGTCCCCGTAGTGTCCAGTAGCTGTCTCTTTTTCTTACCTTAACCTTAGGCAAGCGAAAGACATAGGCTTGAAATAAAAGTTAAGATATCTCCATCCGGTGGGAGTTGCTATCCATATAGTTCCATGGCAGTTCTACTTGCAGCCATTGAGAGTTCTCTTGCATCCGCTTTCAATCCAGCAGAGTAAGGGGCAAAAGGATCTGACGCAAGTTGGAGCTAAGGATCGACAGAAAGCTAGGGTTTTTCGTGCTTCTCCCTTCTTATCCTTTTCTAAGGAACTAAGGAGTTAACGATATCTCGCTTAAGGAGATATCTAGCCAAGCGATTCACCTGATCCAGACACGCCAATAGGCGGGTTTGAAGATTGTAAGTAAGAGTAGTGGCATTCTCATCAAAAGGATAAGTAAGTTCGCAATCCAGTGATAAAGTGAAAAAAGGTGCTTTTTTCTGCGCATATTCCCTGGTGAGGATATGCATATAATATTATAGGTATTAGAGTGCATCAAGATTATAGGTTACAGTTTCTAATCTATAGGATTGATTCTGGCTTCTGTAGGACTACTAACTAGACTATGCTCCTTTCATATTCTAGATTATTGATTTTTCGTGGTCTATCCTATAGATTTTTCGTGATCTATCCTATAACTGATTTTCTGTGGTCTATCCTATAAGTACCGCCTTTATTGTGAGCTGACCTATTGTACTACGCTGAGATAATGATTTATATATCCGATTTTGCGTAGCATCAGGTAGATCATTCTACTACCCCCTGGGTCGGACATATGATCTTTGTAAGATCTACAATCTCTAACGGGAGATGAGTTTGGTATCTAACCACAGCTCTACGTGGAGCAACTCATTGTAGAGAGAGAACCGACACTAATGACTACAAGGGGTTCGGCGGGGGGATATAAATGGGTATTTGTTTTTCCCCTAAAGATCAACAGTTTTGTATAGGGGGGTATTTCGTCTTCGTTGGTTACAAAGACGTGTTCTGTTCTTGACACTTCTGATGAGACAGTACGTGCCAAATCTTCGGACTCATCGGAAGACGGGTCATCACCGGGTTCTGTTTGGCCTCCGGGATTGTCATATATGACAACCGATGTTGCTCGTGACACTTAAAATCCTTGGCTTTGTTTTTCCAACCTCGCCCTTGCTCGCGTTCGTCGAGATTAAGTTTCAAACAACTGAGCAAGAGGGATGTCGGAATCTATTTAGGGGACCATTTTGCCCTTCTTTTCCCGCCTTACCCACCATGTTAACTGTTACAACAGATTCTTCGTGCTCTTTTGGAACCCATTTCTGGGTTATTTTGGGCTGTTTTGGTGTTTGGGCAAGCTTTCTTTTTATTACCCGTTGACGGGCCCTTCGGGCTGCCCTTTGTTTGTTGAGGTTTCTTCTTGCCGTCTTGCGGCGAACAACTAGGGGGGTATATCCTGTCCTTCAGACATAGGTACGGGTCCCCATTCAGTCTTCTCATTGTCTATTGCCATAGGGCTAAACGAATTGCTTTGCCCCCTTTTCATAAAAACTAAAATTTCAGTCCTTTGCGGTAAGGGATTCGCTAAAGAGGTACTTTGGTTTGTCGTAGTCGGGCCTAGAGGTGCCTGCCCTCTTCGGCCCCCCTTCTTTTCCTTCTGTTATGACAAAGCCTTTTCTTGCCGGCCTTCTTTCCCATTCCAGCGGCTTGTTCGCTCGTAGATGCCTCATCGTTCTCAACATGTATGTTTCCTTTGCTTGCTGATCCGGTCTTGAATAGTTTGTTTAAGTGTTGGTGCCATGCCCCCCAATTCCATGGTACTTCACAAGTAGTCATTCGTATTGCACCATCTCGGTTTAGGCCGAAGAAGAAAGGTTTAGTTTTCGCGCCCGTTCTACTCGCCCTTTCCGTCCAAAAAAGACGGATTCTAAGGTTTTTTCCCAGGTTAGAGAACTTTCCCCGCTGTCCTTCTTTCAGCCGGTCCTAACTTCCTTATCTTCTGGTTAATCCTATGAATCGGTAATCGGATCGGCAACAGGTAACAGGCTTTATCTGGGTTCAATTCCTTGATTCCTACCCGGACCTGCATTGGATTAATTCCTTCGATGCTTGCTCGGAGCGGGGTCGACTCAATATCGAGAGACTCACCCACCGAGGACTTTATCGCACCTTTATGTCTCCATCTCTCGAGTCGAGCTCAATCTCTGGCAGGTATTGTTTGGTCTGGAGTGCGGTGCATCTTTCTGGATGATGAACCCCTGTTTGAAGATGAGTGGATCGGGAATCTAACCCAGCGAAGAAAACGGCTACTTATAAGTCAGGCGCACTAGCGCACCAAGCAAGAAAACGGCTGGATTGACTGGCTAGCTCGTGCAATCAACTAAAAATTCCTTTTCATAATACGAAAAGAGCCCTTTCATTCCTCTCCCGTTGGTCGAGCTCAAACCTGACTTGTTAAAGCTCTAACAAATAAGGCCTAAAACCCCTCTCCCCTTGGTCGAGTGTCTTCAAACCTTCGCGTTAGTAAGCTAAGCAAGCCTGGTTCTCCGGGCACTACGGTAGGACGTGGATCGATCATGACGAAAATGGACTTCTCCGTAATGTAATAGAAGAGTCACAGTCCAGTTCCCCGGGCTTTCTCCCTTCTCGACCAGACGAAGGAGATATGAATTCCATTCAGGCGGGTAAGGGCTTGGCTTGACTCTGTGTTCTCTCCTGGTCGGGTCGGAGGCGAAGACTGGCAAAGTTCATCATTCAGTGGTGGGGTGTTCATAGAAAAGAGGGCGTCGCCCAACGAGTGGCAGATTTTGATGGAGTCTCGCTCATAGATAGAGGAAGAGTACGCGCGCTAGCGCGCTACGGCTTACGCAGTTGATCGGATCAGATAGCCCTTCGGGCAACCAACCGCACATCAAATTCCGATCAACAACTTGGAGGTATGGCTGAGTGGCTTAAGGCATTGGTTTGCTAAATCGACATACAAGAAGATTGTATCATGGGTTCGAATCCCATTTCCTCCGGCACGGAAGTGGAACGGGCGGGCGAAATTACGTGAGAGAAAGAACCTCTTGGTGGAGTCCCCCGGAGGACAGAATAGCACTACTTAGTTACTAGGAGCGGAGAGCCCGTTGCGCGTTGTTTTTGTTTGACCGACCTATCTTCTATAAGCAAGCTCCCTCCGGCCGTCCAGTCCCTGGGCGGCTCTCGGTTCTTGAGCATGTTGGGAGAGGAGATTAGGCGGCAGTTGAAAGAGCTGCTCGAAAGCTTGACGAACAAGCTCAAAAATCCCTGGTTCTAAAGAACCAGCAATTAAACATACCTTTCTTTCTTGTTATTAGTAAAGGGCTTTTCCCTTACTAGTAAAGTGGTAAGGTAGGGCGCTATTCGATGAAGAAAACAGACTTTAGGAAAGTGGTTCAGGTAGCTCAGCTGGTTAGAGCAAAGGACTGAAAATCCTTGTGTCAGTGGTTCGAATCCACTTCTAAGCGGGCTTTGGGTCCAAAGGACAGGTAGCCGGGAGCGAGCCGGATTTTTAAATTCAAGTGAAAGAAAGAGGAAGCCAAAAAATGTGAGCGCTCCTGCACTATACGGCTTTTTGGCGGTAGGGTTGGGGTGGCTTGCTGGAGGCAGATTTTATAAAAAAAGCGGTTGATTACTCGGATTGGTTCTCGCGTCCCTGTGCCCAAAAGGATGGGCGAGTTCGGTTCGAGTGTTCATCGATCGGGTGGATCTATATGCTGAGGGGGGTGAGACGAGGTGTAGCGCAGTCTGGTCAGCGCATCTGTTTTGGGTACAGAGGGCCATAGGTTCGAATCCTGTCACCTTGATGTGAGGTAGTAAACACCTAAAGAGCACCCATCAACCCTTTCCATTCTTCCTTCTAAGACTGAGAAGACTGCTGCCATTACCATTAAGGCAATGCAATTGTTTTTGTCCGATCAATAGCAAGAGTGCTGTGGCACTTCTTCTTACTTTCCTGTTGAGCATAACTTCTTTAGTCGTTTCTTTGATATCTCACTTGCTCTAGAATCAGCAGTTTTGTAAGAGAATAGGATAGAAATTCCCGGTGCAGGCCAACTCGGAATAGAAAGAAAATAGCCCTTTTAGGTCAAATGGCCGGATTGAGATTGGATTTAGGAATGGAAAGACCGAATGGACAAAAAGAGGGCTAACAGGATTGGAACTAGGCCAATGCCAATGAACTCTCCTCTATTTCAGCAAAGAAAGAGGGTTGAATCCTGATCTTCGGGAGCTGCTAGAATAGGTTGGATCGGATGTCACCCTGTGGAGGATCCATCATCACCCCTAAGGCTATTGCATCCTTTGCCTTAATGAAACTCACTGGCCTATCTTGCTGGAAAAACCGCCCTGCCTGCTCAGATGCGTCAATCCGCCTATCGGTACCCTTTTCGAGAGCTCTAGTAATTCTTGGTAGGAGGGGAAAAATACTGTAGATAAGGTTCATTGCTATTTGCTCTCCCGCTACGCTAGCACTTAAGAGACTATCTTAGCCCAGAGTGAGAGATCACAATAAGGATTACCAAAAGTAGGCAGTACTGCGGTACCAGTCCACGACTACCATTTCTGTAACTTAACTTCCCTGCCCCCTTTCCACTCAGTCTCATTTTCGGACTTCAGGAGCATTGAGTAAAGGTAGGCACGGGGTCGGGAAGATCTACTCATTCAAAGGGAAAGCGCACCCCTCTATTTATCAAAAGAAGAAGAGTTAGTGGCGCACGCCAGTGAGGTTTTATTTCCTTGTTGGGTGTAGCGGATATCTCGATGTCAAGTCAAGGCAGGGAATGGAATGTTTTGAGGCTAATAGGGCCTTTGGTGCCTTGCGAAGAGACATCTTTGAGTCTAATAACCATAGTATGGGGGGGGTCCTTAGATATTCTTTGACGCCTAGAGATGGGTTTGGGTGGAGGAGGTGGTATAGGGAGAAGGAGTCGGGAAAGAAGACTGGTTAGCAGTAGAGCCTTGGTTCGTTCTTTGGTTATTTACCGTAACCGGAAAAAGATACAGAAGCTCTTACGGAATTGAGATAGACTGGGAGTTCGAGGATCAGACCTTCGTCCCAGCCAGAACTCGATCTACGGCAGAATCCCAACTGTCCAGAGGCACTGCAAGGGCCGTGATCGGCAGAAGGGGAAATCACCCTCTACCTGCTTCCATTGGGACTTCATTCCGCAACCCGGGGGAAGGGAAGTGGACTGCCATTATTATCACGTAAGGCTGAGGATTTCAGGTAACCTATCAGGATGGCCTTGACCCCCTTTTCTCCTGCGCGCAAACACACTTTATCCCAGCTTCCATACTGATCCGGCCTTCATCATAGGCTAGCATAGCAGACAATAACGCGAAATCAAGGTTAGAATATGCTCGACTAAAAGGAAAGGAAGGCGGCGGGTGGAGCAAAGACGTTGACGATCGATTCCTTCCAAAGGGAGTTGTAAACAACCTTACATCATCATAAAGAGAATCAAAATACCCCAGGACCAAGCAAGGGATTCATGACTAGCGCGAAAGCCTAGCGAACAAAGAAGCGCAGCCCCTTTCTGGCTTAGTAAGGCGCATCTGTTTTCTTGCTCCCTTGTTGCGCATTAAGGACTAGACTACTCGCTCAGAAAAAGCTTATTTATCGCACCTTTACTTCCCTATGGTTATGCTATATCCCCTTTCCTATAGGACGAGCCATAAGAACCTATGAGATTGATTGAACAAGCCTTAGCGAAGAAGAATCATCGAACTAATGGACGGACCGCTTGACTGAGAAAGACCACACTTGTAGGAGACTTTTTCCCGATTTCAAGGAATTGAGATGATCGATATGTATAATTGACAGAAACTACTTTTTTGAGCCGATTCCTAGCCAGTATCTGATTCCCTCGGAATATCGGTTTTATTTGTTTCCGCACAGACGATGCCAGTATGCTTATTCGCGACTAGTGAAGACAGCTCGCTCTATTTACGTTATTCCGATCGCCCAGTAGCGCAATCATCAAGCTCACCTCACCGCATTCGCATTCATAGAGGTCCTTCGCTTTAGCTTACCACCTACTCAATAAAAATTCAAAGACTGTACCTGTGATTAATGTATAAAAGGTTTATCACATCATAATAGCTATTTTAGCCATGCTCATCTACAGCGGAAGAAGTCACTCCGGTAAACCCAGAAGAGACAGCCCAGAGCAGCAAGGAAACCAACAAACCCGCCAGTTCGGAAGAAGGGTCTCTAAGCGATCACGAGCGAAGACGTGTCGAAGTGAAAGCCCCTGGGACGACTTCGGTTTAGTTAGTTTTGAATAGACGCCTGTGGGGGAGAGAAGGTGAAGCTGCTCCATGGGCTTGGCTTGAATGAATGCCGGTATGTTTTTGGCTAGAGAGGGTCCAAAGTAAGGCAGTGAAAGAAAAGAGAAGAACTTCTTTCGCGCACTGAAAGGAAGGCCTTTGTCATGGTGAGTCTCATCTTTTGTTTTGTGACTTCCGTGATAAGGGGAAGTGGAAGCGGTGAGGCGGGTCCCCTTCAACCAGATTACTTAACTTAATGGAATTCATTCAAAAACAGTACAGGAACTGGTTTAACAAAAGGGGTCTCGAACTACAGTGATCTGATACCTTCTTCCCTTGGTCTGGGAGGTAGGTTATGTAGGCAGACAACTTTTCCTAGGTTGTTTCGATCGCAAATGGCCAAATAATCGATTAGTAGTATGCCGGAACTCTTTCTCTTAAGGTGCGGAGCGAACAAGCAACGGATTGATTAAGCGCGCTAGCGCGAAAGCCTATTCTAATAAGGGCGTTAGCGCATCCGTTTTCTTGCTAGGAGCTGCGATTGCTTTTGTTTCAGAAGCAGTTCTTCCTCTAAATAGATGGCGAGAATCTGTTCTTGGTGGTAGGGCAGTAGCCTTTTCTTCAAGCAGGGCTTTCTCGATAGCCAGAAGCTCTTCCTTCCATTAGTAATCTGGGCTTGTAGTTGAATCGAGATTTCCTTGGTCTTCTTCGGCGGATAACAACTCAATTTCCACCTCTCTCGAGGGCCATGATGGTTCTCGGGAAAGCGATGATGATTCCGCGGAGTCTCCGGCCGCGTCTTCTTCCAAGTTGCCCACTACTGAGGGTGAAAGCTCTCTTTTAGGCCAACAACATGGCTCAGTGGAGAACAAGGAAGAAGTCTTTTTTTCGGCTTCGTCGTAGTTTCTCTCGGAAAGCCTGAGGAACCATTGGAAGAACCGAGATCCTTCGAGCTTTCGACGAGAGGCTCGCGGAAGTTGATCCACGAGGGAATATTGGAAGAATTCCCGAAATCGTGGATGCTTTGAAACTGGATGTACCCTTTTTTCGAGGAAGGAAGCGGAACCGTGCCGGGCCTCTCGAACGAACCTAACGGTCGGGTCTTAAGAAGAGAAATCATAGACCATAGGAGCCGGGGTTAAACTATAACAAGCCAAAAGAGCAGAGTAAGGAAGTCGTGGTAGCGCTTGGAAACCAGCTTAGAATTAGAACGAGAAGCAGAAGTAGAAGGAGAAATAGAAAGACCCTTCTCAAGAATGAAAAGTAGAAGAAAGAATAAGACGATTCCCCCGAAGAAGCTTTTCTGTTAGTTCACTTGCTCAATCCTTTACTTACTTGAATTGAACCACAGTCAGTGGAGGAAATAAAAAAGAGGTAAACATTCGTGAAATAAGGTTTTTTATCGCCGATCTCGTAACTGAAGCCTTACTTAAGCTTATTAGCCCCGGATGCGCGCTTGCTTCTTAATCTATCTTCGGAGAAAGAAGCTTTTAGTGGAATTGAGTGCTTGTATTGGTCGGTCCCCTCGCATTGGAGTGCGCTGGTTCAATGACTAGAGGAGCAGCAAGAGCATCAAGTTTTTTATTAAATAGTAGGGACAGAACCACACCACACTACAGGCAGAAAACAGCATAAGAAAGAGAATATAAGTATACTAGAGAGCTGGAAAGAAGCTTGCTATAAGAAAGAACTTTTCCGCGGAAAGGCAGCAAAGAAGTCGACTTAAGAGAGTACGGGCAGATCAAGTGAGGAAGATAATTGCCGATAGAAGCCCGGGGATCAGTCTACTGCTTTAGGGAGAGATCCTTTGAGTAGGGCATCTAACTCTACAACCAAGAATAAGAAGAGAGTAGAATCTAGTTACAGTCCAGCTATTACTTGAGGAGCGCGCATACAGAGCAGAGCGAAAGTGATTGATTGTCTCAATAGAACCGAAGCGCAGGAAGAAAAGCCCATCCATAACTAAGAACAGCAGTAAAGCTAGAAAGAACAAGAGAGCATCGAGTTCGAAAGAAGAAGACTGCAGTGCCTTAATAACCTAAGCAGATGTCTACAGCTTATCCCTTTCCTAAAAGAAGGTTTGATTTAAGTGCTAGTGCAGGTATGGGGCACTTCGTCAGCAGTGGTTCGTTTAGCAAGCAGTCTTATTGCTTGAAAGCACACACAGCACACAGTAGGAGAGTTCGAGTGTGAAAGCAGTGTACTCATGCCCCTGAGATAAGGTATGCTTTTAGTGCGTTCTCTAACTATAAGAGCAGGAGCAGCAAGCACTTACTTTCTTTAAGACGCTAACTTTCACAGCAGCTAAGAAGTAGACGTCGTTATCTCAGGTTTTCCGTTAGTGCGCTCCGGAAAGAAGGAGCAAAGGCGAAAAAGCTCAAGTGATTTTCCCTTGACTACTGTCAGGCCAGGGAAGATAACTGCATAACCTAGGGAATACAACTCCATAAGAGCGAGAAAGTACGGGGATAGAAAGAATCACACGATTCCCATTCGTGATAGAAGCTTTAATAGGATAGGAGTGCACAGGTTCGAAACTAGACTCTTCTCTGACTAGAAGAGCTGCGCCTGCACTGACGTGACTTGCAAACAACGCTGACGCTATATTCTTATACGGGTTCCTGTCTCTGCTTGAGAATGGACTGATGAAGGCCTCTTCAAGTAAGGGAAGTAGCTTAGGGGCGAATAGGTGTAGCTAATGAATTAGGATCTATTTAACTTATTGTTAGTTGGAGCGCTTGACGAATCCAATCAAACGAAGGAGAGCCTCTTTATCCCGAGACCATAGAAGACCAGTTAACAACATCGACGAAAGCTAACCTTCCAGCCAGTGGAGCGAGTGAAGATTCTCCACTCCTAGTCCTCTAACAAGCAAGTAAGCCAACTAGTAGGTTAGCTCTCTACATTTTCCTTGTTCCCATGAAAGCATGAGTGAACGGTCTATTCTCTAAGAGAGGATTTGTTCACAGCCGAGTAAAGAGCTTAGGTAAGCATTCAAAGCAAAGTGCTTTCTCCTTCACTTCAATGGTCTTTCTTATTCCTTGCGGAGCAACGGCGAATTAAATATCAGCTTCACCACGACCAGCTCCAAAGATCACAGTAGCTTCAAGCAGAAGTTTCGAGTCGATTAAAGAAAGAAGACAAACCGAGGAAGATTCGTAAAGGACAAGGCTGAGTCCACTAAGACCATTACCATTGTGAGAAAGATGTTAGCCAAATCTTTTGAGGTCAATGCTCAGGATTGAGAGTGACAAGTGGTTTTATGGGCATTCGGAAGAACCAACCTATACTAGTTTAGTTGACCGACGGGACAGACTCCATTCCGAATGGTGTATGGCACAGAAGAAATCATCCTAAATGAAGACTTCTGCGCGGCTGGCTTTACACCACCGATTAGGAGATCAAAGAAAGCATTTCACATCGTCTGCATCAAATTATATAAGCTGTAAGAAAAAGACAGAATGCTGAATGGACCGGTCCTAAGCAAGAAAGGAAAGCCTGGCCTTTTCAATAGAGCCAATCGACAATTATCGAAAATTGCCTTATTTTCATATGTGTGTAAGTATGCATGACCGCTCTTGTAGTTCAAGGCAGGTAAGGGCTGGCGCAGAATACTGGTCTTTATATGCCTTTACCTGTTCCTAATGCTATATGGGAGAACTTTTATATGGATTTTGTTTTTGGTCTTCCTTGCACACAACGAGGAGTAGATTCTGTCTTTCTTGTGGTTGACAGGGTCTCCAAGATGGCGTACTTTATTCTATGCAAGAAGACCTCAGATGCATCACATGTGGCGCGCTTGTTTTTTAGGGGAGTGATCCGATTCCATCTTTCATCTTCTTAGGTGCTGGTGGAAGAGAGTCAAACTTATTGTACTCTAGAATCAACCTATGGCTCTCATCTTCAAACACAGAGTCAACCGTAGCGGCCAGGCTGTGGATTTCTCTTTCTTTTATAAGGTAAGATAAAGCAATTCTCAACTCCATTCATCTTCCACTCTCCTGGGAAATCGAGTATTTCGTTCCTACTGGTCAAAACATCTTTTACACGTCCGTCCTCCTTTACCCTTCCCTCCTCAGTGAGGAAGATCTAAGCTAATAAACTGTTTTTAGACGTGCTTGAGTTGGACCAAAGTAAAGGTAGAACTCACCCTAGGTTTATGCGCTTTCAGCCTGGGGAGCTTGTTCTTTCCCCAAGACACATTATCGGTCGTTCAAAACTCGATTTCATCTCCCGGTTCTCCTTTTTTAAATTGGATGGGTTCAACGCTTAACTCCGGACAATCAACGTAAACAAAGACTCAACCCGCCAGGGAGCGGAAAGCCGGCATGTTTTCAGTCGCTTGTCTTCTGCCCCCAAACACTTGTTTAAAAACGCCCTAATGAATGGTATGCTTGTGGGGTAAATCAAAGAAAGCTGCAGTAAACTATTGGATAGACAGAGTTGAGAAGAAAACTTAAGCCTGGGCTAAGACTTATTAAGCGGGAAGAGAAGTACTCATCCCAGCCATGCTCCAATCCATTCCCACCTTCACCATGGCCTGCTTGAAACTACCCCAGTTTGCCAAGGCCTCCCTTAGGGAAACTGTCTGGTGGGGTCACTGCGCCCCCAAGTAGAAGAAGGTCCACTGGGTTGGTTGATTGGAAGACTCTTACAAATGCAAAGCTATTTTGGGGGATAGGAGGTCAAGTAAAACTCTAGAAGTATTAAGCGAAATCCTTCTTGAAAGGCAAGAAGAGAAAGAGGAAGAATGCACGAAAAATCCTATCCTAATAGGGCTCGCCTCCCGTTGTTCTCTTTCGTGCTATCGGTTGTAAAGTGCTGCTCAAGCTGAGCTAACTACAGGTCCGAATGAACTGGGACACCCAGACCTTTCTTATGCGGAAGCAAACCCTTTGTTTCTATACGAGTTTTCTTCAGTTGCTTAGGGTGAGCAAACCATACCATTCACCTTCTAGCCTCGCTGCGGAGTCTGTGGACATCCATTTAAATCATTTCTTTGAAAAGCTCCGACTTCATTAAGATTTTAGGACTCCTAGTTACAACTTCAATCTTGGAACAATGTGAGTGGGCTAGGATCAAGCAAGGTTAGAAAGGGCTGAAAGGAATTGGAATCAAATAAGATAACGAAAGGCTTTTCCAGCCTGAAGAAGGGAAGCAGCATAAGCAAAGGAATGATATGATTCGGAAGCAGGGGCAAGAGCTAAAAAAAATAAAGTTATTTGAAAACAATAACCAACCGAATGGCGAATGGGAAATACATAGAAAAAGTAGACCTTTCTCATAGGGTTAAGGGTAACAGGCTATTCAACCATAAGTAAGAGCTTTAAGCTAGCGCTCCTTTTACGAACTGCATGGCTAGTCTGGTCCGCCGATCTCTCGGTCTAGCGTCGGGAGTGGTTGCTCTCGTACCAATGGGTACAGACTACAGCGGCAGATTCAAGCGCATGAGTTCAGTAAGGTTCAGTCGCACCATCTCTGGTTCTTGGTAATGCCATCTGTCCTTTTGCGCCTCATACGCCGGCTCCAATAATTGCTTGTCTAAAGACTAGATGCTGGTAATGCTGGGGCACGCCTTAAAGTCAAGTGCTCCTCCCCAGGTCTATCGTTGTCAACTATCGATGATCTGCCTGAAGTCTTCTTCCAGCGCTTCATAGTCTTTACATTGTATTTATCGTACACCTGTAGAGCTGCTCATCAAGAAAGGTCTCCCAAGTCGTGTTCCAACCAGATGACTCCATCTCTCTCTTGGACTGTGTCCTGAATCCTCAGAATCGGTGTCTGATGGTCTTCATCTCCGCTGGAATCTTAACTTGACGTCTCGGCTTCCTCCTTCGATCCGTCTTGCAAGTGCAGGGTAACCCTGGGCCTCCTCTACTTCATCGACTGTGTGCTTGCCGCCCAATCCTTCCCAACTCTGGCCGCCTGTAGCTAATGTTTTTCCCAGTAGCGTCTCGTAAGCACCTTCGTGCTGAGCCGTCTGAGCACTAAAGTGGATGCTAAACTAAAGGTGCATCCAATGGAAACCTTCTGCCTCAAACACTTCTCCAGCGGCTTCACTGGTCGCAGGTCTGCCATTCTCAGTGTCTAGAACTACAAACTATAGTAAGAACATCGGCTTACCAATCGCCTACCATGTCTCCTCTGTAAGGTCTCTCTAGACCCTCCGTCCACCATCGTCCTCTGTAAAGTCAAGTGTTTTGCCTATCTTCATCCTCACTTGCACTTCCTTGTCAGGCCTAGCTAGGCAAACCGGTGCACCCCAGGGAGAAAGACAAGGCTGAATAAATGTCTTATCTAAGAATTCCTGCAACTGACTCTTTAGCTCCCTTTGCCGGTCCCATCCCACATAGGGTGCTATAGAAATAAGTGCGGTGCCTGGGATTGGGATAAGGTCAATGGTGAACTCGATTTCACGAGAAGTAGGTAGTCCAGGTATTAGGAAATACAGCCGGAAAGTCTTTAACTAACGGTATATCCTACACTCTTCCTTGTGTCGATTACATGTGCCAAATAACCGCCCTTTTATTAATAATTAATAAATAATATAATCTTCTCTTCGCTGCCATCGCGTAGATGATGGTAGAATCCTCGAAGAATCGAAACTCAGCCCGGGATTTGGAAGGCAATCTCCTTCCGACGGCAATCAAGAAGGGCATGATGTGTACTAAGCTAGTCCATCCACAATATCAAATCAAAGTCACTCATCTGAAAAGGCAAGAAGTTAGCTTCCAGCTCTTGATCCCCAACCAACATTTACTAGACATCTCTCACTTCTATACCCATACCCTCTCCCGCAGGAGTCTCAATCAATAACGGCTGAGGTAAAGACACCAAGGGCCTAGTGGAATGCAGTGAAAATGAAGTGGATATAAAGGACTGGGTTGCCCCGGAATCAAAGAGTACCCTAGCCTCTCTACCAAATAATAAGACGTGCGACTACTTCCAGAGAGGCCTGGGCATCCTGCTGAGTCATAGCAAAAACCCGTCCAGGCTGTCCTGCCTGAGCTCCCTCTATCCCGACTCCATGGGGGCTGCCTGCCCTGCTGTCCTGCCGCTGGAGCTCTCTGCTCACCTGCTGGCACCTCCATTAGGAAGAAGAGGCGCTCGAGAGTGGCTCATAACCCCTGGGATTATCGTATAGTGAAGTAGTCTTCGTCTCCTTAGGCTGAGCTGTCTCGATATTAATTTCGTGTACTGAGGCAGAACTATCTTCTCCTAATGGTTTTTTAGTAGACTAAGGGAATGGTCCTGGGTCTTAGCAGTCATTTCCGTTATCGAATCTTAGCTCTCTGGATCCTCTAAACTGGCATCTTCTACTAAGAATAGTGGCCACCCCCTTTCCTAGCTGACCTCTGAAAAAGAAAAAGGAGTAAATTCGGCTCATCTGCAGAAGGTGGAGCATGGTTTCCTTAATCTCCAAAGCGTAAGAGTGGTAAGGAATCGCTCAAGCGGGCTAGCCCATAGAGTGATGACAGCTAATTAATAAGTCAGTCCCTAAAGGCGGTATCGATGCCAGCAGGTTCTCGTCCTTTCACCCCGCACACAAGCTGCCTACCAGTCTGGAACAAAGTCCAAGAGCAAGTCCAGTGGCATTTCCATCAAGGAATTGCAGCACAAGCTTACCAGACTAAGCAGTCGCTACTCCCTGCTATGAGAACTAGGTTGATTCTGACCCTACTGTCTAAGTCCCAGCAATCGCGGCTTAGCTGCTCAGGCTTCATCTAGGTGGGTACGGGACTCCGCAGCAAGTGAAATGTCTCTAGCTTAGTTCGTTCGTCAGTGCTCCAAGCGAGACCATAAAGATATCAAACTGACTAAATCATGAAAGTGAGGTAACGCCCGTTGATTCACTGCCGGTCTATTCCACCAGCTTCAACTAAGGAAGGAATGCAACAATCGAAGACTTAGACATTAGCCTTTTCTTTTGAGGAGGCAAATTAGGAACTTTCATACAGTCAATCTTTTCATAAGTAGAAAATTAAGTTATCAAGTTACCTTAGCCAACTGAATTGGATTTTTTCCTTGCTTGGAACTAGCCCGCTTTTCTCATTACGAAGTAAAGCTGACTTGCTTGGGCTTTGATTGGGTGCTTTCTTGCTAATTTATGGATTCCTTGTAAAGTCTAGCCTCCTTTCCTCAAAAAAGGAACTGGTGCTGGGCCGAAGTATACCTATTTGATTAAGCCTTGTTTTTGTATCTTCTTCTTTTCTTTTTCTGACGAATAAAATGAGGAAAAATCCACAAAGGCAAGTTACATTTTAGGGGTAGTATTGGGATAAATAAAGGCCAAGGGCGGGGGTTGATGGGTTTTGCTCTGACCTTGAATAAGATGTAGCACTGACTTTAGGAATTCTTGAAACAAAGAATCCCCAGACTGTTGTTGTTGATAGATAGGATATGCCTCTAAGAAGCGGACAAAACTGACTTGCAAATCGAATATTGCGCCCAGCAACTAGGCCGACACGCAACCTTTTTTTTAATTCCAAACCAAACAAAAAGGAAAGAGCGGAAGGAGGGGCTTTAGCCCTTAGCCCTGAAAACAACCTTTTCGTAGTTCTTGCTGCTCAAAAATAAGGTTGATGAGGATATTCTGAGTTGAATTTGTTTCATCTGGGAAGGTGGTAGTATATATATAATACCCCCACGAGCAAGGGAAATAATTTTGCCCAAGGCTCAAAGCGATTGAGTGCTTGACTAAGTTAGTAGTAGGATTAAAGGCTGATGTGCCTCAGTGATGGCTTTACAAAGGAAATTTAAATGCAGACTCCCGGGGGTGGGACTGGGGACATGCACTGACACTCACTAACTATCTATCTATTTTCCTTTTGTCCAAGGAAAGCGGGACAATAGACCTGACCGGGTATGAATAAATTCATTTATTTTCATCTCTAAGAAATAGATTGTCTTCCAACGAGATAAATACGCAGGACCCTAAAGTACTAGAGTAAAGGAGCTAGAGAGAAGACTGGAGTGTTATGTTAAAGTGAAAATAATGAGGGGAGCAAAGGCTTCGCAATAAACAGATCTCACTAAAAAAAAACTTTCCCTCCCTACATGGGATTTTCCCTACATCGCTCTGCTTTGCGAGGGGGATGCTCTGGTAGAAATGTGTACCCTGGATCCATTCTTTCTTTTTCGTCACAGCGATCACAGATGGATGAGAAGACAGGAGTGAAAAAGCAGGCAAATCCCTGTCCAAAGGAACAAGCCTGTCATCCAGTGATGGATGAGACACCCTGATCAAAAAAAGGAGTATGAGCTTATGCTAGATCGATTTGGTATAATTCAAATTTCTGCGGTTGAATCTGATGTAAGTTCACCCTAGCGTGCCCGTATTCTTGCCTTTTTTGTCCTTGTCATTGTCATTCGTTGGTCCAGTCCGTTAAGGGGGCATTCCCTTAGCTAGCAGGTTCGATTTCCTTTGCCTTGAGGAAGTTGTGAGTGATTCTTCTTCGACCAGGGATTCCTGTTCCTATTTTCCTATTTGAAGTAACTAGTCAAGTAGAAAGTCTCTCTTTCAGTACGTAGCAAGAAAATGATGTATATGATGTATATATAGTTAAGAGGCGAATCGCAGACTATTCTTATTCTTACCGAGGAATAAAGGAGCTATTAGTGGGTCGGTAAGTCACTTCAACTTGTTTCGTTAGGAACCCTTAGTTCGGACCCCTACTATAGGCCCCCATGCGAAACTTTCCGGGCTCTTGATCGCAGCAACACACCTTCTTTACAACATAGCCTAAGTCAAACGAAAGTGATTTTCTTGTTTTCTTTATGTCGTATCTTTTGGTTTGGACCAATGTCCCATCCACCGCCCATAGAGTATGCTATTCGCGCTTCAAGCTATCTTATAGAGTGGAAATCATGCTAAAAGCAGGGCAAAGAAAAGACAATCATTGGAAGACGTAACCGCCGTATAAACCCGAGAGCGGGCAGACAAAAAAGAACTACACCTTCCTCTCCCGTTGGTCGAGCTCAAACCTGACTTGTTAAAGCTCTAACAAATAAGGCCGTCAGCCCTTACTGACGCAAGTAAGTGATAAAAACCTTGCGAGAAGCCTAGCAGAGAGATACGGGATTAGACGGCTTCAGTTGGTGTTCCCCCTTGGGGGGGCTAGTGGGTCCTTAAGCGACTGCTTGGATTAGTGTCTGGAGTTCCTTTCTTTCGGTGTAGTGGCCTGAAACTTAGTGTTATGAGGACCTCCTGGAAAGAAAGAGCCCTAACAGAGAGTCTTTTTTGCGAGGGAAGATTTGAAAGACAAGATGTTTGTAGTGGTTATGGAGGGGCTTGTTTTCTGGCAAATATTAGTTGCGACTAGTTTAGTTTTCCTTCCTTTCGTACGTAAGAGAAGCCCTTAAGCGAGGGGGTGAAGAATGGGGGTTTTTTAAAAAGTCTGTACTCAATTCACTACGTTTGCTGCCTAGGATCCATAAGGAGCTTCTCTTAGCTGACAGCCGTCAAAAGCAACAATACTCAAACTTCTTGCTTTGGCCGCTTAAGGTTAAGGAGGGTCCTCTCAAAACAAATAACTAAGGAAAAATTCCTACTTATTTTTCTTATTCTCTTCATTCCAATAAAATGCAACTGGCAGGCGAGGCATTTTCAGAAACGGAAACGACGCTATTTATACTCCCCTTCCGAAGCAACAAGACACCAAACAAAAACAAGCTTATACCTATTTGAGTTATGCTTTAAACAGCCCACGAAAGGAAGGAAGACTAATTACGGAAAGCTGCTTCCCACACTACTCTAACTTCAGGCGTGACGCCCCTGCTTCAAAGCCTCCTCGCGCAGCTTCTGCCTGCCCAGCAACCTTACTAATAAAGGGGATCGCCCTATAGAGTAAGGGCCGGAGCTTGCTGGGTTGGGTGGGAATAGGAAGGGAGAGAAAGCGATCAATACAAGCTAGCATCACTAACCGAAAAGAACCTCATGAAATTTTTATTATCCCAGTGATTCAATCCATTCGAGACTAACCAATGTTGGACACTAACGAATCAAGGCAAGGAAAGACAGATTCATTAGTGAAACAGGCTTTAGTAGATCATATGCAGGCAGACAAATACAACAGGCTGATCAACCAACAAGGGGAGGAAAAACCTGTTACGAGTAAAAGAAAAGCTTTGCAAAGAAGACAAGACTAAAGACCTTTCACCCCTGACTATCAAGCTTCTAACCGGATAAGCTCGAGCGCAACGCCTTAGCCCTGCCAGCTCTCCTGCCTCTATTGTCGAGAATTCGAATTGATGATTTTGAGAAAGATTAAAAGTATAGGAATATATTCATAGAAGTACAGGAATAGCATGTTGTTCGGACCGGACATTCTCCTTCCAAAAGAAAGCGCTATCACTCCAACTATGAAACAAGACCTTGCTTTTGCTTACCAGCTTTTTCCAGATAAAGGGCTTTTTGACTTCTTTATTGAGGACAAAAAAGAACAAAAAGAGCAACAACAGCAAAACATGCTACTTCCCTCTTAGTTTTTTTTCCTTTGACTTGGAGCAACAAAAGCAGCTCTATCGTTCGGCCTTTGATGAGTAAGCTGCTAAGCGATACCGCTAAGCAGCTTCGCTCTCTCTGTGAGCTATACCGCTGACTAAAAAGTATAAGCAAGAACAAGAGCAGCAAACTACCTTCGCTTAGTTACGCTGGTCCTTTTCGCTTGATGAGTTCTTCGTTTAGTAAGCCGCCTTCGGCCCTTCTCGCGATAAAGCGGTTTGCAGCTCGAGCTGGATTCTACGATCCGGGCGATTCTGGCAACCTTCGGAGAAGTGGAAGTCCCAAATCCTGCAGTTGTGATCCTCCTCGCCCGCTTGCTCCGGCTCCCGCTCCTGTCCCTGAAGAGCTTCCAGTTCCGGAGCGTGGCCCAAGTGGTTCGTTCCGGTCGCGTCCGAGAGGCTTTTTCCTCTATCTCTGGTAGAACTTTACGTAAATCCAGAGCTGATGAGAAAGCTCTGGCGATTGCGCTAGGGCCAGAAAATCCATTGGACTCGAGACGAGTTGGCATGGACCCGTCGAGTTCTGGAACTTAAGTCTTACCGTGAGGTTTCCCCCTATCTCTTAAAGACTTCTCAAAAACTAAGTTTCCCTTATGCGTTCTTGATTAGTTATTCAGGGGGCCGATCTATCTCAGCAATTTGATAGACATGGCCAGACCTCTCGCTTTCAAAGCGATAAGTGTCACTGCAACGCCATTCTATGATCTTATAGTTTAGAGATAAGAATGGGATTCTGATCGTCCTTTTGTTCTGAGGGGGTCTTCTTGGCTTTTGATGTATTGCTTGATCTCATGGTACCACGGCTTCCCATCAGGTTCCTCTTCAATACTGAGACAGTATGCTGGCGAATCACGGACTCCGATGGTGATGGGTTGTATCTCTACCCCAGTATTTATTTTGAACATCGCGGCTAAGGCTAAGGTGGCCAGCGCATCTGATATCTGATTTTGCTCTCGAGGCAAGTGATTGAAACTAACCTCTTCAAATTGCTCGCCTAGCCTTGAGTGGTAGGGTCGTACTTTTTTTTTTAGAAATTCCCCTACCTAGTCTTTAGTCAGTCGGCTAAGCGTCCCCCGTCGAAAGTCCTTACTTTTTCTTTCTCGGCCTCAGGGTGAAGCTTTTACTTGATTTGTTGGAATCTCTTATGTTGGAAATTTATTAATATGACGAAAAGTGGGCTATCTAGTCTGGTAGTCTACGCGATTGAATGTGGTTGCCCTTTTGAAGCCCATTCCGGTCGTAGAAGTTGCAGTTGCTTTGGATTCGTTGCAAGCCTTCCAGTATTTTAAGCGAGGGACCGGTGATTGTGGTCTTTCTTCTCCGGGCATTTCGGTTTTAGCGATTTCAGTTCCTTTCGTTCTTGGTTTCCGAGGGCTGTCAATTCTCTTCCTTCTTTCGTAGGGTACTACCGTACGTCCTTAGTCTAAGGATTCGAAGTCGGCAAAGGGCCAATTCCTTTTTCGGGAGTGAGTCCAACTGCTTTATGGCTCAATTCCATTCATTCCCCTAGTCATTGGCTCTGACCTTTGGATTCTTTTCATTCTGTTTAGTAATTCTTTATGTAATGGAATCAGTCTTTTTTTTTTATCTCTATGTGAATGCGGTTACAAGCCTTCTAGGCTATTACCTATGTTCGTTAATCCCTAATCCGTCTAGCACGTAATCCGAATTCTAGGAGAGCGAGTGTATGAGCTTAGAGGTCTATCGCCATTTCGGAGTTTTCGGCTAAGGGTGAATGCTTTTGTGCTTGTGTCAGGATTTCCTTAGCGGTTAAGCCTTTCGATTATCTGTTCAAGCTTTGGATTCGCTTTCCTTCTATGTATGGTTCGCATCGAGGAAATGGGGATGCGGGTGAATCACCCCCAATGGCTGAGTCGATTGGTGCAAGCGAACCGGCGGTTGAAGTCTGATATTGCTTCCTAAGTTGATGTCGTAGATCGTTAAACTGTCCCCGAAAGCCCTTTAGAGGGGAATTCCTCTGCTAGCCTTCATCCGTTCTTTCCTGGCGGTCTATTCGGTTATGATTCCTAAGCTGTCCATGCTCTCTATTAGCTCTCGATATTCTATAGGTCTGAGGTCCATTGCTTTCCTAAAGTGAATATTTGAATCTTCCGCATATCTTTGATGTCCCCTAGCGCTTAGTCATATCAGGGGCAATCTTCTATTCAATTACCTTGGTTTCATTCCTCTCCTTACCAGTCGAGCTCAAAACCTGACTTTGACAAGTCAAAGCTCTAACAAATAAGGCCTAAAACCCCTCTCCCCTTGGTCGAGCGTCTTTAAACCTTAGCACAAGCACTAAGTAAGAAACCTACCTTTTGACAACCTTACTAATAGAAAAAAGGGGAAAGATGCGCTCAATCCGTTGC
>JAYWLF010000055.1:160000-185000 GCA_037074535.1 Gleditsia sinensis
CCGGGTGTAGATAGGGTAAAATCTGCAGGAGTCATGCAAATACATAGGCCCCTTCCCCTCTCTTTTAGATGAATGGGGTGGTTTATAAGGCGTTTTCCGATCTACGGTCCCTCGGAGCGAGGGGTTAGGCAGGTAGTATGGGCCCTCTGACTTCCAGCTATGTGTTGTGCGGCTCCCGCGAAGCGAATGAAGGGAAGCTCGAAGAGCTTACGCTTACTCTCAGCCTCTTTGATTGGTAGGCGGGCGGGCTAAGCCCCCTACTTAAGATTCCATTCATAAGGGTCATTTTCTGTTGTCGTGACGCTTTGGTTAGGCCGACTACTAGAGGCTACTTCTAGCTTCTATAGGGGCCTTTCCACTTTGGTGTAGTTTTAGTTTGTATTGGTACTGAATGAACATATCAAACAAAGGCGAGCAGTAGAAGCCCTTCTCCGGCCTGGGAAAAGCAGCGAACTCTAGGGCGTTGTTCACCTTTTGACACGAACACTATTCCGTTCTCAGCGGAAACCCGCCTTAGAGATTGAACGTCGACTTATCTTATTGCCGTTCAATCTAAGACAGCGCTGATAGCTTGTAGTGAACAGCCCCCTTATTTATGAAACCAACCGAAAGAAAGCAGCCTTTGGTACTTAACTTAAGTAGTTAAGGTTTGGAACCCTTGCAACTATGATAGAAAGCCGTTTGCTTGTTGCCAAACCCTTCGCCTTTCTTTTGAATCAAAGTAGGTCGGGGGAAGCTACCGCTTATACGACAGCTCTGCTTCCTCGTCTTGCTTCTGGCAAAGCTTCTACTTTGCTTGCTTCTCTCGCGCTTGCTTGCGCGAAGGCTTAAAGTCCTTTTCGCTAGGTCCAAATTCCGTCAAAGCGAAAGATCTGATCCAACTGAAATCCCGCATATTGAGCGCAGCGGATATGCGGCTACGGCTAGGCGATCATATCGTGCCATAAAACAATTTTATATGTATAGAGAGATCCCCTAGATATACAGATAGAATAGATGTTCATGGATAGACAGACATTCCATTGATTCTGAGTTTTGGGGCTGAAAAAAGCTCGTCGATCCAAATGAATCATTCTTATGGTCTCTCTTCGCCCCCCGCCCCGAAACTGACCCACAGCACAGCGCCCATTCGCTTCGCGCGCGGGAAGGCAACGAAGTTCAGTTCATGAGACCGCGGCGGAGTGGAGCAGCCGCGACACGAAGTTCCTTACCTTAGCTGGATCTCGCTGGTGCCACCTAAACGGTAGGTAGGCGACGGATGTGTGACGTTTGGAGTTGTCGTTCGTGCACCTGTCCCCAATGGAAGAATGAGTGATCCGTTCCCCTGCAGATCATGGCCTTACCACTCGGTCCCCGATGGCCAGCGGGGGATTCGGTATAGCAGCTTACGTTCGTTTGCGCTGCGCGTTCCCGCTGGACTGGACACGTGTTAGCTGTAGGAAGTATGGTTCCGAAAGTGACTTCGGTTCGCCAGTTCAGGCTCAACTCCTCGCTTTACGTTAGCGGACCTACAGGTCGGGCCGGGGCTCTGCGCTCTTTCTTTCTGTGTGGGACGATGCCGGGGAGAGAAGGGAATGCGTCGAGGCGGCGAACAACAACAACACAACTACATTTTGGCTTTTCCCTCCATCCATGAAATGAGCCCAGTGCATTGGACCGATGGATAAGAGAACTGAGCTGGCCTAAAAAGCGCTTGGGCGCTCTACGTACGATGTAGACTCCATCAATCAGATACATATCGATTTCTTTCTGATGGATCAAGAATAGATAGTTGTCTTATCAATAGATAGAAATAGGGGATTTCCCCTTATTATTGATGGATTCCCTCTCTATCATTCCTACTCTTTCGATCTATCAGAACGGATCAGGCTATCTCGATTTGAAAATAGCACGTTCAGTTCATCTCGCTTTTCGTTCATTTCCGCCACGCCAACATAGCCACACCATAATAAGAAGCAGGCGAAGCAGCTAGAGCTTCTAGCCCTTGAATTCTTATTCACGAATGAATTGGGAAAGCCAACAGAAAGATTCGATTCTGACTTCGTAGAGCCGGTGCTGCTGTTGCCTGCGCGTAGGGTGTCCCCCACTCCCGTCCCGGGGCGCTAAGGGGCTTTTGTTTTTGGAACAGACGGCAATGTTTTGCTGACGCCTTGAATCAAGCTTTTGTTGCGACATGCTATGTTTTCTCCCCCATTGCTAGTAGGTGGATGGGTCGCACGCCCGGCACACATGTTTTGGCCTTGTGTGTCCATAACTAAAAATAGGTGACCTAACGGCCGCCGCCCGACTAAACATACCAATAGTCACCAGATTCATATGGGCTACTGAGGAGTAAGCAATGATCTTCTTAAGATCGATCTGTCTTGAAGTGGTCAAGGAAGTATATATTATAGCAATCGCGCTTGGAGTATAAATGAAAGGAGTGGAACAAAGTGTCGCTTCGGGAAACATGGGTATTGAAAATCTTAAAAACCCGTGGGTTCCCAATTTTGAAGGAATTCCTGCCAAGATGACGGATCCTGCCGTAGGTGCCTCTACATGAGCTTCGGGTAACCAAATATGAACTGGTACCATAGGCACTTTGACGGCGAAAGAGGCGAAAGAAGCAATCCATAGAAAGATTTGGCGCCGCTCACTAAATTCTGTGGTTAATGATATTTGTAAATCGGTGGTCCCTGTTTGGAGAAGAATCAACAGAATAGCTAATAGCATAAAAACAGATCCAAGTAAAGTATAAAGGAAAAACTGATATGCTGCCTTGATCTTTCTTTGTCTCGAACCCCATACCCCTATAATAATGGTAGAGTAAGGGGTGGCCCCAAAGCGGAATTGACCGGTGGTGGTTGGTCGAAGCTCCAGTAGGTAGCCACTCCCTTCTCAGGGAACCGTACGTGAGACTTCCGCATCATACGGCTCCGTCCCGAGCTTCCGTCGTCGGCCCTTGTCATTAGACCACTATCTATGCATGTATTTTCAGCCTGGACTCTCGAATCTTTTGCTTCTCGGGTGGTGGCGAACAATGCAGCTTGCGTTGCGGGAGATGCCCGCCCGTAGGGCCCGGCCCGCTTCTCGCCCGAAAGAACCGCTCACTAGCTAGCCGGACTAGTGGGGGGCCCTATCTGGAGACATACTGAAAACCATGCCTTTCGAACCGAACGCAACGCCCGTCTTCCAAATAAAAAAATGGGCTCGTTGGGAAGAAAGATGGAGTGCGGCCTGTAGAGCACATGTAACGCACAGTCGGGTTGCTCACGCAGCGGATCTCTCTCTCTCTATATATCTACAGATATATATAGAGAGAGATGTGAAAGTAATAGCCTTATGTTATGGCCGCCCCCCGACTTACGGCTTTACGCTACTACTACTGTGATGTGAGCGGTTCAAATTGGTTTTTGTTTCCCAATTATCCTGGCCGGAACTTGTATGCAGCACTTGTACGAAGGTGCATGCATAAAGGTTTGGAACTCTTTTCTTATCTGAATCTTAAAGACAGGACCCTACCCTATTCTCGAACCCTCTACCGAGCTTAACCCTGCCCGCATTTCCTTTGGAAGGGGGCCAAAGAAATGTCTCCACCTGCTGCCAACAGTCTTTCTTCGGAATTATACTGAACGGGTCGATCCTCCCCTCCCGTTTGTTTTAGCAACTTATCCGTTGGTCTCCTCACCAAGAGCTCCCCGGCGACGACAGAGGAACCAACCCGCCTGCTGTGGCGGGGCGGCTTTTTTGTTTCACAATAAGACCTGGACGATTATCCCTACCCTCGGTAGCTTACGAGTTTACGTCCATCCCTGGTTGGGTACAGTTTCCTTTCGATTTTTCCCTTGTAGCCGTTACCCGAATTCGCGCAAGTGTGTCCACACCCCCCAAACTGACTTGACGAGGAATCCATTCTCGCGAACAAACACAACCCCTACACACACCTAGGAGCACCCCTTCCTGCATATCCATACAAGACCCGAGTAGGCGGGTCGAGGTCCTACGAGGTACCCACTACTCGGAGTACCCTCCCAAAAGGAAAAAGATGTGTCTGTCAGGTTCGGTTCGTCTTAGTTGGGTTGGGCGGGTTCGACCAGAAATGCTATGCTTACGCACAAGACTACCCCTCTTCCCGAAAGCTTCGCGGGGACTACTTTACGACGACGGACGACCGCCCGTAGGGGGTTTACTGCACAAGGCCCCTGCAGAGGAAAAGCTTTATCCCAGCGAATAGAAGATGCTCAGCTCCGCACAACATAGGGATTAGCACGCTTTCGGGAAGAACATAGAATAGTAGAGGATCCAGCATGCGGAACACGGCGATCATTAGAAATTCACGAATTAGAGATGCTGTAATATACTCTTTCCCATAACTTCTCATACCAGACCAACCCACTAAAATGCAAATAGGGATCAGAAATGTGGTCAATATCACGAAGAATAAAGAGATACCGTCTATACCCAAATAAAAATTTATGTTTTCATAAGGAAGCCATCGAAGGCTTTCCACAAATTGAGATTTGGCCGTAGAAGGATCGAATTGTATCCGAGGAACAGGGGAATACAAAAAAGTAATAAGAGAGGCACACAGACCAATCAATCGTATCGGTCGTATTCTTGAATTTGGAATGAAAAGAGGAATAATGCTTCCTAGCACGGGACACAGAATAGGACCACTTAGATCAGAATAGCATTCACAGAAATGTTCTAACATAGAGTAGAATCGAACATTGAAGAGATTAGTTGACAACAGTAAAAAAAAAGATGGGCGCCTAATTCCAATACAATAGGGGTCTCTCAGTGCAAGCAAGTCAGCTGAACACCGTGATTGATGAGTGGGTAGGTGGGTTAGGTGCACCTCTCGTCCAGTGGGAAGTATTGAGTCCCGTCTCCTCCCCCCCTTTTTATACTTTTCCTCTCTCCTTTTGCTTCTACCCGGGCTTTTCATTTTTATAGATTTATAGAGACCCGAGGAAATTTTTCTAATAATTTATGTAGCCCGGCATACGAAAAAAAAATCCAGGATGACGGCTTTCATTCAAAAGACGAGTAAGGGACGGGGAGGGGGAGGCTCCCGAAACCAAACGAGACTAGACTAGAAGGAACATAGGAATTAGCACCATTCCTATGAGTGCTTTTTTTTGTCTCGAAAAGCCAACCAACAAAGGGGCAGGCAGCCCTCTCTCTCTATCTCGGTCTCGGTTTAGCATCATATATCGATCTGGAGAAAATTTTTCTTGGTTGTAATGCGGATTAAGGAGCTGCTCCTCCATGCTGTGGCTGTGGAGGTGGGGGCTGTCGCCGCCTGATAGAGGCAGAAGCCGGGGCCACCGGAGCTATCTGCGTCGAGTGTGTCGATTGAAAAAGGAGGGGAGACAACTCAAATGCCAGCGCAAAAATCGAAAGAGTCGTGCCGTTCAAAATGAAATTTTTCTAAGATTCATTGCTCGATTTTGCATGCTCTGCTCCCAAAATGCAGAGAGACTTTCGAGGGCAGATCCGGGTTGGTTGGTCCGGAAAGTCATGGGAGAGGCGGGCTAAGTGAAATAAAATAATATACTGGTGCTACTATAGAATCTTATGAATCACGCACGGCACACTTTCTATATCTCCTCCGTCTACAAGGTGAACAGCTTACAGCACAGCGTGTTCGCCACCGGCTGGCTAGTGCATTGGCCTTACCGTAATAGGGCCGAGAAGTATGACCCTTCGATTATAACGCCCCATATCTCGTGACACGCGGAGCGTGGCATTTCCTTTTATAAAGTCCGTATAACTTCTAACCAAAAGAAAGATTCATTCTTTATTTTATGAATCAAGTACCATTCAAAGAGTGCATTGCCTCTTTGAGTGAAGAAGATAAGGGCTTTGTATAGACACCCTTGAGCCATGTTCGTCGCCCTAGGCTCACCATTATTTCATTTCATTCTTTTTATTGGTTCTAGCTCCAAAGAACATATACATGGAGCTATGTCGACTTACGTACGTCTCGTTGACCAAACGATCAGGTATACCACGCCACGTATCATCCCCTCTGAGGAGAGATAAAGAAAAAGAAAAGATATAGCGATCGTGCCGTAAGACCTTGCTTGTTCGTTTCTACTTGACGTTATTTTCCTCGGTTTTTTTACATTACATAAGGCCTTTAGGGCTTACTTAGCGCTTGCGCTAAGGATCTAATCAGAGTCAAACTTGGATTTGAAAAAAAAAACCTTTCCCTTATTAGCCGGAATACAAGTGTACTCCTTGATCTTTAGTAAAGGCGGATTAAGCCAAAAAAAACATTTTTTTTTTCGAAAAAAGTCTCAACGTCCTCGTTGAGAGTCGCTCTGCGAGACGTCCAGTAGTCTCTGACTTGGTCTTCGAATCGTAAGTTTCAGCCCGTTCCCAGCTTGCCTCGCTCTCAGGTTGGCCCTTCTACTTGACTAAGTAGTATTCTACTCGTGCAGTGGGTGTATGGGCTAGCCCATGGTGCGGTCAGCTATGATATACTATTTTTCTTTCTTCTTTAGTAAGTTCATCTACAACATCTGGTGGTGCCCTCGTGGGCACGTTCCTCTCTGGGTCGGTCTGGTCTAATCGAAGTCAACTGACTCACATGGAATACGGGGTGAGTTTTCACCGAGCTGATCGCTTGAGTCTATAGGCTACCTCTCCTATCCGCTTCTCTACAAGGTCTACTTTCTTCTTCCTTCAGACCGGGCCAAGCCTTTAGTTTAAGTAGGTTTGGGCTAGGTCGTTGCGCTCCTGCCACGTCTTGGCAAAGTAGGCTGATGGGCAAGCCCCCTCCTGCCGCAATGGTGTGGGGCGTCAGAGGCTGTTGCCCCGTGGCCAACTCGAAGGGGCTGAAGTTCGACGCAGAGCTTTTTGGTTGTTAATTTATAGCAGCACTGAGCAACATCCAACAGCTCCAGTCCTTCTGGTTGGTTTGCACTAAAGTGCCTTAAGTAGCCCTCGAGGAGTCCGTTTATTCTCTCCGTCTGAGCTTTCAAAGATATACCGACCGTAGGTATCTTACTTACCATCAGATACCGACAGTCGTCTTCTAACATTACCGACCTTTAAATATCGGGTTTTCATCAATTTCACATAACATAAAAAAAAGCTCTTTTCATCATCAGAAACAACCTGATTTCCGAGACCTCTTGCATTGCATTACCATAACGAAAAGAAAAATCAATTAAAAAAAAAAAAGAGAAATTGCTCTTGTGACTCGGAATGAACCTTTCTCGGTGGAAGAAAGGAATAGCGATGGATTCCTATGAAGCATTCAGGAACAAGAAGATTCAATCGGACGACGAATTCTTACGTGGTCCAAGGAAATAAAAGGTCCGCTTCCACGATTTCATCTATATCGAATCTTAAAGAATAGCTTATATAGTCATGATTCAATTCAGGTCCACTGACTTTTTCTTTCTTTCTCTTCGGATCTGATTGGAACATTGGAGAAGTAGGAAGACTTTGGCGGGCGATTCATAATGGGTATCTAGAATATCTATGTCCTAGGACATAAAATATGAATAATGAAAGATGAGGAAAGGAAGAGTATACCCTGTAGTGACATAGCAGTTCTCCTAATCGACTACTTATCATCAGAATGAACATTCCACTTAAAAACTAATAAAAAAAACTACTCGCCAGGCGGTTACCTTTTTTTTCATATCTATATTCTCTGCTGAAAAAATGAAGACTAAGTAAGACAGGAGTTTCGTGGAAAATATAGAAGCCCTTTATCTATCGGATTTGAATCGATGACTTACGCCTATTTCTTAGGGCGTTTAAAGAGCGTGACTCTACCGCTTAGTTAAAAGGGCCCATTTGATTCATGAATTAGCCCACTATGAGTTTACTATTCAATATATATTGTTTTATTATTATATATGATATATATAGTATATCATTCGTGTCTCTGTTACAACACGGTTCGAATGAAAAAATAAGGGTTGTACACCTGGGATTGTAGTTCAATCGGTCAGAGCACCGCCCTGTCAAGGCGGAAGCTGCGGGTTCGAGCCCCGTCAGTCCCGGCCTAGGATCCGATAAATCGATCCATTCATCTCTCCGTTTTCTGTAAAGAGGGGGGGACAAAGACTAGGATCTAATTCCCAGCGGGAGGATCCTTCTTTCGTTTTGCATTTCTCATCGGACAAATCAAGTCAAGGAATCAAAATGACAATAACTAGTACCGATTGATGGGGGAGAGACATATGTGGGTTGGTACAATCGGAGGTATCACCATATTAAGGATTCAAAGAGAGACCGTACTGGTCTGGCTTTTTTCGATTGTTCCTGGCCTATCGAATAGAGTAGCAATTTCTTTCCCGGGAGCACATAACATTTTTTACGAGGCGCAATTCACTTTACATAGTGACCCCTTCCCCGACAGAGTACTTTTCAGATTCAATCTACCCCTTATTCTAGCTCCGATTCTATGTAACCTATATGACTATAGGAGGACAATCTATCTATCTCATCACATCAAAAGGAATTGCACACTGGATTCTCGATGTATGCGTCCCGGGATAAAAGATCAAAGATAGCTAGTTCATCCATTTTATTTTAAATAAAAGTGGGCGTCATCGTCATTTGAAGCGTCCAATGGAGAATTGTCTATCTAATCAGCGGAACGCGGCTTAACTTAAAAGAAAAGGATGATTTAAGGGCATGACGAACGTTTTTTATCGATTTGGAGACTTCGATTGAGATATCCTCGTATGGTACCTTTTCCATTGACTTCTCGACTGCTTCATCGGAGGAAGAATCGAAGGGTTCAGCGACAACTTTTGAATAAATACCGCTTGCTTTCAACAGAAAAAGCAGAACTATAATCTTTGGTTGGCTTCCCACGCTTGCTTCCACTAACAGATAATCTAACTAGAATCGCGTCGGCTGACTTTTTCACTTTGGAACTCAAACTACTATAAATATATAAAAAAAATAATAGAAGATGTACTAGAAAGAATAAAAAATGCTGGCTAACTACTAGAACTCGAAACCAAGTAAAACTTGCCTCACTCTTTCCTAGGAGAACTCGGTTTCGTTCGGCTTTCAACATGCCATTTAGAAAGATGCTTTTCACATTGATTGAAAGTCAAGATCAAAATAGAAGTCGGCCATCTTTAGATGGGAAAGAACCGACTTTTC
This sequence comes from Gleditsia sinensis, assembly GCA_037074535.1. Lineage (NCBI taxonomy): Eukaryota > Viridiplantae > Streptophyta > Magnoliopsida > Fabales > Fabaceae > Gleditsia > Gleditsia sinensis. The sequence continues at coordinate 169,124 of JAYWLF010000055.1, forward strand.
TAAGTTGGAAAAATTCGCCAGTGCTAGGATCTAGGATTGAGACCTAAAGTGCTTGAGTAAAGCAAAGAAGTGTGCCTGCTTTCCTATGTTTAGCTTTTCGGGTCCCGAGGACTGGTAAAGGCAAGTCGAATCATAACATAAGTCGAGGCATCAGTTGAGGCTTGGTTGGGTAAGATGCCCAAAGCAAGAATGTAGTTTTTCCAGTGAGGAGGTAGTCCCCAGTCACTCGACTTAGAAGGAAGGTTCTCCTGATAGTGTACCTGCAGTAACTCGCGGAGGCACCTCTTCATTCACCTTTCATTCCCATATGCATCGGTTTTTTCTAAATCGACATATCTAGGGTCTCCCAACCCAACAGGTTCCATTTCTTTCAAAGTGGCATTACCAAAAAGTCGAATCAAAGGCTTGACAGGGGAGCTCCTCTTATCCCAGGCTAACTAGAATAGTTAGTAGCGAGGAATTTTTTGATAATTTAGAAATAACCACTGATGGAGGAGTCTTCCCATTTTTCAAAACCAAGATATCCTGCCTATCCTGAAAAAGGAACTCTTCAAAAAAAAAGTAGCTAAACCGGATTCAATTGAGTTGCTTTTCGCGTTTGATTTGAATGCCGAGCAAGTCGTCTCCTTCCTTTTGGGGTTAGGAAGCGGCGGGCTCGGTACGGTTCGCTCAGTAGACTCGGTATCGATCGTATCGGTAGTAGTATAACGATTCGGCAGATACCTTTATGTATGTTTCGGTTAACTCTCCAGTGGCATCATCTTATATTATACGGGAACCTTCTCCTCGTCAGGTTCTGACTCTGCTTATGGAAAAGCTGCTTCGAGACAAGCGGCTCTGGGAAATGCTACTTAGGAGTAAAACCTTCCCTTATTCCCTAGGACTAGTTGCTTAAGATTCTGATTCGGCGGATGAAACAGCAAATTCTTATTCTTCATTTGCTGCGCCCGAAACGGCTTCTGATTTCGCTTCAGAAGCTGCGGCTTTAGAGTCTGGTTATAGACCAAGTACCTTCTCTTAGTCAGTTGCTAAAACCCCAGTGGTAACCAATCTCTATTCCTTGTCTGAATGCGATGTCTGACCAGTAGGTGGGGAAGATTGGGCTTTCGATCTCCTGCTGCGCGAAAAACTCAAACTCTATTTGCGCAATATACGCGCATTTAACGCACATTGAGCGAGGCGAGCTGTGAGTGAGTAAGATAAGAGACCACCGACCAAGTAAGTGTTTGATTCTCTTTCCGACTCCCCTATAGCCGAGTCTCATCTTTCGAATTAAGCTTCCGATTTAGTTGGTTGGTGCAGACGCTGAAGGATCAGCTGACACTAGATAGGAAAGGCTTTCGATCGAAGCTCTCGAACCTCTTCCGAAGTCAGTTTAGGATTCGGTTTCCGATCCGGTTGTTGTTCCGACATCCCGAATCGAGGTGGCTCTAAACTCAGGTTTGCCTACCTCTCTAGTTACAGAGAGAAGAGAGGTATGAAGTGCTCGACTGAAAGGAGAGGAGTGGAGAAGCCTTAATGAAAGCTAGAAATATCGCTAGAAAACTAGCCATATCGATCTAGGTAAGTGGTGACAACGAAAAGGCGTTTTTTTAAGGGTAGGATAAAGTGAAAAAGAAAAGAATGGTATTTTTCCGGGGTGGGCTGAGGAGGCCCTATGTAGTCTTTCTTTTCATGGGTGGTAGGCAGAGAATAAAGCCATTCATTAAACCTTTTGGAACTGTGGGGACGAAGAGTCGTTTAAAGACCTTTTCTTTTCAAAGACCACTTTGTAGAGGGCGGGTACCACGCTCAATAGAACCTTGCTATGTCAATAGGTGTACTTTTCCCCTCTTCTTATGAAGAAAGCCAGGGTATAGGTGAATAGAAAGCCATGGGATGAGAGATATTGAGTAAAAGAGGAAAGGGAATGCAAATATGATTTACTTTTCCAGTTTATGATTCCTTCGGTGTTGAAACAGGAATATCTTAAGTGGAAGCCAGTCTAGCAGGATTTTCGTAGCAGTACCAGTTCTTGCCCTTAACAATAGAGTGGCATCTCTTTCCCGTGCCATTCCTCTTTCTTGTGAGCCAATTGGAGAAAGCTTACATGGAGTTCCATTTCTACCTACCTGCGAGCGAGTTCGACTTATATTTAGGGGTTAGAGTCCCTAAGGCTAACAAGCAAGTTAAGGCAATGCTGGAGTAAGTCATAAGTCAGCCATTGGGAGTTGCCATAGGTTGTATCCCTAAGCAGGAATAGTTTGCGAGCCAGTTGCAGTGACAGTTGGAGTTGCTTTACTTGGTAGAGTGACGCATTCCCATTCTTCGGCGGCTTTATTTGCGTAAATAAGGAAGGGCATATCCAAATAATAGAAAGGGACGCCTTTTAAGCTACGAAAAAAGGAAGTGGCAAAGGGTCTTTTTCGTCTTTATGATGTATAGAATTTAGTTAGGATTAGACTTGGATTCGGTACTTATTAAGCATCGAAGGCGGGAGAGGTATGCCTACAAGTAACTATAACTCTTAATCGTTTGTACCCCATTCCTATGGGCTACTTCACTTCCTTTCAAGTAGGGGTAGGCCCTTTCCCAATGCCTTTAGTCCAAGGGCGGTAATAAAGTCTAATGCTGGGTAGGGGATTTTTCTCTTACAACTGCTTTCCTTTAAGCTGCCTTTCTCTTATCTACGATAGGATCAAACTCAACAGATTCAATGGCAGCAGAGTCGTGAATAAGAGCTCTTCCTATTCCTTCAACAGCTAAATCCTGGAGGATGGGACTTGAATATGTTCTGTAAAGAAAGCTAATCCTATTCCCACCGACCGCTACTCTAACAGCTGCCTATTCTTTCTTTCCCGAGGGTCACTTCACTTGTTCAAAGCATAATAAGCCTGTATGAAACAAGCGATTCAAAGTCTAAATCAAACTGCTCTTAACGATCGGGTCCAATGTCCAGACAGACATGCGAAGTAAGTGCAACGGCCGTTCCAAAGCTTTTGCGAGGTGCCTATAAGGAAGTGGAAATAAATAGGATAACCAGATTCCAGTTGTAATTTATTGGCCGTTAGGTCAGTGAAACTGTCCATGTAGCTAAAGTCAAGTCAAGCCAGTTGTTCGAGTTCGCGTTCTAGTTTTGGACAGGAAAGTATGGGACCTCTTGCTTAGGGCTTTGGAAGCGAGCAACCAACCCGGCAATCCGATCTTGTCTTCACTCACCGATTCCTTTAATAAGAGGAATGCCCGGATTGTAGTATTCCACACAGGTTTCATCATATGAGGAAGTTTAGCAGCACATACGAATTCGAATCCGCTGGCTTAGATGAGTGGCTCTTGGCTCACTTCCTTGAGAAGGGCTTCTTTATTGTAACTAAGAAATGAGAATTGTTGACCCATATGATCTCTCAGCCTCAAAAAGAGGAGGAAACTGACAATTTCACACTTAGAGATTGAGCTCGTCAGTGATCTTTTCCATGGTGTCTAGAGAAAGCAGCTTTGAACATCACATTCGTACCCAAGGCAACGAAGTTGGCAGGCATTACTGTGATCTTGAAGCACTTGCTAGGAGCTACTCGGTACGGCTCACTACTATTACTGGGGTGGAGTCGAAGCTATGGCACCAGAAAGTAAAAAATCTTCCTTCCCGAACCACTCGTGTAGTCTTCTTCCTGCCTCCCAGTTAGGACCTATCTCGCTTTCCAAGTCTCATTTGGATGAGGCGCCGGCGCGCAACTCTCATTTCAACATTCTTTCTTCTCTATTGGCCCTTCCTTCTCTATCTGCCTAGATAACCTCTCTTTCCCTACAAGAGAAGGTCGACCCCACTTTCCACACTATGTTGACTTGACTCCTGAGCCTCTTTCACACAGCATCGAGGGCTTTTTCATAAGAAGCAGCACTTTATTGTCCTTTTCCATAGTCTCTTTCATACATCGTTCCGGGTCCTCCTTCTACTTAGGATGGGGGAGAGACCTTCTGCCCCTATGTTTCGAGGCGAGGAAAGGCTTATGCTGAATAGCGAGAGCTGCAGTATAGGTCTCCGATCACTCGTAATAGGGGCCGTTTTAAGGGCGGGGCTTTCGTTTGGTACGCTTTCTTGGCCCGATCCAGCTCGTTTTCCTTTGGTTGAGATTGACGAGTCCTAAGTCGAATAAGACAGGGCGAACTCCAGCTGCGATTGATTGATTCCCCTCTTTTGCCTGCCTTTCTTAGACCACTAAGGAGACCGGGGGATGGGACTCTCGACTTAAGGCTTTCGTTCGGTTAAAAATCTCCCCCTCGACTAGCTCGTCTCATATGGGGAAGACAATCAAGTCCACTTCCAAGCCAGTTGCCATCGGAAGCAGGAAAGAGTCACTCTCTGGAGAAGACAACATTGAATAAAGGATTTTCAAGAGGGCATGGACCTAAGACCAGTGACCCGCTTACCGCTGATGAGAGGGAGAGGCTATCAGACCAGGAAGACGAGGGACAAGAGAGCTGACTGTCTACCTGATTCAGTCTACTGGCAGTGAGTACCAGACTATGAGATAGCCTGGCCAGTGCATCCAATCAGATACCAGGCAGGAAGCTTATTGATTGTTTCCCTGTCTGCTTTCCAATTACAAGTAGAAGACTGGCTTGGAAACTGTGCTCTATCTTATTGGCTATCAGATAGCAATCGCTTATAGCGCATTGAATCACTCTCAAGGCCGGACATGAACTCACAATTCCGGGCAGTGACAGCTTACTTGATTCAATGCAGGCAGCCATCAGTGAATAGCGGATGTTTTATCACTACTAGTAGGTTTTGGTGCTTGAGTCAGTCCGTGGTCAGCAGTGGATTAGGTAGAATCGGTAGCTGTTCTTGCTCCTGTTCAACTGCTAAGAAAGAAGAATAGCTTTTCTTTTCTCTAGATCGAATGCGACCTCGAAAGATTCAACTTCTCCCACAAGGCAATCACAAGTCTTATTAGTTCAGCTAGCCCATTAATTATATCATCTGTGCGTGCCTTATCTAGAATAAGGAAATACCAGGCGTCCAGCTTAGCAACCATTGAACTACCTTTCACCAAGAGGGAAAGGGAGATCCAGTAGATCACAGAACAAATAGAGTCAGATCACCGAGTGAAAGCAGTCACTTCCGGAGTGAGCTCTGCAGATGAAGCAGGCGAAGGCCTCTGAAGCGGGTTGACACCATCACACGCCTTGATGCACTGACGGCGTGCACATAGCTTTCAGTTTTTCGTCTTGTCCATATGATATAACTCGTAATTCAATTCATCAGTCTGCTGTTACAGCTAGTGAAGAGAAGATAGATCTCGAGTTTCAGTTTGAAGCCCTAAAGTCAGCTTCTTTTTAATTGAATCCCACCCCTGGTCTAAGCCATTCAACGTGTTTAAGCTAGTGCTTCTGTCTTCTCTGCGATTGAAGTTGCAGTGGTAAGCTAATCCCTTGCAGTCTCAGTCCCCGTCTAACTAGATCTCTTTATAATGCTATAGATTTCCACGATGGTAGGGCTGATTGGCATTATTATTTTAATAGATGTAGATTTCCCTAGGAGTAATCCTTTTCTTCCCCCTTCCAAGCGAGCCCAGGGCTATCAACTCCTCCTTCGGCAAGAAAAGGCACTACTACTGCGGATGAAAACGAGAACTCAATAGCTCACTGGCTTTCTCACAGGAATTTTCCTTTGCTCGATCCGCTTTCTTTCAAACGGGAAAGCTTACTTCTCCTTTTGATGAGAATGAATACTATAAGGGGGTCCAGAAAGCAAGGTAAGAAAACAGCCTATTCTATAAAATCCTCCATAAGCGTCTTATAGGTCTTCCAACAACCTCGTAGAGTCTTCTTTCATATGGGCTTCTCGGCTGGATCGAATGTCAGGGAACCTTTCCTTTTCTAGTCGTCTTTTGTATGACTGTACTAATAGATTAAAAAGATGAACTCAATAGTAAGAAGAAAGAAGATTGAATAGGGAAAACCCAATCGCAGGGAAGGCAGAAACTTCCACTCCCCCTGACAAAGGCTCTGGCTTTCAGGCAACTCGAGCTGATGATAGAACGGACTTCTCTAAGGGCAGCACTCCCAAAGGAGGAAAGGGCTCAAAGGTGATCTTCGCATGACTAACTGGCACTTTCTTTTCAGTCTCGCTATCAATCTGAGGTTAAGCCCTGCCATAGACCGCTTAATAACTTTCTGGATTTACCTAACAACTCGCTTTTGACCGAGAAGCAGCTTGAAAACTGTCATGACTAACTGGCACTGAAATTGGCTCGCATGCCCCATTCAAGGGACTATATGCCACAACTGAATAGTCTGAGTCTAGGCCTCAAACTTCAACCGCTAAAAGCGAACTAGCACTTTCCGGTATACCAAGGAAAGCCAAGACCACGGGCAGTTTAACAAACGAGCAAGAGGGGATACCCTTATGAACTGAACGAGAGTAGGTCTAATTCCGGTTTGGGGCTGAATCCAACATTATTCATGCTAAGACAACGGAGTGGGTAAGCTTACTGCCACTTTAAGCCAAGGGATCAAAAGAATAGGAATAAACCATAGGGGGATAGATGATCCTGCCAAGGGAAAGAGAGTCAGACTGCGATGTCTATCCATAGCGCTATCCTCCTCAATCGTACCGTACCGAGCGAACCTTTTCTTCGCAGTCTTGCTTGCTGGCTTGTTTTACTCTACTCTATAAACCTAATGAATGGTTCAAATCATTCATTCTTGTCTCTCCTTGGATTTGAAAACGAAAAGCCTCTGCTTCATCCTTCCTCACCATCCTCGACTACTGGTCGGGCAACGATTCCGGTTAAAGATTTCGCCTTTACCTTTACCTACCCACCGATTCTTTTGAGAAGAATGAATTCAGAAGCCACACAATACTAAAGAGCGCACCGCAGCTCGCAACGCAATAGCGCGCTCCCTTCCCTTAACGCTATAACCGCGCTCTCGCATGGGCTGCTTGCTCTGCTGTTCGCGCGGTTCCTGCCTTCGCTGCTTCTAGCACTGTGCCTAATAAAGCACAGGGCTTCTCTTTTTATGGCTCACATTCATTAAGAAAATTGGTGCTCGGTTAGTTTTTTGGGACCATGTCCCATCAGTGATGGACCTCTCAACCGGTTGGTTTCAGAATGCCTATACATGTCATGTGTCACATAAACGGGGTACAAGGACCCCGTGGGCTTGAGAGCATGATATGAATCCCAATTTGATTCATATGATTTTAGTTTCCATTATTGAACTTTTATTCTATGTCAGGATTGATGGTGAGAGCTTAAAGTCATATACGTTGCATTGGCCAATGCAACGTTGGCAGGAGTATTAACCCCTTATAAGTTACTATCGTGATAATGGAGTCCGACTTCTTGCTTGTGGTACACCATCTGAGGTATCTCTTTTAAAAGCATTTGGCAACTTGTCCATCCAAAGCTCTAGGAATAGAGTCAGAGATCGAAGACCTGTACGGTACGGTAACCTGTTTCGGTTCTATGCTTTGAATCCGTGCATTCCAGATCACAGACCACCCGAAGAATGAAAGGGAAGGCGGCTAAGCTTGACTTGTGTTGTGCGAGCGATGATGAAGGTCTGCCTTGGCAAATTATAGTGACTTTGACCGCAGCAAAGGTACAGACATAGGCACATCTTTTCGACCGGGGAATAGTTTTTCTCCGGTCCTTGCAGGACCCTGCTCAAATAATATCTTGCTTGTTCATTACCATCTCCGTTCTTCTGCGATAAGAATGCTCCCAACGACTCGTTTGAGGCTGATGATATGTATAGCCGTAGCGGTTATCCGGGCAAAGGAGGTATTAGAACTGGTGCCTCAGAGAGGTCATTCTTGATTCGTTGCAAGACTGGGGCATGGCTCTCGTCCTAAAAAAACTCTTAATCCTCTGTTGTCTTGAGCAGTGGGGCGAAAGGCTGGATTTTACCTGCAAAGTTGGAGATGAACCGCCGGGGAAATTGATCTGTCCGATCAAGCGCCGCAACTCCTTTTTGCTTCTTGAGGGGGGTGCTTCCTTGATTGCCCTGGATTTCTTCTTGTCAATTTCAACCCCTCTGTTGTGCACTAAGAACTTTAGGAAGTTTCCTGCTGTTACGCCAAATGCACATTTTTACGGGTTCATCTTCAAGCCGTGTTCTCGCGCTCAAACACTGTCTTGAGATCAGACAAATGACCCTCTCTACAGGGAAAGACTTCACAACTACATCGTCAATATACACCACCTCTACGATGTTGACAATAAAGTAATTACAGATGAGGTTCATTGCTCGCTGGTAGGTAACTCTAGCGTTATTCAGACCGAAGGGCATCACCTGCCAGCAGAATAGTCCGTCCGTCCAACAGCACCCGGACAACGGAACGCTGTTTTTGCCTCGTCCTCTTTGGAGATGAAAATATGGTTATACCCTAACGTCCATGAATGACAGAATTTTTTGCCCAGCTGCTCTGTCCACTAACAGATCAGCGATTGGCATTGGGTTCTCGTCTTTTGGTGGGGCAACATTTAGATTCCGGAAATGCATTCTTTCCCCCCCAGCCCTTGCTCTGGGCTTTTTGTTGGGGCAAAAATACGATAGATAAGGATCTAATGCGAACCTTGACGCCCGACGGGCGATAAAGGTAAGGTAAGGGACGGAACCAATGCTGTGTGGAAAGATGCAACGAGGAAACCTCTTCCCGTCCCGGTCGAAAGCCGTGCAAAGACGTAATAGGATACTGCATCTCGTAACGGTAGAAAGAGGAAAGGCTAAGCGAAAAAGGTTAAGATTGCTTAATGAGTTATGGCCACTAGTCATTCGGATTTCTCCTTACTCATGTCAGTATTCTCACTGGGCATTTAGCTAGCCTATATCTCCGCTTTCGCTTCCGTACTCAACCGTCTCTATCCTTAGTCCGATCCTAGCCTCTATTGATTGAGAGGGTTTAAGACTCCTTTTATGCAATTATGAATTCCACGGAACTTTCTCGATTCCAACGCAACTTATCCTTTTGGAGCTGACGTAACAAACTACGCGAGCCTCCCGACGAAGCCAACATAAATCCTATCCGAATAAAAAAAATAAAAGGCAGTTTCATTATGGTGGTATACCAGCCGCCTGTTCTGGAACTTCCAGTTCCAATCGAAGCATATATATCCGTAAATGGATTTGTATGTATAGCCACTTCAGTCGTGCTCGTTGTTTCTCGAAAGTATCTTTTTTCTGGGAACATGGTCAACCAGAAATTATTATGTTCGCGATTCTTCATCCACCGATGCAGAAAATGCTCCAGTTTTCCATTCTCATATGAGGCCGGAAAGTTTATTGGCAACAGGTCGGCACGAAGTGATTCATCATGCTCAAACATGAGGCGATCGTTCGTTAGGGACGGTTTATAGATCATCAAATTCCCACAAATGGAATGAGAAGTGGGTCCATGTAAATGATCGAGACCTCGCAAACAACAACGCTCCTTCCCCATATGGAGTTCGGAACCCAAAGGCAATCGTTGAGTGAACTGTATCTTCTTTGTGTTAGTTGACCTAAGCCGCACCATTACTGCTGGGGTGGGGCTCGGCCTCCGAACCGTACGTGGGACGAGTTTCTGCCTCATACAGCTCGGGCCGAAGACCGGGGGAAGTTTAGGAGAGATGGGGAGACCCAGCAGCTGCCGGTCGGGGCGGGGATAAGCTTGTGAAGAAGCAAATCCCCCCCAAAAAAAAACCGATCTATAGCGCTTCGCGTTCTTTCTATTTCATCCCATTTTTTTTCGGGATAGGCGGCTAATACTAATCTAATAAGTGAAGTAGTCGTCGTCTGACCAATTGGCTCGAACACCAGACCGCTCGTGCCCGCCCATTCTGTCTCGCCCTAAATGGAATGGCTCTCTTAGTTACGCTGCGCCCCGGTCCGAGTCCCCACGTCCGCTCTTCTCCGCCCGCAACCCAAGAAGTTGGCTTTGCCAACACAACATTAGGGCCGTCCCCTTCATTCTATGCCGACCCCGGCCCGGGGCTGGCTTTTTGGGAAGCCCGTTCCCACCGCGCTCACGGCCCGGCTGGCCTTCCAGCGGTAGTGGGAATTCTCCCGTTCCCTGGTCAAAGACTTGGTTGGATGCGGGATCTACTCCACGAGGAGCGGTACGGACGTAGATGATATCATCACGACCTCTCTTTTCGTACCGCTAGGGATGCTTAACGCCACTTCGCCAACTGGCGTTACCTGCGCTTTCGTGTCTCTCAGTGTGGTCAGCACTGGGTGTTTCCGAGCAGCGAGGCTTACACCCATTCGCATTAGTTCATCCAAAGTTCCTTACCCTTATGCACGAATTATTGAATAAGCCATCTTCCTATCAAGGTTAAGGAGTCAACTGAGCATCTCAGCGGCGGGATTGAATACCCGGATCGAATCAGAGTTCACGCCGCCCGCCCTGAACAAATAGGAGGCGTGGGCCACAGGTCGCACATAAGCCGCCGGGTCGCACGACAGAAGAACACCCAACATACAGATGCACACTCCTCCATGTGAAATATTCATCTTCATTGGAGCTTTTTGGTGGTAGTCGTGACCAACAGCCATCAGCTGTCGGCTCGTTGGTAAGGCGAGAGCTTCAAGGATTTCAGGTGGCACACCCCACACACAAGCACCACCCGACGAAGGGGGGACGGGGAAAGCTACAGGCCCAAAACCTTCGACCCTTCTTTCTAAATGGGGGTGCCCGGAGCACCTCATCTTGTCATTTCGTCGTTGCTCATTCCCGTTAGGGTTAGGCCGAAGTGTTTGGCGTTTCCTTCTCCGCGCCCGCTCACGCTTTGCTGACCTATCGCGTGGTAAAGAGAAGAGAGTACGAAAGAATAGTAAACAGAGCACACCGCAGAAAGATTCGAAATATGAGAAGTCCCCCTTGGATTCGAGAAGAAGGAAATGAAGAACGGGAACGAAACTAAATGAGGCGTTTCTAGCTCTAGTTTCGGATGAGCTTCTCCCAATTATGTCTGGTAATAGAATAGGGCGGCTTGCTCTGACCAAGACTCCCATTTTTGCTCCGTCCATGGAGCGTATGAATTTCCTGGAATGTAGATAGACCAAAAGAGGGAATGAAGGGATAAGAATAGGAATTATAGTACCATTGGAAGAAGGGGCACCTGTGGGAACATCTCTACTGACGAACCATTTCAATAGTAAGGGTGCTGCCGTGCCACGAGGCACGACCATAGAAGTAATGAAAAAGAAAAAGTTATGTAGTTGGACCATCTGCTCTATCCGTTCGAGTTTCGCTTCTCTAGAGAAGATGAGACGCTAAAAATGAAAGTGTTCGCAACGCATACCGAAAGGATACCAATGAAGCCGACCATTAATGACTAGTTCGAACACCAGGAGCGGTCTGATCCCTTATTTGATCAGACCGCTCTTAGAAACATAAAACAAAAGCAAACTCTCATAGTTCGGAGCCCAGCTCCAACTACTTCTTCGTAAGTAAGGTGAGGTACTTCTTTCGGTTTGAATAGGGGGTCGCCCTTCTTTTTGTTGAAGTAGCCACGACTTTGGTCGTAGTCAGTTCAAACACATAAACCCAGTCCACTTGCAGCCATGTTGATCAAAATGACTAAGTTTCATGACTTGACCAGTCACTCGCCCTCGTATTAGAAGATCATCTCACCCTGTGGTCGACATTCCATTCCCCTTAGTCGTAGGTGCTCGTTCTATTCTAAGTCATTCCACGCTAAAACCTCTAATCCACTCTTTCACCAGCTAATCCATAAGGAAGTTTACTTTGCCAACCCTACCTTCTTCTTTTTCTTTCTCTAGCTCTAGGGATTAGCAGGTTGGCTTAATCTAAACTTACTTACTATATATAAGAAATAAAATCCCCAGGGAATTAAGGGAATGACTTTTCATCTAACCTTGCTTACTTCTAAAACCTTGCTTTGAACTTCCTTACTTGATAGCACGTGGGATTACTAGATCCTTACTTACGATATAATATCCCTGGGGAGAAAAGAGGGACTCACTAGCTTACAGATTAGCTCGTGGGCTGGTTTGCTTCTTTGATACTGGTTCTACTACTACTCCGGGTTAGAGCGCTGGATTAGCGGCTTACGGATACGATACAAGGCAGGGCTACAGGGTTTGCAAAGGGTTCGCTTATTCCTATAAGGCTGGGCACGTGGGAATGACTAGCTCTTGCTACAAAACTAGCACTTGGGAGTAAGCAAGTTATTATAGCTCGTACCTTTCTGGCAGGGTTCTTTGGCACTTAGCTTATTCGTCAGCGCAGGGCTAGCTTTGAATCACCTTCCCTACTCCTCCAAGGCTCATAGGCTTACTTACTACTGGCTTCAAATACAACCTTCCCCGTGGGAGAAAGAACCTTGCTTACTCTAGCCTTTGAACTTCCCTGACCCTTTCTTAATAGAGAATCTCCCCTTGGACTGAATGAGTAACGGCAACAAACAAGCCCTGGGCCACGAGACGGCTGTGATTGAGGACTGGCTTCTTCTGCGAACAAGTTCCATAGGAAAGAAAAAGTGAGCTCTTTTCGTCGGAGGAGGGGCAAGATTAAGGACCCGAAGCCACTGCTCCTTGGGGCTGCTGATTATAGCTTTATGCTATAGCTCTCTGCTCTGGGAAATGACTCAGCTGCAATAAAGAGAAAATAAAGACTCGAGGGACCACCAAATCAAACCCACGAGGAAAAACAAAGAAATCAAACCTACGCGGAAAAAAAGCGGCTTATTTATGTGCTGATCTTGTTTGGAGGAGAACGACCCCATATAATCTAATGCCGAGGGGGAGCCCCTAGTAACCATTATGAGTGGGGTAACGGACTCGAAGTGCCAGGATGCAAACAACTGAGTGTACTGGCTAGATAGAAAGATGCGCTAGTGTTCTCCTTAGTCATGACACGCTCAAGTAAGTGTGAGCGCGACACCAGACCAAGAACTATATCGACACATTATGCGACAGGACACACGGTGAGATCTAGTAAGTAAACCCACAGGCCACCCAAGCTGCACCCAACTAGGGAATGGAAGCATAGCCATGCTACAATGCTCTGGCTCACCACACGGGGATGCGATACCGCCGCTTCTTAGTATTAGGCGCTCGTGTCTACTATTATCGTATAAGAAAAAAGAGAAGAGTTCCTTCTAGGAACTGTATTTCCGCATCTTATAGTAAAGGAAAGAAAAGAACATCATCACCTTGCATCTACAATAAAGGATTAAAGGAATGAATGCAGCTAGAGTACATCACATAGAAGGAAGGAAGAGGCGGCAGCAGAGCTCAGGGGTTATTCTATTCAAGGAGAAGTCACTATACTGTAGGTATATCTCTTTGGTATGAAATAGGCCCCTCCGAAAGAACTCCATCTATTGGTTTATGCGCTCCAGTAAGCGATTTCGTCTCAAGTGCTGCTTTTACGTTACGACTAGACTTCGTTGCTGTGCTGCTCCGGCTTCTTATTCTTGCTTAGAGGGGCCCGGTAGGAAATTTTATGCAAGGACAGTAGGTAGTCAAGAGAAAAGAATACACTTACCTCTTATCGGCTCTTCAAGCAAGCGATAGCTAATCCAGCAAGCCATAAAAGAAAAGCGGAGATAAGGGAAAGGAAAGGCAACGAACGCATAAGCACACGAGTACTTAGTAGACTTATTGGTTGGATGCTTCTTGACGGCTCTATAGTAAGCTCCAGCTATGGATAGTTCGAGGAAGGTGATCCCCTATCGATACCATTAAAGGGAGAAATCGTGAATAACTAATACGAACAGCGGCAGAATAGGAGCCGAAAGCCAGAGCTGACTTTCACGAATAAACCCCGGTAAGGTTACCTGCGTTCTTCACGGCTAACTGATGTTAACCTAGGGGCACGATCGCTCTTTCACGTTCGCACTTTCAGGAAAGAATCCCTGCCAGCGCTCTTTGCTTAACCTAACCGGCCAGAAGGTTCCTTTACTGATAGCCGACCAGTAAGGTTAGTTAGTTCTCTTTTCTCCGTCCGGTAATATAATTTCTTTACCGAGAAGAGCTAGCTCAAGTAAGCGTAACGGCATAAGAGAGCAGGAAGAGCTTACTATCATAGCAGCACATACAGAGTGCCAGTTCCATTGAGTTCCCATAGCATGCTTCTTGTTCTATCGTTGAATTTCCTCGTTTAAAGATCTCGCGCAATCTAGGTTTGAGCTCTGATTTGATCTCGATGCCCGGTGGCAAAGGGAGCGAAGCGACAACCGCGACTATGTTCCTCGTGTGGAAGAAAGAGGAAGTTATGGAATTTCCCCCAATGGCTTGCGGAAGAGCTGTTCGTTACTATAGATGCATCTGATCTGAGCAGCGGATCATGATGCCGGGGATTTGTTCACAGCGGAAGAAGTTGGGACTACCTCAAATGGATCAGACAACTATGTTTAACACACCCAAATCGATCTTTTTAGCTGCCATATTCGATTCCTGTGTCTCTACTGATTGGAGTGCTCTGCCAAAGAAGTGGTTTGATCCAAAGTCGGCATGCAAAAATCTAAGGCTGTTGAGCTCTTTTTCCGAGGACGATCCCCTATAGTACGAATCAAGGGCCAAAGTCCGAACTCATGATTGGACTACAGCTGTTCGACTGAAAGGTCCTGACTCGACTAAAAAAGAATGGAATCTGCCCCCAGCAAAGGACTTCTTTGGAGGAATAAAAACCTCAACTCGATCAAAGAACTGCGACCCACGCAAACAGCTTCCCAAACATAACTTCTACCAGTGGTACCAAAGCTCGCAACGGCCATCTGTCCGTTGCTGACTTTAAATCAAAGGAGAAGATATGCATTTCGCCAACCAAGCCCTCCAAAGGTTTTGTTTGATTAAACGTTCCATCGGTCGGTAATGAGCGTAAAACGTCCATTAACCAATCGTGGAAGGGTTTCAACAGCCTTTGGTTGACCCAGTTGCCAATAGCGAAGATACGCCTCTTTCCTCCCCCTTCAACGGACTGACCTAGGCGGCCGGGAGGAGCCGTGCCTGTGATCCCGATCTCACTAAGTAGCCTCTTCTTGTAATGGTACACCGAATAGGGTATACCAAGACGAGTAAACTCATCATTATTTGAGTCAAAGGCATACCTAATGAGATGGGGCCACAGCGCCCCTTGAAACACCGGATCTCCTAGACCAGTCTGACTCACCAATCGGTAGGCCTAGCCCTACAATGAAGCTATTCTCCAATTCATCTATCCGATCCCCTTTAAAAACTCAACTGCCTACTCAAGCGTCTTACCTTCCTCAACTCACTCACCTACATTGCCTACCTCACTTGCTTGCCTGCTGGCTTGCTTAATGGCTTTCCTTATCTTATTGGGATTTCTTTCCTATTGCTTGTCTTCCTGGTCAATCAAGCCCTCTTTCTTCTGTCCTATCTAAGGAATTTCCCATCACGTCTAGGTCACCCCCGATATAAGACATTTCCATTAGATATTATAGTTAGCCCGTCTTCGCCTCTAGGAGAAGGGAAACTCCAAGTCTCTCGGGATTACCCTTTTCTTGCTGAAGACTTTGCGTACTAAGATGCAAGCTCGATTGGAATTAGGCTTTCACCCTCTAGGTTACCTTAACTGAACCCAATCCCATCCTTCTCGTTCGATCCGTGCTATTAACGAATTACCACTTTTTCTGTGGTTTCGATTCAAAATAAGTGGTTGAGATCCTCTAGCCTTCCACCCCTGACTCTGGAGCAGGAGCAGCGGATTCGCCTACTTCAAAGTCTTAAGTAAATCCGGATTGACTAGATTTCCTTCAAGCAAGGCTGACTTCATTAGCTATAGGTAGACTTAACACAAACCCAATCGTACAAGCAAATAGATCAACATCAACGTTGAATAGTTGAATTCCATCTAGGGTTTACTGCAAACTTATTATATCTACCGGGGCAACAACCTCTTCCTTGAAGACCCTGT
>JAYWLF010000055.1:190000-237500 GCA_037074535.1 Gleditsia sinensis
TCGAAGCACTACACCACGAATAAGAATCTTCGGGTTGGATAGGCAGTAGAGATAGGAACTCCTATCTGTAGGGCGGGCTTTCAAGACAGAGATGCACTACTCCATCTGGCTTGAAGACCTCGTGGGGAAAGAGAAGAATCCCTTATAGGTAAGGACTGAAGGGAATAAAAAATCAATAGAAAAAATCCCTTCCCGGCCGACGGGACTCTACGTCTGGGTCTTATTCCATCTTAAACTCGGATTAGGAAGAGTGCCCTTGAACTACAGATCAATCATAATAAACAATACAAAAAAAGAAATGGCCGGCGAGAAAAAGAAAAAAAGGCAAGGGGGAGATAGGGAAGAGGAGATTAAGGATAGTCACTCCGCCCCATAGATAGTGAACACAGATTCTTGTTTCATTTTCAATTCCTTTCGGGTCGAAAACGCGGGCTGCTGGTGGGGCTGTGCCCATTCTTTCTCCCTCTTCTTCCGCTTTACAACCAGAATAAGGAACCTTAGAATGAACCCTACCTGTCGATGAAAAAATAGGATTTGAGAGGAGTGAAGCTGCTTGCTTGACTGAATAGGATAGGGCAAGGAGTGACAGCTAGCGGATCAGAAAGATTTTTATGGAATGTCCTACTCCTGCCCGAGCTTTCCGATCAACCAATCCCCTTAGTTTAGGGACATCTCTTTGTTAGGTAGGGCCAGGGATCACTAATTAGTCGAATGAGCCCATCCCTCTGGCCTATCATTTATTGGTCGATCCGGCTGGCGGCTCCTGCATCTCCTGCGTCTCCATGGGGGCCCCGTCATACAAGTTTGTTGCTAGGAGTCCCTCTAGTCGAATCAATAATCAATAGAAGTCCCAATAGAAGTTTACTGACCTGGCTCTTCAATCGACGATCTACTGCTCCCTCTTAGTTGCAGATGCCCATGCTTTGATTCGAAAGCCCTAGCCAGTGATGAATCCCCAGTAAGATCGGACGGAGTATTTAATTCCTCCTCCCTTCAGTCCAGTTTGAACCCGTCCCAGCAACGAACACCTTCCTACTGCAAGGTGAGGCTCTGCCCTTCCCCTCGAATCCACTCCGGGTCGGAGGAGCAGCTAGTCCAACTTCTTGAGCAGCCGAGATATTGAACAACGAACGAGCCCTAAAGGCCTTGCCTCACCCTGAGATGAGAGGGAAGGTCGATTTGACTCGAATCCTGGACCTGATCTTTAATCCTACACCGGTTAATGATGCGATGGGAGAAGTTTTTCTTTTTTTTGTCATTTTTTCATCAATGCTGGCCCAGTCGAGGCTCGTCCATGCCCAATCCCAATGGACAAACCTTTGATCCGCCCCTAGCTCTATAATCCACCCGTCTTCCCCAGTCCCTGAAAGCCCTCCTATCCTGGGCCTAGCCCTCTTTCTCAACTCGAGTCTTAAGTTCAGCGGCTTTCATCGTTGACGAACACCTGCGCTAATAAGACAAAGAAGTGGGGAGTCTATGCCCTTTCATAAAACGAAAAGCTTTCAGTCCTCTCCTGCTTATTCATTAGGGCGAGTTACTTCATACCTTTCATGAATCAGTAACAACGAATTAGTGGAATGAGGGATCAAGAAACGGATAGGGGGGGGAATGGCCTATCAATTATTGGTGGACCTTCCCTTGAATTGAACCGGTCACGGAGCTCTCAATTGAGTTGTTTAGGTTCTGGAATTCCATCTCTAGTTGGGGGTTTCGGTTCGAAGGTTATAAAATGTGGTGCGGGTTCATCTCTCTCGACCAGTTCAGGTTCAAGGGAAGGGTGATCGAGGGGACCCAGACTTTAGATCTCTTCTCTATGGAGGGAGGTTTATTTCGTATCAAGAGTGTGTTGGGGAGGCCAGGGAAAGACGGATTGGATCGAGAGGCGATGCCTATGCCTCTTCTTTATCGATAGGATTCCCATCATTTGCAGTCTCCGGCGAAGGAGACAAGACAAGGGCGAGGCACCGAACATGTTCTATCCTCAACCTCCATCCGTCATTAGTAATCTCAATCCGCTTTTCCTATTCACTAGTACACTGCGCGCTACAACTAGCAGCCCCTTTACTAGTCAGGGAAAACGCTAGCGCGCTAGCTAGCTACAACTAGTTATAACCCCTACTTTATGGGATATTTGAAGAAGCCTGCTGAAAAACAGAAGCGCGCTAGCGCGCAACGGCTGAAAAGCCAGCAACTTGTTAGGAGTAGGTTTTGGCTTGCCCCTTTCTTATTATTAGTAAGATAGGTTTGGAACCCTATACAAACAAGGTGCTGCTTGCTGCTCGCCCCTATCTCTAAAGGGGCTTATGCACTCCACTCGCTGCCTACTCTACTCGTTACCACTAAACGACGAGGCCAAGAGCGGAAGGAGGGACTTGAACCCTCAACCTCAGCCTTGGCAAGGCTATGCTCTACCATTAAGCTATTTCCGCCAGCTACGGTAGTGGCGAAGCACTACTGAGCAATTCACGTATCACTTGATACGGACGACTTCTGTTTTTTTTTTCCGCCGGACCACACTCTTAACCTCCGATCGAGCTACGAGCACGAGTAGGTAGGCGGCGTTAGGGGAGGGGCGGCGGCTGGGCTGCCTTTTCAATCAATCTCCGGCCGCCCCTGACCTAATAAGGCCGCTATTGGTGCGAGTTGTAAGGAGTCTTGGTCTCGAGTCGAGCTGGGGCGTCATTTCATTCTCGTAACGGGAGTGAGTGCACCGCAAGACCAGACAAGTTACTCCCTCGCCTCGCAGCGGTGGCATCTGTCTTTTAAGTTAAGTCATTTCCTAAGACGGCTCCTCTTATTCTACGATAATCCAAGCAGCAGCTCCACGAGTCCGCTCGGAACCAGTCGATTCCTGAGCCATTCGTTCTCCCCTCTCGGTTGGCGTTTGCCAGCCACTAGAGCAAGTAAGAGAACCTACAGTGAATGAACTTAAAGAACCGCATGACCGGATTGTACACCTTTGTGTCTGGCTATGTATATGGATGTGCATAAAGAAGGGACGGGACATCTCTCTCCTTTTTTTTTTGGGGGGGGGAGAGAGAGGGAATAAGCTGCAGCGGCACCTCACGAACTTCTTACTGGGGCAGCACCATCCTCCTATAAGCTAAGCATTTGCGAGTGTTTGGATGCACGTGTTTTGTTCCTGCGCAGTTAAGAAAAAAATTGTCCCCAAGGCAACCACTTCTGTCTTTCTTGGATATGCTCAGTCCGGGTATAGATGCTATGACGTGAAATCCAAGAGACTCGATGTATCCTTGAATGTTTTCTTTAATGGGGTCGCCTCATATTTTCCTTAACCTAATTAATAAGCCCCGGGGGAGAATGGTGATGGAGATGTATTGCGGCCTTCTCCTGTTCATCAACTCGAACCTCATTCTTCTGCAGTTGATGTTACGGATCAGCCTCACTCTTCAGGCCAGCAGCTTTGCTCAGCATCTGATGCCGATTGTCAGCCTGTTCAGCTGACCTCAGAGGATTCCAGTCACCCGGCACAGCATCTTTATTCTCGGCGGCGATTACAGTCTGTTTCCCAGGGTCAGACTACTTCAGAAGATCAGCAGTCTAGCCCAGTCGCTTCCTCAGATTCTGGATCCCTCTCTCAGGTTCGTCGATCCTCTCAAGTTTCTTATCCCGTTGAAGGATTTTTATCTTATCTTATGAATCGTTTTCCCCAAAACATCGAGCTTACCTCATGTCAGTTCAATCTTCTCATGAACCTGAATCATTTGCTGAAGCCTTCAATCATTCTTGCTGGAGAGATGCTATACAGGATGAAATCAATGCCCAGGAAAAAAAGAATAAGACTTAGTCTCATTGCCTGCAGGGAAACAAGCCATTGGCTGCAAGTGGATTTACAAGATCCAGCATAAAGCAGATGGCTCGGTAGAGAGATACAAAGCTAGATTAGTAGCTAAAGGATTCCTTCAAGAATATTGAGTCGAACCCATTTAGAGATAGGGGAAACATTTGCCCCAGGTTGCTAAAATGACCACCATTCGTGGCATTCTTGCCTTGGCTGCAATCAAAAAGTGGCCCTTATTTCAACTTGACGTGAAGAATGCCTTTCAACAACATAAGGGAAGGAGGGATCCGCAAGAATAAGTTTCTATTCAGCCTCCTCCAACTCCAGGCTTCTCTTCTCCTAGGAATCCTAACTTGGTATGCAAGCTCAAGAAAGCGATTTACGTTACGGCCTCCGACAAGCTAAAGCAGGCACCAAGAGCTTGGTTTGAAAGGTGCAGCAGCATGTAGTTGAGCCGAAAGAGGAGTATAGGAAGGAGCCGGTTTTCAAAGAAGTCAATCGGATCATTCAATGTTTATAAGGAGGTCGACATCAGGTATTGTCCTTCTTCTGGTTTATGTGGATGACATTGCTTTCTCTAGTAATGACTTAGCTTCGATAAATGAGCTTACGAGAACATTAAGAACCCAGTTTGATATGAAAGATTTAGGGGACTGTAAAAAAAGAAGTGCCAGTGGAAAAGGTAAGGGGAGAGCTTATAGTGGAAACCGTAGTGAATGTGCTTATGCCAAAGGTAGTGCCAGCACTGATAATTGGATACATCGTGTGGGAGCAGACAAATAGTGCCATTTTATACCAAAGTATAAGCGAGTATACTATGAGCTCACTTAGCACCGTGGAACCGATAAAGAAAGATTTTGAATAAATAGCAAGGGCGGCAACCGAAGGGGGGATGCCGGGACGAGTGAGCCAGCGAAAATGCTCCTGCAAACGGTCGACCGAGCAAAGGAAGAGATAAAGCAAAGAGCGGTAGCTGTAGTACCGGATGAGTGGACTCCGGCTAAGATAACGATGTGGGTAGCAGGCGTTCTAGTGGCAGTAGCGATAGCAACAGTGAAGAGGGCCGCCGATGATCAATAAGAGGAATAGAAGGCGTGCGCCCAAGCCCCGGATTAGGGAGCCGCCTGGGGAGGAAATGAGGGAGCGGGCGTGATTAGAAGGTGATAGAGTAGTTTAGGCGAAGAACTAGTGATTGATTCTCTTTCTGTTGCTCTTATATAAGTGGCGGGGAGCAAATGGCTCGAAAGCGCGAGGATAAGGAAGTACAGGAATGAAATGAAAAGTGTTTCTGACGATTCTTAAACTTCGAGAGTTCCTCATTAATAAATGGAAATTGGTTCGAGGGCTCTTCTCTTTTCTGTTGACTGCCCTTCGAAACTGTGACAAAACCGCCGATTTGGGCGGGCGATTTTTTTATTATAAGTTTATTATAAGTGTGTGGTTGCCACTTTAAAGCTCTTTAGCCTTCTCTCCGAAGAGGAGAAAAAGAGCAGGCAGACGAAGAGACAGAGGTAGTTTGGGTTGGTGTTCAGTGTGGGCAGTCTCCTCTATCAAAAATAGTAAGCGAGATCGTAGCGTAGAAAGTCTTTCTTCTCTTATGCAATTCCGAGTTTCATTATAAATGCAGCCGTGATCAACTATACGATAGACCAACCAAGGGAATCCCGGATAAGATGGTTTGTACTTGTTTTTTTTCCGCTTTCCTTGCGTTTAAGATTGGAGATGAGGAAACTAAGACCGCAAGCGTCAGTCTGCGCATAGCATACTATCTCAGTTCTTCTCCTTTGACGACCGGTCGAAGGGGAATGCGAGAAAAGCAGCTTTTAGCCAAGGAGCTCGACTAGAAGGACGGGTATAAGCGAGAAAGAAAGCTGAGGCAAATGCCACTTCCTTATCTATGCAATTATCAGATCTTTCTTTGATGGCCGCTTGAAGTTGAAGGCAAACAAAGCCAAAGAACGAGGCAAGGTTCGGAGCTGCTCCTACTCTAATCTCGGGTCATAGCCTTTCACGGCCAGGGGGGAAGCAATAGAAAGAGTTCCGACCTCAGACGCCAGCAGTTCAAACTAGATAGGCAGCAAGAAGTGAAGCTGCTCTCCCAAGAGAAAGAGAAGACGGAAGGTCTGAGGCAACGAGTGAACCCGCTGTCCCAATAGGTTCAATGGCGTGAAGGCCAGAGGGATCAGAGTCTGCCCCTGAAACCGAGATGACATCTAACAAGCCAAAAAGGCAGGGAAGGAAAAAAGTAAAGGTCTTCAATAGTAGGGAACATATCACAACCAGCAAGCGTATTCACGTCAACATTTTAGCAAGCGAAGGACCGCGCTAGCCGAGCTAGCCCAAAGGCAGATTCTGCTTCTGCTTGAGCTACCTGAGTTGACGGCAGAAGAAGCAATCGGGAGGGAAAGAGTCCAAGCGATTAGCCCCAGACAGAGTCTTTCAACTAAGTTCTTAAACCCGTCGCCTTTCCACTAAACTCTTCATCCGCCCGTTCCCCAAGGGCAGTTGCCGTAGGGCCAGTTTACGTAGCGTAGGGAAGGACTTTTTTTTTTTAATGATAAGGCCTTTATCATTGCTGCTTCCTTGGTTGCTGCCCCTGCTTCCCCGAATCGAAGGCAATCTCGAAGACCTACTCGACTGGGGCTAGTTGGCGTACTTGATTGCTGGCCTAAAAGCCTTCCTTCTCTGTCAGCTCCTTCCCATCTTCGGTAAAGAAAGTGGGTTCACTCCTGGTATGTCGTTCCCAAAGTCCAGTTGTTTGATCAATACAATATCTACTGGTCTCCCCAATCAATCTAATGTGATCCCTCAGACAGTCTACGGCTATCAGTCCCTTCCTTCTGCTTTCTTTCCTCTCGGTTTCAGGGTCAGAAGGTGAGAAATCATCAATGCTAGAAGTTTGCTTGCTTTTTCCCTGCTTCCCTCTGTCTTTGACTTGGTTGGTCCTGTTAATCTATCAAGATAAGGGGAGACCTAATCCAGAAGGTAATCAAGAAGGCTGTTCTCCCGAATCAAGACGGCTGGGAACTGACCTTATTCATAGTATGGTATGACCTTAGCCGTTCAACTCAGCAGCTCTTCGACACTCCTTCTTCCTGACCCTTCAAGGCTAAAAGTTTAAGGAAAGTTTGATTGTCTAATAGAGAAAGAGAGGGGGAAAACTCACTCCTATTTAGAAGGTGATCATTCCTATCAGAAAGAAGATCAGGTGGGCGATAACTATACTTGCTTTGTGGCGTCTTTCATCAAAGATCGGTGTCAAGTTCGGCAGGGGAGAAAGAAAGAGACTTTAATTGCCCAACTCAAAGCAGCTTTGTCGGAGATTCCGCAGAGAGAGAGTTGGCACCGGCACGGCATCGAATGGAATCTTTGACGCATAGTCCCTGAGATTCTATATCTAATCGGCCAAGGAGCTCAGTGAACCCCAGTAGCAGTCGCTACCCCATGACTGTTAGTGAGAACCGTAGATTGAATGACTTTTCTCAAAGGCATTCCCTCGACTGTACTTGAACTTATACTATGAAGAACAGGCGCTATCCCAATGGGTGCAGGATCGATATCGACTTCAACCAGCTTAGGGCGGAGCAAACAATCAATCAAGCCATGAAGCAAGTGTAGTTGTAGTGAGCAGAGTCTGGAAACTCAGCTCTAAAACCGGATGTTCATCCACTCGTTGACTCAGCCCTTAGTAGGCGCGCAGACAGAAATGATAGTAATGTTGCCTCAACGTGGAGGCTTCTCTCCCGGTGTTCATTGACTTTTTGCTTATGTTGAATGACTTCATGACCCCGAAAGCAGCATTCCAAGTATCCCATCTTTCTTCATCTCAAACCGCTAGTGCACTTGAAGCGAAGCATGCAATTACGTCTCCCTTTCGAGTAAGCTCCAGTGTCTTGCTTTTCCAGTTCGTAAAGGATCTTAGCCTACACCGGTTACCGACCTCCTCGTTCGTAGGCCTTTTGGGCTTTGGGGTCTATGTATCGATGTCTCTTTCTTTTTTACAAGAAGAGCGGAAAGAAGACCACTTATTCTATCTTTTAGATAAAAGTTTATTGATTAAATAAGGGCTTCACCCTATCTAACTAAAGGTAATTCCATTTCACCATTATAGGCAGAAAGGTAGTCCCTCATGTCAATTCGGAGAGATAAGAGATTGGAGATTCCGTAAGTCACTCAGTGAGTGCTCTCTAAATGTGCATCTTTCTTTCTCCGAGTCGTGTAGGGCCTGTTCAAGTTCCGCAGGCGGTTGGACCTTGGACGCAAGCAATAAACTTCTTGAATATCTCCGGATGGGCGGGAGAGGATTGCTAGGCAGCCTCCTCAGCCCATCAAATATGATCTTATGTAGCAGCTCAATAGGACCCCAGCCCCGCGTGTAAGCATGAAGTAAAGATGAAGTAAGCATGTCCGCAAAGATTACTCGCTCACGGCGAGCGGGACTACTATGCGTAGTATGTCCAACCAAAGGAGAGTCCATTTGGTTGTTTGCGGTTGGACACCCCGTGTCTTAGGCTCAACTGAAGCCTTTTTAGGCGCAAGTTGGGCAATCCTTTCCCCCATAGTTCGGCGGAAAGTCAAAGCTAATGCATCTGGTTCTATCTTTCTTTCGTTCTCTGACCGATCAAGATAGCTTGCAATTCATTGATCTGAGGGACGAGATATTGTATTTAACTCAAAACAACTCTGAGATTTTGTATAATTGTGATGTTCCTACAAACGCCTTTGAGACTGACTCCATCTTCCCCACTATGGGGTTCCCTCCACTTATTAGAGCCGAGGGCGGCAAGTCAAGGGAAGTTAATAGATTCTTTCCTGGCAAAGTCCCGTGCTAGTCCCGCTCCCGCTTCCCCAAGATTCATATATTTAGCGACAGCGGGATCAGATGCGTCAAAGAGTCCCCATTGAATTGTAGGCCGTGCCAGCCAATCGTCTTCAATCAAGGGAAGAAGGCCGAAATCGAGTTCGGCCCGGTCAATCATCTGTAGAGCTGAAAGTTGTCGAATTGGGTTCTTCCATACTTATTGGCTAGGCTTCCTCGCTTAATTAGATATTAGAATATAGTTTGACTTAAAAAAGACCAAAACACCACACCAGGCAATTCTTCAGAATTGAAGTTTTCAACGTTAGTGGGTAAGTAGGCTTCACGAAAAAAAGATAGGCAAAACCCAAACCAAACGCAACTCAGAATGGCTATGATTAGTATAGTTAACCGCCGGTGCTACTTCCTTAGTGAAGTATCCAATTCCTACTTCTGTAGAGTTTGTTTACCGATCACAGTTTCAGCATTGCACCTCACTAGGACAGCTTTCTTTCTTCCCTTAGAGTCCTTCTAGCGGGTCTTAGTGCCTTCCTATCTTCCACAAGAGAAGATCTTACCAAACTTCAAATACATACTGAATATTCATAGTGATACGTAGTGAATCTTTCCTAAAGCCTGGCTTTGAGCCTTTTGCCTGCTTCTGCTTCATCTGCAGATCGGATTCTCGGCATCAAATCAATAAGTCAGAGCTGGGCCTTTCGGCTCGGTATTCACTCACAAAGAAGTTAGGAAGTCTATCCTTTTGGCTTAATTAAGAGTTCTTTCTTCCTTATAGGCTTTCGGGGAATAAGATCTATTTCTTTATTTAGCAGCTGAGCCCATTGGCCTAGCGGTTTTCTTTCTATCCCTGAGTGAGGGAAGGGCGGGGGATGACTTCTTTCATCCAGCCCAGAGCCAACACCACACCTAGCAACCTATTTTTCTGGTTATTCAGTATGGAAGAATAGGACTGAAGATGAATCGACTACGTTGAGAAGAGTGAGGGGCAGCATAGTTGAATCAACAGTACTTTATGGTCTTGACCTGCAAATTGCTTTTCGAAAGCTTCCAACCACCAATGACTAAACAGCTCCCAATAGACCACGCTTACACTGATATTGAAGTCGAAGTAAGTAGGAAGGAATTCACATGCAGCCTTTTCTTGGATATTGACCCTATGCGCCTGCCCCGGCCTTTTCTTTCGCCCGACACAATTGATTCGTCATGGGGAACCCGCTTGCTTGTCTCAATCAATTTGATTGCTTTAACTAGTCATGCTATGGAGAATTCCCATTGAGAGCCAACTGCTTCATGCCCCAGATCGCGGGTATTCTTATTGTGTGTGGTCATATTTCCTATTCATTGAGTAAAGGGCCGCGTTAGACCCGCAAGGCTTTCATCGGAGCACATCGCTTTCGCTCCTTAGTTTCTCAGTGGAAGAGGACCTTTCTCGATCAACTATCTTACTTGAATGAAGAAAGAAGTCAACTTTCTATACAAAATTATCTGAATAGCCGGCTTGATAGCCACTCAAAGCCCGATCCCTGAGAAACTGCAAAGAAGACGATTCGCTACTTCCGAATCGCTGCATCCAGCTCCTCCAGTCTCCTCGATTGGCCCCCTTCGCCGTTGTGATCCCCTTAGTTCACTATCTTCTTGTATATAGAGTCGAGTGCCTGTCTTTGATTCGGGTTTGGATATTCTCCCGTCTTTCCTGCCCCTCTCTCTCTTAATCAAAAGCCCCTTTACCTGTGAGGGTACTTTTCCAGTTAGTTGAGAAGTAGCCATTTGCTTCAAACAGGCACCTTGGAGAAGCTGCTTTCCCTTAACGGTTTTTATAATCCCCAAAACCAGATGAAATAGCTTCAAAATGCTCATACCAATTTGCTGAAATCCATCCGGCACTAAACGAAGTAGGTCGATACCAATAACAGGAACCGAAAGCCGCTCTCTTCCATAAAGAAGAGCGAAACTCTCGCCTATCCGATCAATGGAAATAAATGACTCCTAAATCAGTCCCTCAAGCGTCGGAATGTTAATCCACTCCTCCGCTTCTACCCTCGGATGAAAGAAGTGCGCGGATAGAGCAAGAACTATGAGCGGGTAAACCGGGGATGAGAGTTGGCTATGAGCTAGACTAGAGGGAAAGCTACGAATCTAAGAGCAATGCGCTAGTCAGCCTAGTAGGATCGGGTAGGTAAATTCAGAAGGGGGTGGCCCGGCCTGGCGATGAAAGCTTTTTAAACCTAAAAAAAGTGTTAATTAAGAGGGAGGTTGTCCGATTCCTTATGTGATGCCTTTATTTGTTCCCTTTGGCATGATCGTTTCGAAGTTCTTTCTTTCATAAGAAAGTCTTTTTCGGAAATCAGAATAGCTGTTGAGCGGAAGGTTTATTACCACCTCCCTTTGGGGGCTAAGGGCGCAGCATCGGCGGTAAGAGCAGTAGACCCGCCCGCAATGGAAACTGAGCAAATCCCTTTCTCATTATGAACCTACTTTCTTCGCACTCTAAAGCTACTATGGAAAGCCGGTTTCAGGCAGCAAGGAGTGCGAGAACATTTTTTAGTTATCACCCGATCTCATGTCTTAGCCAAAACAGGATATAAGAGAACGAAGAGAAAGAGACAAAGAGAAGCTAAGGGACGGATTGAACAGCAGCTTTTAAGGAAGGAGTGCTAGCCAGTCCCAAGATAAGGACGGGAGACATAGCTTACTCCATTAAGCTTGAAAGAAAGCTCTGAAAGCCCTGTTTCCAGGTAAGAGCATGGAAGGGTCAGGAATTCATTCAACAGAAGCTAAGGGGCTTATGTCATGGCTTGCTGCATCTCATGTATTCTTTCTCCCAGTCTGTAGAGATCACAGGGACAAAACTATGAATGGCAAGGCGAGTTTACTCGGGGAGAAGGAAGGGTCCTAGCTCCCGAGCTTAGCAGACAAACAATCAGTCACGGTCTGAAGGAAGAAAGAGATTGCCCTATCTTCAAAGGAAACTCCTGAGATAGAAGTAGTACGCGCACATATACATATAGTTGGGGCGGGGGCGGTCTTTTTTCATTCTTTCTCATTACTCGTAAGACCACCTCCAATGTGTGTATTCCCTTGTTCTGTTTCGGTATTTCCTTTCTTTATTAAAGGATTTAGGAACTGAAGATCTTAACAAGTAGAAAGAGAGAGAACGGATAGGTGATTGTCCTAAGAAGGCAGTTACCGAGGTAAGTAGTTAAGTAGCTAAGTATTGGAAGGAGCTATGCTCTAGTATCTCCTGCTTCTGCTTGTTATTCTGCCTCTTCAAGTGTCCTAAGACTAGTTCCTTTGTAACTAATATCCACTCATAAGAGAAGGAATAGGGGGATACTCCGAATATCTATTGTCGGAGAATAAGCCGATAGAATATCCTGAGGAGAAGAATCGGATAGGGAGTGAGGTAGCGGTGATCCAAGCAAGATAGTCTGGAGCAAGTGCAAAGAGAATACCTCTGCTGTTAGCTAAGGCTAGTCACCTCAAGTCTTTGTATGGACAATATCTATTGTTGTAGAGGTACTTTCTCTGGGTTCTTCCCGGGGGGTCTAACCATCTTACTAGCTCGTACTTCCTTGATCCCTTTTGGCTTGAGCAAAGGACTTTCTTATAGGGTGCTATAGAGGGTGATGGAAGAGCTATCTATAGCTATCGTGTACTTGCTTTCTCTTATTTCTCTTTCGTTAACAGGTTCTTCTTCCTAGTATGCATGGGTATCTCTTGTGAGTAGCTCCATAACTATTGAATTTATTCTTTCAAGAGGGTTTGCCCGTAGGGTATTTCCTTTCAAAGTAGTTAGGAAGCCAAGATCTTAAATAGCACTCCAACGAGCTAAGAGTCGGTCCTGTCCTAAAGGCCTATATAAGTTCTACCAATCCCCTTCATAAGAATAGTATGTTGGAAGGTTTGTAACTTGAGTGACTACAACTCTTCCCGGAAAGAGAGACTAAAGCAGGCGAGTGTAGGATAGGGAGTGTTTTCGTTCAGCAGCTAGCCTACTAGATTGAAAGTACTTAGCCAGGGGGAGTCGAGACCAGGCCAAGGGCCTAAACTCTCGAAAAGGCTAGGACTAGAAGAAGAAACCAAGCCTGAGGCCAAGAAAAGCGAGCTCAAGATCAGGAGCCAAAGCAGACCGAGAAGAAAGAAGGAAGGCTTCATCCGCTCCAAGCCCCTAAAAACAAATGAAAAGAGTTCGTTTCTTCCTCAAATTGGATTAATATTAATGGATCGTCCAACTTGAAATGATAACAAAATGAATGCATAGGTCATTTCATTAGAAGGAGTTCCAATAAGCGGATAAATAGAGTATACCACCTTACTTATTTCCTCTATGAGGGAGAAAGCTAAATGAAGGCCTCTATCTATTCACAGCGAAAGACTCGAATTCTCATTGCGGTGCGAGTAGTGGGCTTTTTGTACACTTTCTTAATTGCCTCGATCCTCGTCTTCTATAGCTTCGGAGCCAACATCAACATCTGAATTTGACCATGAGCGTCTTTCCTTTTCATAATGGATCATCCTTAGCACTTTAAACGGTTGGTGGAACTACCTACCACTGACTTGCGTTGACACCTGGATTCCCTTATGTATATAATATAGGCTTATAGGCTCGAACCATTCCTGTCTTCGCTTGAACGACTGACCCAGATGTCCTTTCCCTTACGTACTCGTTAGGGGTAGGTTTCAAACTTTCGGAATCTTTATCTTTCAGTTTCGATCTCCTGTTCACCTGTGGTGGATTAATAGCTAGGTCTTACTCAAAAAGGTATCGCTGACTTTATTTATTCGTAGGTAGCTTACGGAGATCTAACCTATACATTCGAGATTTTGATTTGACATTCGTTCCAACAAGTGGGAGACTCTACAAAAAAAGGCTAGACATCTTACCTCCTTCTCTTTTTTGGGGGTGAGCCATCACCCGAGCTTTCTCTCTGAGTCCGCAGATGCTTCCGTCAGACTTGGCCTCCTCCATGCCTCCTTTCTTCTTCATCATCCGAGCGATCGGAGGGTTCTCCTTAAAAAGGGGGGTATCCTTTCAAGATATGTCACCCCAACCAGTTGGGCCAGTTGGGATTGGGTGGCATTAGTTCCCCTATTTTGGGTTGTTTCAAAGGCTTTGAGTAAGTTGCGTACCTGGCTTTCTAAGAGATAGAGAGAACTGGGTAACGATATCCTATCGATAGATAAATTCGTAAATGTACCATTCTCTCGAATGAAAACTAGAGTGAACCCGCTTTCTAGAACCTTTGGCCAGTGAAGAAGGCATCTCGGAAGAAGCAGTTGTGAGCTGGAATAGCCCTAGCAGAAGGCCCTTAATCGCTATTGGGCATATTGGCAGACATTGTATTGTACATCACAGTCTAACCAACTGCGCTTTAGCTTTAGACACCGGACCTGGCGGAAAATGCTCAAAGAAAAAGTAAAGGAATCCGTTTAGTCAACTTCGTCCATTATGCTCCTTTTTAACTTAGTAGGGGATTAATCTAGGTAGGAAGTAGAGTTAACCAGCCTTAACTTTCCAGCAAGACCGAGCGCGGCCATCAACCAACCTCACTTCTCGCCAAGCTGCATAGAAGCACAGCTCGAAGGAACAGCGCGAAGAGCGGATTCAACTCCATGGACGGAAGGAGGGGGACCCTGGTCATCCACCGTATAGTACCTCGGGGTCAGTAGCAAACGAAAGCGAGCACGAAAGGAAGGCTTGGACCAGCTCCTTGTAGGGTGTAATTCCAATTGTCTTTGTCCCAATCCAATGTCTGTGATCAAGCCAGAAAGAAAGAATAGCTTAATAGAGAGATAATTCGGTACAGATCTAAAGGAAAGGTTAACAGCAAGAGCATCTGGCAGGCGGGGTGTCAGCAATTGGGCCAAGCGAAACAACAACATCACATGAATCTCTTTGTGGATCACTTTTCCTAGTCGCATAAGAAAAGAAGAGGCATTGTCTCAATGAGCATGCAAAAAAGTGTAAACAAGGCTCTTGCGCACACATCCGATACCGGTTTGCTTCCTCCACTGCGCTAGTCGAAATGTGTAATGACAACGCAGAGGGAAAGCCGCTCTCCTTTATTGGAGGGTATGCCTTTACTTGTCGTTAGGAGAAGTAGCTTCTAAGGTATCATCTTGTAGTTCTAGGATTGGTTTCTGTCTTGCCTAGTAAGGCTGGTAAGTATTGTCTAGTTCTTCGAGATTCTCTTTTGAAGACTAGATCACCACCACCGCTTCACCTTCTACCCTCTGGTTTACAGAAGCTTTCTCGCTACCAGAGACTGAAGGATAAAAAAAGGAAGTTATACCGGCGATTTACCAGGCCTTCAGGTGCCCATTGGACTGATTGATCATATCTTCAGGAGCTAGACTGCCCCTTCTGGTGGAATTGCCCTGTACTCCTCTTCACGCTCGGGACCAATACCCATTGGTCACTTCTCTTTTCCCAAGGAGAAGTCAGAGAAAGACTTCCTATTTCGTACAAGGTCAATCGAAATACCTGTTTTGGGATCGACGAGTACCTTGCCCGCTTTAGCCTTATTAAAAAAATTGTTTTTTCGTCCTTGTCCGGTAACTGCTCACGAGGGATAAATAGATGAGGAAAGATTTAAGCAAAAACATTGAAACAAGAAAGGGTCCCTCCTTTCTTTCATACCTGGCAATCCTTGCCACTGATGTAGATAAAATAAAGGCTATTCCTTATTCTTGATAGCACAGGCAAAACTCGGTTTTTTCCATTTATTTGAATAAGAGAAGACCAAGCCCCCAAAAGGTTCACTAAATCTTAGCCCAGAGAGCGACCATGAGAAGGAAAGAATGCCACTTCCCACATAACAGTAGTGGAGAAGTAGACTGACTCTTCTCCTTATTATTCTTTATTCTAGGAAAGGTTGTTATAAAACTGAACTGGGCTGGGCCTTACTCTTCTTCTTCTACTAGAGGCTTACGGATTCCTATCCTATTCCTATGGCATCCCTTTGATAGGCCTTAAGCTTCTAGCCGAGCTTAGATAGGCGGGTCAAGCCTTCCTTAAAAGGAACTCAAAGCCAGTGCCAACTGGGCTGACTTCAAAGACGAGTGTCTTCCCTGCTCCCTACTCTCCCGGGATTCTCTATTCCCTAGACTGATGCGTTTTCGTTTGAAGTAAATTCTGGAACGGGCAGAGTCCCAACGTCAAAGAGTCCCGTGCATCGTCTTGAGACAGCTTAGGCGACCAGGCAATTAGACAGGGAAATGAAAAAGCAAGGGCAGCCAGCTAGATCAGATGAATAGTCCCGAGATGAGTGATCGCCCGCGCTTGAAACCATAGGAGTACTAAATTCTCTTAGTTGAGCTTTTGTGTAACGAGACAAGCAGTTCCCAGCCTGGCCTGTATTTAGATTGATTAGATAGTGGCAGATAGTTGAAGGAATCGGATCGACTCGACTGAATAGATGGAATGGGTAGCTTGTGTTATGATTTAGTTAGGACTTTGTCTCCCTTTCGTTATCTTCCGCTCCCCTTGTATAGGTTGGGGAAGGGCCGGGTGGATTACCTTTGGGAGCTAAGTCGAAGATCTAGGTGGTCTTGTGAGTGGTTGATAAACTACGATTGATTGCAGTTTTCTTTAGGAAGTCCCATAGCTGTGAGGCTTAACAGACAAAGAAAGCGATGGATACTTCAACTAGTTGGGTAGAAGGTGACGGCCCTAATGAATCGACTATGAAGGTGGCTGTTAGCTACATCAGCGCTCAAATTCCTTCATCGTTATTGCCCTGGCTTCGATGATCAACCCCTGGCACATTTAGGTTTTGATCTTCGGCCATCCTGGTTCTCAGGACCCAACACAATATTTTTCTTATATATTTCCTTTAAAAGATGCAAAAGGTGTTGATACGTCCTATCCACATAGAAAGCTTACCCTCTTCCACACATTACCGGTGGATGCTACAGCCGCTATCACTTTGGCTGCTGGAGGGGAATGGTTAAGTGAAACTCTCGACGTCTTGTTTGGTAAACGGGATGCGCCGTAGTCTTGCCTAACCGTTCGGCCTTCACCCCTCTCCCCTTGGTCGAGCGTCTTTAAACCTTAGCACAAGCACTAAGTAAGTAAGCCCTAAAGTAAAGTAAA
The DNA here is from genome assembly GCA_037074535.1 of Gleditsia sinensis. NCBI lineage: Eukaryota > Viridiplantae > Streptophyta > Magnoliopsida > Fabales > Fabaceae > Gleditsia > Gleditsia sinensis. The sequence continues at coordinate 206,717 of JAYWLF010000055.1, forward strand.
GGCCTTTGATTTTAGGCCGCCGGCGGCGCAGAACGCACTAATCCGCGACCAGCAAGTTTTCCGAAACCGAACTGAATAGAATTGTTACTTTCCAAAAATGCTTGCTGAAAATCAAAGAAAGAAAGATGCACAAGAGTCGCGACTATAAACTAACTCCTTACTGGGGCTTTAGCTCTGCTCTCTCGCGACCCCCACTCTTCGATCTTGTACTAAGGTAAACGGAACATAAACCCAATCTCGAAGTTTTCCAGATGCTCTGTTCACATACTCGTTGTCACACATAGGCAGGAAAAAGGACACTTTATAGAACGCCTTTCATATACATGATTAACTAGTCCAAAAACCTACTCAGCTTCAGTCTGAACGAGTAACTAGGGCGATGCCTATTCTTCCTTCCTATTAATTTAATCGACTTTATTCTGACTGGCGAGGCCAGGTAGATCTCTGTGGGGCCCCCTTCCCCGCTTCAAATGGGAAGGCCAACATCCTTTTGTCGCCCGTTAGCAAGACCGAAACTAGATGCGTCGAGCTGCCTAAGGTCTTGACCACCTCCTCTTATTCTTATTTAAAGGAAAAAAAAAGTTATCCCATAAAGTGCAAACGAGACTCCGCATCTAGATCAAGTTACCTTTCAAACAGCTGATTCTTTAACTTCTATCAAACAGCGTATTCTCGGCATCAATGCACCAACCCCTGCCAAGATCCGATCGGAAATAACCCAAGAGGAATTAGAAAAAGTAGCTTAAAAGCTCCTTTAAGCCCCGATATTCATATTTCTTTGGATTCCACTAATAGACAGATTGGATAAGATTTTTTACTATTACTCCCGCACCGGAACTCTTGCTTCTTTGCCAAGAGAGGCTTCTCGCTGCAATCGATTCCTAACATCTGATCGGCGATTGTGAAAAAAGAATAGGTTTATATTCGGTCAATAAATAGGAGTCATTTTTCCGGTCAGTAAGTAAGTATTTAAATGTGTTCCATAGAATAGAAGAGAAAGAGTCAGTCTTTACTCCTTAGTCTGCCGCTATCTTTCATCCTTTAATTGCCTTAAATTTTTTATTTTTGTAAACCGGCCGTTTGTTAGGATCTTCTCGCCGTAACCAGTAATAGGCTTATCCGCCGTTTTATTCGCATTATCGTGAGCGGGTCTGGTGAACTACCCTTTCACTGGTTCTAGCTACTATTGGATTTGAACCCTAGCTTAGCACTCCCTATTGTTATTGTTAGGGAGATACTACCTGTCTAATCTTGATTCTCCTTTACAGACCTGCAGACCTTACATACGCAATTCCTCGATTCATTAACGTGCAAGAGAAAGCGATCCACAAGAGGGTTCGTTCATCTAAAACTTACCCACTATCGGCTTCAAGCAACTATCTATGTAGACTGAGAACCTATTGTATAAGGGTTGACTATGTGTGAAAATTTGTTTCAAATTTTTTCACATACTCGATTTACCTAGGAAGTCCTGAGAGAGCAAGAACAGCTGGAATTGGACCGAGGGGTACTAATCCTTCAGACTGTCTCAATCCAGGTAACTCTTCCTCCATTACTTACTGACAAACGGATCCAGGTAGCTCAGATCTAGCTAGGTTAGACGGTTCGGTCTTAGATGGTTCGCTTGGTGTAGTGTGTTAGGGATAGCTGAACAGAGCGGAACGACTTCTCGCTGTGTGTCTAGTAGAACCCGAAGCATTTACATTGAAAGAAAGAAAGATCAAGCATTGAAGAAAGAACAAAGAAAAGGATTTACCTATAGGAGAATCCTGTCTAGAATCATCGACTACTCGAAACTCAACTCATATCGGAGCATGGAAAGAAGGATCTCAGGAAAGAGTACTGGATAGAAAGCCTATGGTATCTATGCCTGCTTCAGTCAGCTATTCATTTCCAGGGAGTTCAGATCTAGGTTATAAGATTCAGTTCGCTTGCTTCACTTCATCAAGGAGTTGAGTTGCGCTGAGATACTTACGATTACGCTCGCTTACCTAACGGCCTGAATAAGTCAGGTCGAGGGGAGTGGGGGTTCTGATCGAGGTGCGGTATGCCCATAAAGAAAGCTTCAATCAATCGTTCCGGCCAATCTGACCCTCTTTATGCCTTTAGCTTTAGAAATGGAATATAACACTTCTTTAGGATGGCAATGAGAGTCTTGTTGGTAGCTTCTGCCTTACCGTTAGACGGAGGATAATAAGGGGCTGAATTATGGAGTTATTTCCCGAATCTTCTGCACAGGCCCCAGATTTCATCTGAGTTGAAGTGCTGCCTGTTGTCTGTGACAAAGATCTTTGGTAGGCCTCACCGATAAAAAGAGATTTTTCATGATGAATCTCACAACGGTCTTGGTGGTGATCCTGGTGCTTAGTTCTGCTTCCGCCCATTTGGTGTAGGACTCTGTTGCTGTCAGAATTCAGGCTGGTCTGGTACATGTTTCAACATAGACGTCGAACGGTCCAAGGATGTCAAATGCCCACATCGAGAAGGGCCAGGGGGCCGTCAACGAATGAAGAGATGACGAAGGTGCGACTAAAAGGAGCGAGTGCAAAATTTCTGGCACTTCTTGACAAAGGCCTAGGAACCCCTCTCCATCCTTGGCCAATAGTCAGCCTTTCTCATGATCTTCTTTGCTAGCATCTGACTATTGACATGTCCTCCGCATACGTTGGAGTGCGCTTGTTGTACAATGTATGAACCTTCTTCCTGAGTGACGCATTTTAAAAGTACTCCATCAAAAGATCCTTAAAAGAGTACCTCTCCCAGTATCACAAATCTACGAGCAAGTTCCCTCAGGGCTCTTCTCTGGTTCCGAGTCGCGTACTCTGGTATATGCCCACCCTTCAGGAAATATTAGATGTCGTAATACCCGTAATACTACACCAAGGGGTTACCATTATCTTCATACTCATCCTCTTCGGGTCCGAAATCGATTGCCGAGATATTTTCTTGTTCATAATGTTCCTTATGTCGAAAGACATTATCCTCATCATCCAAGAAGACGAAAGTATCTTGATCGTGCCGGGTGATTTCTTTAGCAGGCGTGTCCAGCCTCTCGATAACAAAAGACTCAGTCCTCCTGTGAACGGGCATACGTACTAGAGGTGCAAGCATAGCCAGTGAGTCTGCTAACTTGTTATAGATTTTGGACACGTGAGTGAAGGTGACTTCTTTGAAGCTTTTGAGCAGGTCGATCGCGAGCTAGGGAACTGCTTGATAAGCAGCTTTTCATCTTGAGCGATATCAACGCACATGACTTCGAAACGAAAAGGTCGCTTAGCAAGGGGAAGATCAAGCTTGCAACGAAGAAAAATCGGGGTCTGACAATGCCCCGGGCAGGTGAGTCAGATTTGCTTCGGGGTATATGGCACACCAGTCGTTATTTGCAAGGGCTCTATCGAGTCGTTCCATGATTTTAAAAAAACTTTCTTGGTCCGGTTAAAAATCCCAAGTCAATGAGACCACTTTCGCTGATGAAATCCGCAAAGCCGCAGCCAGGAATAGATGTGCTTCCCCCTTTTTTCTCTGATAAGCGTTTGATGGCATTAAAGTCCCCAATGAGTACCCATGCTCCATGCCTTTTTTCAGGTATCTGACTCAGATCATGCCAGAGTCTCTTTTCGAAGGAAAGCCTGAGCATAAGCATAAACAGACGACATGAACCATTCTTTATGGAGAGTTCTCTCAAATATTGTAATATGAACTACACGGTCAGTAAATTGTCTACATCATATTTCTTTTTGTTTCAAAGGATCCACATGCCTCCAGAAAAACCTCGAGGAAGGGATACAGAGAGTGTTCCAAACCTCTAATGTTCCACGAGAGTATGATCATTGGAATCTAATTCTTTAGTTCGGGAGTGGGCACAGGTCATCGCCCTTCTAATATGGTCTCTGTAATTTCGTCTGCGCATCTCTTTGCGCTTTTGAGCTCTTGCGTTTGAAAGAAAGAGTTTTGAGAGCTTGTCTGAGCCGGCTGTGGTCTCTCTCTGATGATATTTCTCCTTGCTGGCTTTGAAGTCGTCGACGCACCAATTCCCGGATCCGAGGCTGAGTTGCTTACTCGCATCTGCGGTGAGGGCCGGTGCAGAAAAGACTGGAGAGAAAGAATGTGTCGGGTTCTCCAACACAGCCGATCTTGGGAAGGATAAAGTCCTTCGAATAGAATTTTGTGAGTGGGATTCAGCTAACAAGGCGTCTTTTCACTTTGGATAAACCTCAGCGCCCTGCTCTGGACCTTCTTGGGTCTATATCTCTCCTGTGATGTATTTTATGTTCATTTAATCACTTTCATGACTTCGCATCTTTGATGATGCTATATCGCTCCTCGGGCACTGCGAAGCACTGAGCCGCCTATATCAGCTCCAACTACAAACTAACTGTTTTCCTTACAAACCCCATAGGCTGCTTGACATAGACTCTGCTTCGAATGGAATATGCACAGATTGATCGTGAGATCCTTGACAAATGGAGGCTCATTTTTACAGAGTAGTCATAAATTTGGAGAGTTTGCTTCTACACGGAAACGAAGACTTTCGAGAACAAATATTAAACCGGGAAGAAAAAAGGGGAAAAAGTAAAAAAAGTCTAAGGCGCATATGGCACGAAAAGGAAATCCGATTTCGGTAAGACTCGATCTGAATCGTAGTTCAGATTCAAGTCGGTTCAGTGAGGGCGACCGCGAAAGTCACCGAATGGGTCAGTCTTTTCCTTCAGTTTGTCCTATATTAAAAAAAAAAAGCGTGGGAGGACGTTGCAGATGTCCGGGACGGACACGACTTCTTCTAACGCTAGAAGACCACTGGAAGACACCCGGGACCAGAGCATGTCGTGAAAGAAGCACACTGGGCGGGCGTGCTTCGACCGTGTCTCCGGGGCACAGTTGAATGTAGATATCATGAACGCGAGGTGCTGGATACCAGGCCGAGAAACCCGGGCAACCACTCCCCTATGTGCCGATCGCTAGCGCATCCAGGGCCCCGGCGCCCAGCTCCGCTGGAGAGGCCTAGCCTGATCTGAGAAGTGCTAATTCGGTTCGGATAGACTTCATTCAAGAACGCCGCCGCCCCTGGAATCAATAAGAAAACAAGTGCTAAGTTTCAGATCAGTGAATAAACCGAAACGAAAGCAGAAAGAGACGTTTCTCGCTCGGCGCCTAAAGCGCACTATGCTCCGCTTCAACAAATGAGAGTTTTCGGTGGAACCGGTGAACCACGCGAGCTGGTTAGATGCGTGGGACAGAGGGCTCGTAGTACCTGCTAGCGCAGCTATGCAGTGGAAGGGAAGGAGCCTAAATCGACCCCCTTCTTTCTTTCTTTTTTCTTTTAAAAAAAAAAGCAAAGAGATTAGACTCTCGGATGAGACTAAGCAGCCACCGACCGTTCCGACGCGCCCCTGACCTATCTTGATTAAGACCGAAAACCTATCTAAAATGGAGCCTAGTTTAGGCACAAATGATAGAATGAAAAATTTAGAATATAACCACTAGTGGGGATATGGATGGAGTCTCGCTCAGTAAAGAGAGTTGTAGATTCGTAGAAAAGGAGAGGGGCCTTTCCTTTCAAATGACAACTGCCTCTTCCTGCTGCGAAGGCCTTGCACGAAACCAACCCCCCCACCCCCGATCAAGTACCAGTTGTTTCGCTGGTAGGCCCACTTAGGTTAGGGGGGCATTGTCCCTCAGTTCTTACCAACCTCCGGTGTGTAATCGTGCTAACTTCAACTCGGTTGAATAAGAATCATTGATTCCCTTTGCTGTCCATTTCTTATTCATTCAGGGCGCTCGGCCGGTGCTCCTTTTTCAAACCAGAACAACTCTGAACGTTAGGGAAGATAAGGGAAGACCACCTGAGCGAACCGACCGAGGGGACTTGACTTATTCGAACCGAACGATAGCGGCTTAAAGCTAAGCCTATCACGAGCAGCGTCGCTGCTTGATCGGCGGGGACGGGGAGAAGCATCTCAAAGTATGGGGCAAAGGATCAAGCGCTTTGACTTTGTCTCCCGGGATTCACCACAGGTTGGGTTTGAGAGCCGTGTGATGGGTGACTATCCAGCACGGTTCGGAGAGCACTTTTAGTCTGCGTTGGTGAATGGAAGCCCCTCTATCAAGCAAGAAAGAAGCGGCTATTCCCACGGCGGAGTCACCATTGACTCTATTTATTATTATGGTAAATTAGTGTATCAAGATGTCAATCTGAGATCTTATTTCGGTTCGATACGTCCACCTACGAGACTCACCTTTGGCTTTCGTCTCGGTAGGTGTATTATTATACATTTTCCCAAAAGAACATTCATTCATTTCTTTCTTCCCCGTCGACCACGACGACTGAAACGACGCGAAAAATCCAGACCCGGAAAGGAGAAGGGCCGGTGGTCGGCATTTGGGAAAGTCGGGCCGATCGGGTGTCTTCATTCAAGCGACAATACAGAAGAAGAACTAAACGAAGTGAGAGGCCGGAGGGCAGGGAAAAGAGTCGAGTCGATCAGGCTCGACGACCGGGAGAAGCAAAACGAAATTAGGATTTGGCCGAAAAAGAAGCAACGCTATGGATACCATGACCGATCACCATCGATAAAGAAGAATCTTTCTAAATCACTTCGGGTAAGCGGGGCCTTCAAGCATCCGAAATACGCCGGGGTTGTAAATGACATAGCGTTCCTGTCCTTCAGAAAAACGAAATTCTTCAAGTTATTTTTCCCCAAGAAGTCCCGCTCCGACGGCCCGACGAGTCATCTATTTAAAAGGACCCTCCCTGCAGTGCGCCCCTCCTTGAATTATTCGGTCATGCAATACTTATTGAATACAAAGAACCAAATTCATTTCGACCCCGTCGTAGTTCTCAATCATTTCGTGGCACCGGGCGTGGCTGAACCATCTACGATGGGGGGAGCGAATGCGCAGGGAAGAAGCTTAGATAAGAGAATACGTTCTCGCATCGCTTTTTTTGTAGAAAGCTCGACCAGCGAGAAAAAGTGTTTGGCCGAAGCCAAAAAGAGGTTGACCCACTTCATTCGCCAAGCGAATGATCTTCGCTTCGCGGGAACAACAAAAACCACCATCTCGCTCTTTCCTTTCTTCGGTGCTACCTTTTTCTTTCCAAGGGATAGAGTTGGGATGTATAATAACCTTTTTTTTGAGGATGCCCGGGAACAACTCCTAGGTCAATTAAGGATCAAATGTTGGAAACTCATGGTTAAGGATAAGGTAATGGAATTGATAGATAAATTCATAGACCTAGGTAGGATAGGAGAATTGATAAAGGGAATAGAGATGATGATAGAGATCATACTGAGAAACAGAAGAATTCCGTACGGGTACAACTATTATTTGAACGAAGTGAAAAAAATGCGATCTTTGTTGTCTAATAGAACAAACACTAATACCTTAATTGAGTCGGTCAAGATCAAATCTGTTTATCAAAGTGCTTCTCCGATTGCTCAAGACATCTCTTTTAAACTGAGAAATAAAAGAAGATCATTTCGTTCCATTTTTCGTCAAATAGTTAAGGATATTCCATTAGTAATGAAAAAAGGGGTGGGGATCCGTATATGTTGTTCAGGTCGATCAAAAGGCGCAGAAATAGCTAGAACTGAATGCGGAAAGTATGGAAAAATATCTCGTAATGTATTTAACCAGAAAATCGATTATGCTTCTGCGGAAGTATCTACTCGTTACGGAATCTCAGGTGTCAAAGTGTGGATTTCATATAGTTAAAAAAAAAGGGGGACGTGCTATATCCGAAACGTACGAAATATAGTAAATATCGTAAAGGCAGATGTCGTAGGGGTTGCAAACCAGACGGTACACAACTTGGTTTTGGAAGATATGGCACTAAAAGTTGTAGAGCTGGTCGTCTTTCATATCGAGCCATTGAAGCAGCGCGTCGGGCTACAATCGGACAATTCCATCGTGCTATGAGCGGACAATTCCGAAAAAATGGTAAGATATGGGTAAGAGTTCTCGCGGATATCCCTATTACCGGGAAACCCACAGAAGTAAGAATGGGAAGAGGAAAAGGAAATCCTACGGGTTGGATTGCTCGTGTGTCCACGGGACAAATCCCATTTGAAATGGATGGTGTGAGTTTGTCAAATGCTCGACAAGCCGCTACATTAGCGGCGCATAAACCATGTTCGTCAACCAAGTTTGTTCAGTGGTCGTAACGTAATTGGTTAGTGGGGAAAAACCGGGCCGGGATTCAAAAGAATTAGGCGAAGTGTTTGTTCCTGAACGACGGAAGTGGAAAGACACTAAAGGAGAGGGATATACTCTTTTGTTTGTAATCGCCGAAATTGTACGACGAACCTTTTTGTTCCAGGCGTACTACCCGGATACGTTAAGGTTTTTTAGTGCTTTCTGGTACTCTTTCCTGTGATTGTATTGGATATTAAATGATCACAAGGTGGTGCTTGGGCAGGTCTTCTCTGATTACGTTCGGACGTGACAGGGAAGCCAGGAGGTCCAGGGACATAGCCGACCGATGCATTCCCCATCCAGCACTTAACCGACGAAAGAGAGGGGAACGCAGCCCCCGCCGCCATATGAGTCAGAGACTATTATAGTTTGACTCTTGTGGGATAGGGCAAAAATTCAAGATGTCTTTTTTTGTTTTGGCGATAATCACTTCTGGGAGGGTGAATCCCAGGTTCCACCACAAGAAAGAAGGACAAACGGAAGTGGACTGGGGGGTCGCCATATGTTTTAGGTGGGGTTTTTTGAAAGAGTGCCCTTCCCCAGCCTCCAATCGGGTCAAAACAGAGGACTAACCTCACTAGAATTGCAGTCCGCCCCCCCCTTAGTGAGTTTCGCCTTAAAACCAAAGGGAATAGCGGAATAGAGACAAGTTCCGCTGTGAATAAAGTCTACGTTCCGTAGACTGAACTTCACGGTTATGGATACGAGTTACAAAGGCTCCACCAAGTTCTGTCTATAGCCCGTTCATAAATTCACTCGACCACTCAGACTTAACCAGAACTTTTTAGACGAGTTCCGTGTAGCCGGTGAGTACGAGTACAGCCTATGAAACAGGCTTTGAGTTCCATTACATTGCAAGAAATCATTCCCGCCATTCTCCCTTCCAGTGAACCCCACGTGTCTGCCGAAGCAGTGGGGAAGAAAAGCGAAGTACACTTGTTGCTTCGACTTCATTCATACACTTGTCAGCTCAGTTAGCGAAGGCAAGGTGTGAAACGTTGTCTCCACTGCTCGTGAAACGGAGGAGACTCGGTCAGTATAAGGAATGTTTCTCAGGTACGGGCGACTCAGTCACATGTGCTCGACTGAATATGCAGCCACGGAACTGCTAAATCCCTCGTGAGACTCCAGTTTCGGTCAATCGTGCTTGTCAGCCTTCATCACCACTGCTTTGGCGACCCGGCTGAACGAATGCAGTGACGCGACTTGTGTTTCGAGGGGTTTTCCGCAGTGGAACCTGTCAAGTTCAGTCTATGAATAAAAAGTTTTTGGTAAAAGCCTAGACAAAAGGTGCCTAATAGCATAAGGGAGACTAATCGGGTAGCGAATCCCATCCCTCGACGTGGGATTATGTTCAAGCGCACAACATCGCCCAGAAGCTTATAGCCGGGCGAAGCGGTCCAATTGAAGCAGATTCACTGGCATCGGTTCCTTCCATCAAAGCTGAAAAGAGCATCTTCTTTCTTTCCCATTCAGTCAAACAGCTCTCTGTGAGCTGCCTGTGATACGGGAAAGAAAGCTTCATCGAGTAGTCTGTTTGGGACATTGTTCGCTAGATCTGATATGGCTCGTTCTCTTCTTGGTGGAAAAAAAAGCAGTAGGGAAGAGAGATGAATTTAACTGGAAGCAATGCCATCCTGTCTGTGAGTTAGCCATTGAACTCGAAATTGGCAGCTATCTAGCTATTTTCAGCTATAGAACTTTAATGGCTGTCTAGCTTATAAGCTGTATAGCTAATTATATAGCTAGCTATAGAGAAGCTAGAGATAAGAATATAAGGGTACCTGATCTTGCTTCAAAGCAGCTTTCTTAGCAGAACTTCCAGATACAGTGAAATCTAGTTTAGTTGATCTGTTACAACAGATCCATTGTCTTGGTCTTAGTATGAAGACAAACAGTTTACAGATCAATCTAGATAAGCTATCGAGAATAGATACTATAAAGATCTAATCTCTCACTCTCCCTTTCGAGCATTCCTTTTCTACGAGACATTTCAATCGTTCAACTTGCATATATGCCATTTTCTTAGACTATTCTCCCTGTCCATTCAGGAAGTTCGGGTTCAGTTACTTTCCGTTCATTCAATCTCTGTCTGTCTTGCGAAATCAAGAGGAAAGTCATTCTAAAGTTGCTTTAGCAGCTCCGGTAAAGGCGTATAAGCAGGAAAGAGAGCAGCTGATTCAAAAGAAAGAGGATCAGACTGACCGGGCAGAGAAGAGGTTCCCTCTTTTCTTTTTCGGGTACATAATTGCCTATAATTACCTAAACTAGATTTCCTTGCCAGTGTAGTAAGATTGATGGATTGCCGGTTAGGTAGATAAAGTGAAGGCTCATTCACAGGTACCAAAGAGCCAAGCCGGTCAGATCCAACCTTCCCAGAAGCACTAGCTAGGCAATTTCCACTTCTTGGAGAAATACTATATGTTTGTTTTTCTTCATCATATCAGTCCTTTCTTGTCTCTGTTCACTCTCTTCGTGAACCTCAGAGTTCAAAAGAAGCAGTTTTTGATCCTCATTGGCGACAGGCCATGGAAGAAGAAATCCAAGCGCTGAGGCAACTGCAATAAAGAACAGAGTGTTGAATAGAAAATAGATCAGCAAAGGGGGGGGGGAAGGGTATTGAGATTGGAATCCACAATAGCATCAGCCCTTTCTTAAGCATATACGCGGCTAGCATCCCATTCACTCAGCGATCTTCTATCGCTTCGTTCTTCCCGTTGTCGCTCAGGAGAGCTCTTTCAACACACTCTATCAGATTCACTCGTTGTGGAGCGGGGGTTGCAGTCTACCTCCTATATCGCTAGTTTTCTGGTAGTGACTCGGGGTGCTGGATGCGTGTTCAATGCTGCTCTATTGTCCCCTTAGATGCCTTTCTCCCGGGAGCTTGAGATGAAAGAAGAGAAAACACCTACGGCTACATGCCTATTAAGAGCTATACCACGAGTCGAGCTAACTGCATCGGAAGAGGGGACTTCCCTTTATGTTGATTGATCCCGTTTTCAATCGAATCCTATTCTCAACCTCGAGTCAGGAGTTGTTGCCCTAATGTCAGTTCCTTCGCTAGCCTAGTGAAGAGTTAGCCTAGAAAGGCTTTGAAAGCAAGTCAAGCATTCCAATCCCAGCGGATGAGTCAATAGCTATTGAATACAGGATTGGAAAAGCTTAAAGAAAATAGACAGCCCTTTAGAGATAGGAGCGGCACCGGACTAGTTCTACTTAAGCCATTCCATATCCGGCGGATTTTTCCGATGATTCAAAGGCGGATCACTCATCCGCGGATGCCTAGATTCCGGAACTAAAGACTTTCCACTAAATTCATTCTTTTTTCGAACGAGTCAAGCTCGCCTCTTCATCCCAAAATGAGGCCTTTTCGGAATGCCATGAATCAGACCTGCTTTCTAACGATAGGTTACAATCCGCAGCTACCCCCCTATTATAGAATCTTTTCAAGATGGCCTTCAGCTTAGAAAAAAAAATGGCCTTGTAATGCGTTTCACTCATATGAGATCGGTATGTTACCCCCTTTTTTCCCTCAGGGGATATAGAAAGAAAGGTCGTTCCTTATTCCATTCCTTCCTATAGTCAGGAATGGCGGGACGATTAAGAAATTTCATATAGTGAAGAGACCATTATAGAACGTGGCCTCTAAGGCACGAATGAAAAAGGAAAGAATCTCCCACTCCTTTGTTCTCATAAAACTGAGACAAACCCCTTAGAATTGAATAGAGTTACATCCCGAATCCCGAGAAGAGCACGGCGCCTTGGGGAAGACTAAGAAAAGAAAGCGGCCCCGTGCTTTTTACAAAATGGCTAAATTGGTTGGTAACGCAATGCTTCCTTTTATGGCACAAGTCACAAATAAACTCATTGCTAGACATGAGTGCGGGATCCCAGTATCAAACGAGCAGCAAGACCGGAGACCACCGAGTATGAGTCGAACCATGCCCCCAGCAAGAGTAGCCGTCCCCAAAAGTAGTGCTAAATTGCCCACGCTAACCTCAGGAAAGGGGGCGAGTCCTGCGCTAGAAGAAGAATTAATGAAGCACCCCGGGCGCCATCTCGTCCCCCAACCCAAAACAACCCTATTTATCAAACTAAGTCAAACCTGCCCTAGGCAACTCGCTCAAAGCCGAAGCAGACATGGGATGTTCCACCCAAAGCTAATCTCACCTGCCCCAGTAGCCTTACTGGTTTAGAATCCTCAAGTCATGAAGACTCAACTAAGGCAACTCAGTCGGGCAACTCCTTGTCCAGTGAGCCAGGGAGAAAGCCCATTAGCGGGGTCTCAAGCCTGACTTTCCAAGCCGGAGAGCAGGGAACCAGTTCCAGTTCTCCAGGCTGCGTAATCAGCTTTTTGCCCGGTCTGGAGAAAGAGTGCAGTCCAGGAAGCCAGGTCCAGAATCTCCTCCTTTCCTTCTGAGGTCAAGAAAACAGGTAGGCTTGTGGAAATTCCGAGTGCTCCAGTGCGTAGCGAAATCAAGCCTTTCAGTCAGCCCGCTTTCTCTGTCAATCTTGGTGCGAAGCCAAAGCTAGAGCCAGCAATGAGGATTTGAGCTAGTTTTATAAATGGGGCTAGGCCGAACCTCTATTATATTATACTACCCCTCCAGCTCACTTGCGACCTTTTCTTGAGTCATCAGTTACAGGGACAGAAAGCGGGGCAGATGCGGATGAAAGATCAAGAGCTGCTCCTAGTCCGGGACTGAGCCGGGCGGGCCCACTTACCTACTCCCGGGTACACCTTAGTTTGGCTTTCTTGGTTTATCTTCCGCTGCAGTCGGCTTTCAACCAGCTTACTTGGACTTGGCTTATTTTAGGGTTTCCCGCTTGGCTTGGAAGTATAGGTCTCTTGACGCTGCTTTCCTTCCCTTTCCCAATAAATAAGATTTCGTTCACCAAAGAGAAGACAGATCTTGTCACTGGAGATTCCGGAACTAAGAAATACCCGACTTGGCTCTTTGGACTGATAGCGTGTAGCATCTGCCTGCCTGTACCTGGAACTGTACCCTAAACCCAAGAAAGCGAGCGGGTCTGGTGCGGGAAGAACATATTGCATAAGAAGACCGCTAGCAAGAAGAAAGGAAGAAAGAAATGTTGTCTCACTTCTTTTCTATACTGATTGAAATTGCGTTGCTGTGTCAGAAGAAGGATAGCTATACTTCTTCGGTATATACTCTAACCCTCGGTACACTATTGAAGATCTCACAAAGATGAAATCTCAGTGAATTTCCATTTACTGATCTTATCTTTCACAGAATCGATCCCCCCTTTTTTTTACTGTACATGAATATGTGGAGCTCAGCATGTCTGGAAGCACGGGAAAACGTTCTTTTGCTGATATTATTACCTGTATTCGATACAGGGTCATTCATAACAAACCTATACCTTCCCTATTTACTCGACGAATTAAGGGGGTTGGTTATTCGTCAGCACGGGTTTAGCTTCCTCTTCTAGTATAGGTTTGGGAGCCCTCGGCCAAACGAGTATTTTACAGAGAGCCGATAAGGAATTCCATTAATAACTAGCCGTTTTGATTCTTTGGCACAACTCGATGAATTTAGTAGATCCTTTTCTTTTAGGAGGCCCCCTATTAGTAAGCTTAGCCGACCAAATAGGCTCCTGGTGCTGGCTGTAGCCGTGGGAGGTGGTATCTGACGGGACATTGGCCTCCCCCCCGGCTAGCCTTGCAAGAGCGGATGTGCGGGAGGATAGAACTGAGCATCAAGGCTGCAAGACAGAAGGAAGGTTCCTGCGTGCAGGAAAGCTTTTTCACCGTCCATTGGGTATTTGTCTCTATCTCGCTCTCCCAACTCAGACTTATGATAGGCGGGCTCAATTCCAGATATTGACCTCTGGAGATCCTTCTCTTTGAATTCCCGGTCTTCAGTTGTCTTCCTTGGTTCCACCCTTCCATTCATGAAGCAGATCGCCGGGAAGGCTGTTTCTCAAGCATAAAGCGAGAGTTTTCGACCCTTTCACATTGATCGACAAAAAAAACTCCTTAAGCCTAGTTTCTTTAGTAGGAAATCAACGCGTTGAAAGATCAAAGATCTTACACCTGGGAACAAGTCCAACAATGCACTTTTCGGCACATCATCGGTAGGGGAAAGCGGAACTGCTTGACGTTGCATATTAGAACTCATTAAAGCTCGATTCGCATCATTATGCTCGATAAAAGGAATAAGGGAAGCTCCAATAGAAAAGTTTGTCCTGTCCCGGAAATAAATTTATGCCCTTTATGGTTCAGTGCTTTCTCAATGCTTCCCTTTCCCTCCCACCACCCTTGGGAATATTACTTTAGAGAAGCAAGGTGGGGGGTCAGACTAACCTGCGGGCAGTCCTTACTTTTTTGTAGGCCAACCTAAGACTTGCACCGTGGTAACTCCGAGAACCTAACTTCTCACTTACTCAATCACACCTCCTCACCTGGAATCCCATCGCTTCTTACGGATCTGCCTTAGAAGGGGGTGACCTGCACCAAAGCCAATGAAGAACGTCAAAGGCATAGCCTCTTACTAAAGAGACCTTTCTGAGCAGCTTTCATTCTCATAGCAAAGCAAGAAGCAATGCGTATCATACGTCATTCTAAAGATAAGGAAGGGCTAAAGGTAGGGCAGGTTAAGTTAGGGCATCAGTAGCTTCAACTAAAGAATCAGTCGAAACGGACACTGAAGCTAAATCCGCAACAGAGCGAGTAGCCAGGTGTGAGTGTTATGGATCTAGCTCTTCACGAGCAGCAGAGCTAGACAAGCAACAAGGCTCTTTTCAGCCTTTCCGAAGGGTCTTTATCCTGATGAAATAGAATATATGTATATACTGGCTCGCTACTACTACAACTAGTACTAGAACTACCCGAGACACAACCAGACTTGCTACGGAGCATCGACAGGTCGGGGGGCCAAGTGTGTTACAGGCCATGTTTATTACCTACCGCTTTCTAAGTTGTGGGAGTTTGCCGTTGAGTTGAGGCAAGCTTAGCCGCCAGCCCCCTTTATTATACATAGCAAGCTCTTGGGGAAAACTTTTTACCACTCCGCGGTCTCCGGAGAATACAGCCAGCCCCAAAGGGTTAATGACGCGATGGGCAAAGACAAAGGGAAGAAAGAAGGTCATCGAAAGGATTTATTTTTCCATCTTTCCTTGTAGTCGAAGAGCAAAGAGAGCCAACCCACTCGACAAGGATTTTCTGGGCAATATAAAATATAAGAGTTGCCCTGGCTGTCGGGAGGAGAGTGATCCCGAAGTCGACAAGCAATAGCTTCTCTCTTCTGATCCCAATGTGTTAGTCCACTTGAAAAGGATTGGGGCAGATCCCCATTCTGGACCATCCTAGGCAAAGAAGCATATAACTAGCGTTTAGAAAGTGCTTCGAAAGGCTTCATCGATCGAGACTCAAACGATCACATCTATCTATATAGGGGGGAGCTATGCAACTTGTTAGGAGCAAGCAACCTTTCGCGCAGCTCACACACCACTCTAGTCTCTTCATTGCATTGCTAATCCTCGTACTAGCTGACTCTCATCTAAGATAGATCTCTTAGCTCCTGCCTTAGTGGAAGTTACTATAGGCACGTATCGAAGTAGCAAAGGAGGAAGCGTAGCTAGCCGAGGTAGCTTTGTCAGTAGCTGTCTTGTAAGCGCCGTACGTGACATATATCTGGTTTAGAGATTCTTTTACTTAACCCGGGCAGGTAGTTCTGCTTCTAGTGCCGGAGGAGGGATAGAAGGGTAGTTTCAGAGTTCGAGATGTCTGAGCTTGGAGGTTCCGCTTCTCTAATGTTATAATAAAGCTGCCCAGACGCACGGTCTGGCCTTTGCTGGCTAGATGCGGAAGTGAAGGTTCACGCTTGGGCCCTTGACTGAAGTAGGAAAAGTGACTGTAGTCTTACCTGACCTTTCCGTACCTCTATCTCCGTTTCGTACTTTCGTCGGTTGATTCGAAGGTTTGCTGCGTATTTGAATAGCCAAGCCAAGGGTTCTTGACTTTACCTTTGAGAAGTAAAGCCAAAAGTCAAAGTAAAGACTATATATGGGGAGAGCAGGACAGAAGTTTTTTTTAGTAAGAGAATGGCTTTTTAGCAGTCATTACGCGGTACCGAGTGCTTCATTTCTTTCCTTTGAACATAGCGAGTCAAACTTGAATTATTAATTAGAAGTCGTAGCCTATACCCAGTAAGACTTCCAAAGCAGCAAACAGCAGGAAGCGTAGAAGGAGGAAACTATTCTTGAACTCCAAAGGAAGCGAGTGCACTACTAGGTTCTAATCATTTCGAAGAAAGAGGGAGTGAGGTAATAGAATAAGCCAGCCCTGCTTTATGAAGGATTCCCGGTAAGGCACGTCAAGCACTTCTTTTCTTTCTTGCCCTAAGAAAAAGAGGACGCTTGTTTAGTTTAATTAAATGAAAGACGGACGAAGCGAAGCATCCGAGATTGGAGGAAGTTAAAATGACAACTAAACAGCTTTTCGCCAGAGAATATATACTTTTTTACTTGTTTTGGAGGCTAGATCGAAGGGTTGATGTGAGAAATCCAGTGAACAAGAGATGCCTAGCGCTGATTCTCTTTTGGGATAATGATTCTAAACCCGAAACACTATGGAGCCGGGCCTGAAAGAGCGTTGACGCCGCTGGCATCAGTCAAGTGAAAGAAAAGAGTGTATAAGGCCCACTAATTAGAATTAGTGCCACTTGGATCAATAGAAAATAGAAGACAGTCATGCTGTCACCTAGCGAAGTCTCAAATTAGGAGGTAGCGCTGGTGATATTAGTAGAAATCCAAGACCTTCTCCTTCTTGCTAATTACCAGTCCGAAAACAAGTTTTGACGCCAACCCGACATTGAAAAGAGAGGCCATTCTCATCTCAGATAGTTTTTTCATCTATTCAGTTTTAGGGATGTCAAGGCAATGCCCAAACAACCCATTGAATAAAGAAAGAGAGTAGAGAAGATAGTCACGAGCAGTTAACAGGAAAAGAAGATCACACGGGTCTTTGGCTTTGCTTGTTCAGGACGGCTTACGTAAGCTTGGCACAGATGTTCTCGAAGCTGATCTGGTAGTCGCTAGCAGAGGAAGGCCCTAGTGCTCCCTGGTTAGAGCCTTTAAGGGGTCCAAATGGCTTGGACTTGAGATTCTAAGGGCCGATTGATCAAGGTTTAATCCCCCAGTCCAAGCTCTCAATCCAGTCAAGAAGTCTTGGCTCTTTCACCTGAAATGGCACACGAGGGAAAGCCTGTTGAAGGAATGGCTAGGTTAGAGGCCATGTTTGCCGAGTTCATGGCAAGTCATGAAAGGATGGCGGCCAAACAAGAGAGAATGAAGGCCTCAATTCTGCAACTGAGACAAGCCCTATCGATGACCCGGAACTTGCATAACTTGTTCTGTAGGTGCATTCGCCATTGCCAGAGTGGACAAAATTGGGAAAGCCAGTGATTAGGAAGTTTATTTTATTTTTAAGTTCTTGCATGCTTGGCATTGTGTCTAAACTTACTACCTGTGTATAAAAGAAAAGTAAGTTCATTAATACATTGCTGGTACCAAGGTTTATGTTCACTACAAACAGATGTAGTAGAGCATTGCCTGGGGGACGGATGATTGCTGGATAAAAAGCTGAATTTTTTTTGTCCATCAAATCCAAATAGGAAGCTTGAGAATTGGAATAGGAGGAATTCCTGGTCCTATCGAACCAGATATTGTGTAACCTGGTTGAGAGTTGACTTCTATAGTTCTACTTATAGGCGGGCAGGACGGGAACAGCAGTTATGTTCTAAAATAGCTTTACAGTTCTAGTTCAGTTCTTAATGCTGTAGTTGCGGGAGAAGAAGGCCTGAAGGCCTTCTTCCCGTGGCCACCTCTAGCACCACAAGACCAAAGCTGTAAACATCCGTTTTCTCCGTGGGGACGCCAGAATATACATATTCAGGAGCAAGATATCCCATCGTTCCGTTCCAGCCGCCTCTCTTGTGTTGGAACTGTGCTCGTAAACTTCTGCCAGACCAAAATCCCCAAGCTTGGAAGTCAAGTCTGCATCCAGCATTATATTGCAAGCCTTCACGTCTCTATGAAGTATTTGCCTCTCGCACTCTTCATGCAGATAAGTAAGAGCAGAAGCTACTCCAAGAACTATGCTCCTACTTCGCTTCCACGTGAGGCAACTCGGAGAACTGGAATTCTTGTGGAGGATTTTTTCGAGGCTTCTATTGGGCAGGTACTCATAGACCAAGACCAACTCGGATCCCTCACAGCACCACCCTTGAAGCTGAACCAAATTCTTGTGCCGCAAGTGACCAACCACTGTCGAAAACTCAGTGGTAAAAGGATTGCGCCGCGAGTATTCAATCTCGCTGGACCTATTAAACCTCTTAACTGCTACTGCAAGCCCAGAGGGAAGAGATCCTCTATAAACTGTTGCTGATGCTCCTTCTCCGACAATCCTGTTTTGGTTAAACCCCATTGTGGCTGTCTTAATCTGAGCAAGTGACAACCGTTTTGGTACCTTACTATATGTTTGGCCTCCATTTCCTCTTCTCTCGTATCTGTCCATCTTTCTGATGGTGAAGGAACAAATTATGACAATAATTGCGATAATGGAAACGAAGCATGCGGCAAGGCCTCCCAATCCAAGAACCCAATCGCCCAATCGGGAATCTTCGTTCCTCTTTTATGATGATGAATGGAACTGCTGTCGGTACTTGGATCCTCTGGAGCGCACAATAAAAAGTCCCCTTCGTCAACTGTATCCATGGAAAGCGAGGAAGGAAGAAGCCAGTAATTTGTTCTCTAGAATAGCGAGAGGAACGAATGCTTCCCTTAATATAAGTACGAGGCGGGCGACCCTCACCTCAATCTTTGTCTGAGTTTGCGTAAAAAAGCCAGAAGTGAAGTGGATGGTATAGTGGCAGTGGATCATCAAAATTTCTGATCGACCCATGAAGTCGACCCGATTCCGTTAAGTAGGTCCCCCTAGCAAGACGTCATACTAGGACTTTCGCAACTCTCACACCCATTCCATGGTCATGGGTTAGCCCTCGGACGACGACAAAAGTGTTTATAAGTTATCGGGCTAATGGCTTTCTTCGACAGGGAGATGCGAAGAGAGCTGTCGTTTAGGAAGTGAAAGCATCTAAGCTCCCCAGCTCGAACAGAACAAGGTCTGTGAGCCCAGTCGAGAGTTAGGTGTCCGCTAACAATCGATACGGGAAGGTTCGAGGTGGACCACTGCCGCTCCGAACGCAGGTAGTTGGGCCCCCTAGCCAAGCAGTCAGCGAGAAAACGTAGAGCCGACGAGTTAATGGAAAGGATTCATCCAGAATCCCAATAGCTCCCTTTTAATTCGGCTTTGTAAACTACCCCTAGGAACTTCGACCCCAACGCTCCGGCGGATTGTCCTTCTCACGGGCTGGAAAACCGGTGATCAGTAAGCTGGCACTTAGGTCCTCTGCTTCCTCGCCGTGTAACAATGGGTTTGGGCCCTAAAGAATACCGCCCACCTTTAACTGGGAGCGAGTAGGATCCTCAAGCTCCTATCAGTAGTGAGCCGGTAACCATCGGTTAACCCGTTACAGTTTCCTCTGGAGTCGTGTTATTGGCCGATGTCGCCACCAACCCAATAACAAATAGGACACAACCCTTTCGGCTGGTAAAGGATCAGATCTCACGAGCGCGGTTCACCCGTTCCCACAGTTCTTCTGGGAAACTCTCTAGTGCCAACGGTGGATCCGGTGCCACATATGATTCTATTATCACTGCTGGCTTGGCAGGCAAGGAGATCCCCCCAACTTCGGTAATGCACGGAATCACTCGTTCCGCCTTCCCCCTGTAAAAGCTGCTAAGGAACTTCAATCGTCAAGAGCTGCGAAGGAACTTCGATCGTTGAGATTCAAGAAGGTAGGTGCCCTCTATATTGGACAAACAGTAGAAGAAAGCCCTTAGCCAAGTTGTATATTTACGTTTATGAATCAAGTACAAGAAGTAAGGTCAGAGCTTGTGGGTAGAAGATTGGGCTCTGCTACGGAGATCCACTAGACTAGGAAAGAAGTATGTATTGCGGTACTATTCGGGCCAAAAAGAAAACTAACTAATAAACATCCTGGGTCAAGAGAAGAGAGAAACTTTCGGTGGCTCAGGAAAAAAAAGAGAGTCCTGTCCTACAGGTTGAGAGCGAAGTTTGCCAGCATTGAGGAACCTGAGAATTTTGATTAAAGTAGTTATCCGATAGACGCAATTTGACAATTAGCGGAGGTGTCACCTTCTAAACCTACTTTTCTTGAGTCAATAGAGTACGACCTGGATCAACAAAACCCATACCCGTCTGAGTAGAGACTTCCGAAGAAGTTTTCAAAGCAAGGGAGGAATGAACTTCTAGCTTGATTACCGGGAACCCTCTCTTGATAGATGAAGAACCCCTGGCCAAGCGCTCGGAAAGTGCTCCTGCAGCTGTCTGAACTGCCACCTCTGCTCCAATACATAAAGCAGCTCCAGCTGAAGCTATTGTAGCAGCTCCGTCCCATTCATCACTGCTTTCTGTTAAAAAGAGCTGCTCCTCTCCTTACAGTCGAGTGGCTTTCGCTCCTCTCCGATCTAAGTCCTCTCTCTAGTCAGAAATAGCGTAAGTTAATCAGGATGGATCGACAGGCTTTCCAAACCTACTGGTCTCTCCCTCGAGACTTAACCCTGTCTGAGAGCTTGGCCAGCAAGCTTTTGGACATTGAATGTACACTCGAGGAGGACTGAACAGATGTAGAGGATCCTGACAAACTTGGGGAAAGCACACCTTGAAGAGTTGACATCTGAGATTGAAGATGATGTCAACAGTTAGCCAAGAAGGTTTATGGCAAAAGAAAGGAGTAAGGAGGGATAAATGATCTACCTTAGGTAATGCTCTGCTTTCAGTGGGAACCGGTGGAGATTGAGGTGAAGGTCTTGTAGTCTCCGGATTGGTTGGAGTAGAGCTAGTAGATCGGACACCTTCGCCAACTTGAGAAGAATGCTCATCTGAAATGAGAGTCGTTGCAGCGGAGCGATTTGAGCATCATTGCTCGGTGTCACTGATTCCCCATGGTTGGCTTCCGGCTCTGCAATCAGAGGTCCTTCTATCCCATCCCGGTTAGGATTCATTTCCTCGGGTTGATGCTCTATTTCTTCTTGGTGCTCAGCCCTTGGAACTTGAACAAAAATGTCTTCAGTTGTTGGAATTTGATCTGCTTCCTCGATTGGTCCCATCTGGCTTTCCTCCAAAGGTGGTTGGGGTGCTGCAAGATTCGGTCCAACTTCTGTCCCTGATGTATTAGGTGCCTGTGTTAAAGTAGAAAGGTTTAAGACAGCAGTCAGAAAAGGAAAATTGAAGAAAGTAGGTAGTACCTCTCTGTTCTCTGCTGAGGAAGGCTTTTTTCAAGGTTATTCAAATGGTGAAATAACGACTATTCCTCCGGCTGGACGACTAATGCTTGCTTCAAGATCGAACAACGAATCTCGATCGAATCTCATAACCAGGTTCCGAAGGTCGAACAACTTCTTCTATTGAATGGGCATCGGGTTCTTGGGCTAAAGCCCTAACAGCCTATTGATCGGGAAAGGAAGTTCCAATGAAAGCTTTTCAAAGGTTATACATTAGCGATTGATTCGGAGGATAGAGAATGGAGTTGGAAGGCTGTTCAGTCTTGAATCTTCCCTCCCTCACTGATTGACTCCTCCGGGAAATGTCGAATAGTAGGGACAGCGGAAGGGTGAGATTCTTTCTTCAGCGGCGGATGGAGAGGCAATTCTAACCTATCTCGTTTCCAGTGTCCTTTAGCTGACAGGGGCGAAGGTACGAGATCAATCATATCGAAGCGAAGGGATTCTTAAGCACGAATTCAACGGGCTACAAAGAGTGAAACAGACGATCTAAACACTAGTCTTCCTTTGGGGTATGACTATGGATTAATAATTGAATAATCTCAAGAGTAGCCTAAGGGGTTTAGTCACCGGAAACGAGCAAAACGGGAGAGTACGAGACAGAGACGCAAGGGGGCTTTAGCCTGACGCAAGTAGTCTCCGCGGCTATACTATATCAAATAGCCTAGGGCGCTACTGTACTAGTTTTTGTCGGGTTCTTTGCTAGCCAGACACCTGTCAACCAACCATCCAGCCACTTAACTTTCTCTAAATCGGGCCCGGGACATTCGACGAAAAAGGATGACCCGATGTTTTGCCCTTCCCCAAAAAGGCCCGGATCCCCTATAGGAAAATCTGCCCGCCCCGAGGAAAAATATGTGTCCAGGAACGCTATGTGAATAGGGTCTTTAAGCCCTCACCCAGCATCTATTAGTTCAATCAACATACGTTTCAAAAAGAATTTTTAAGCCGTATAGCCCTCCCTATTCTCTCTTAAATAAAGCTATTAAAAAACTGGAGTAATGTGGAATTACTGTTACCATTCCTGTGAGCTGTAGAGTTAGTTATCCCTTATCATCCCTGGTATTCCTCCTCTCTATGAGATGTGGGATCGACCCCGCGAGCCCTTCCTGTTTCTACATCCTTTTGGATGATAAGGCATGCCTATCCATTTTTTTCCAGCCTTTGTTCCACTATCAACCACCGGAATGGTTATTTTGCTTGCCCCGCTTTCCTCTCCCGCGGCAAGAGCTCGTTCGCCAAGTCCGAACTCCCACTTTATCGTCGATGACGGCTCTCTTCGATGCTAGCAACCGCGTTTGACCTTTTTCCGCGCTTCTTTCAATTTCTTTACATTATAGCTGAAGGAGAGACTTTACCTTTACTTAGAGAGGGGCAGCGGTACCACGCTCTTCCGTGCTCGTAGGTTGACTTCCCTATGCATCCAGCCGCTTTACTAATGTGAATAGGTTATACATAAGGGTGGGTTGGTTATATACTCTTATGCGCGTTCCTTCTTAGAACCTTTTGGTATGTATTGCCCCCTAAAGATCAGATCCACCAGACGAGAAACTCAATTCCGCACTGCTGCTGAGTCGTCGGACTTATCCACCAAGGGATTCGTGGAATTTCTGTGGATTGCGTTGGGGGAAATCTACCAAAGCTAGGCAGATAGATAGACTCCTTTCCCGCTGCTAAGGGAGAGTAAGAAAAAAAAGAAAAATGATTGTTTTTTAA
This sequence comes from Gleditsia sinensis, assembly GCA_037074535.1. Taxonomy (NCBI): domain Eukaryota; kingdom Viridiplantae; phylum Streptophyta; class Magnoliopsida; order Fabales; family Fabaceae; genus Gleditsia; species Gleditsia sinensis. The sequence goes on from JAYWLF010000055.1 coordinate 230,018, forward strand.
TCAGCGCCCCCTTTTGGGTATGCAGGTACTACGAGTCCTCTCACTACCAACCAGCAGACATCATCTGGCTGGGTCTTGCCGGTATCAACAACAAGAAAAAAACAACAAAATGGAAACAGCAACTAACTATGGCTCTTGGCCCAGACAACGTCCTAGGCGTCGGGGAGATCGGAGCAACAAGGAAAGCCTAGACGACGTTTTTATTCCTGGGCTGCAGTAAGTAGATCGAGAGGTCGTTCCGCCCCTTGTCCCCGAATATGGGTAATATGTTCTAACAAATTCTTGCTCCAATCTGACCTAGCTGGCGAGCGATCCCAGTTCGCGGCAGAGAACAAGACAGCAAGCGAGCGTACCTTTGTTCGCTTCTTCTCCACCAAGCACGGAAGTTTAAGGATAACTGTAGGTCGGTGGCTACCTAAGGAAACTCCGATTCGATCCGCCCCCCAGCTGGGAGGCATCTACCTCATCCCGATCACAAGGAGAGGTTCACCATGATGGGGGTACTTTTTTTTTCCCTTCCGGAAAGAATGAAATGCATAGGGGACCATCCTTTTGTTGCGGCATGCTCCTCAGATTTACGGATTCGCAGGGGGCCTCAGGCCCTACTTAGTTGACTGACAATGACAAAGGCTTGCGAAACTAAGTAGGGCCTTTTCCTTTTTGAAGAACCCATTCTCATTATCTTTCATACATAAGTCAAGTAGGCGCTCCCTAACCGGTCGCCTTAGTAGCGTTGACAAAGAAGAACAGCCGGTTAAAAGACAGCGAATATTTTTATTTATATATATATAAATAAGATATAAATTTTATATAGGCCAGCTTGACAAGCTACCCTTCCTCTTGATCTGAGGTGCGAAGAGAAAGATCTCTTTTTTATGACTTCCACTTATCGATCCCGGCCCGGAAAAGTGACCGACCAGGGCCCTATTTTTGAATGAAAGAAAGGGTTTATGAGCCCTAGCCCTGTAAGCCCACACCTGTGTAGAGTAGATCGTTCAACACCTGCGGCACAAACCAATTTTTGACCTATTGGTCCTAGTATCATAGGCGACCGAACGGCCGCCCCCTAATTACTAGACCAACCTGCTGTAATAATTCCATAAACACCTAACGAAGATATGGCAAACAAATAAAGTAGCCCTATGTTCGAATCTGACAATACCATACCATAATCAAAAGGTACAACGGCCCGAGCGACCAGACTTAACATAAATGTAGCCACTGGAGCCATTCTAAAAAGGGAGAAATTAGCACTACTTGGTGAAATAGGTTCTTTTAGAATCAATTTCAAACCATCTGCTAGAGGTTGTAACAATCCGAACGATCCCACTACATCAGGACCCTTTCGACGTTGCACAAAAGCCATTACTTTACGTTCAGCTAGCACTAAAAAGGCTACTCCTAGTAGAAGTGGTAGAATTATTCCAAGTATTTCAGCTGGAACAGCTATGTACGTTTTCGATTTTCTATTCACTCATGATCTGGCCTGGTCGACCCAATCATGATATTGAAGGATGGGACCTTTTCTCGCAAAAATTCTGTATCCTGAATCGAATCCAATGCATGATTTGAGATCTTGTACCGAACAAGCAAGGGATTGAGCTGCGCGAAAGCCTATTCTAATCTAATAAGGGCGTTAGCGCATTCGTTTTCTTGCTGGGTACACTGAACACCAACCCAATCTCGACAAAAGAAAAACTACAAGCAACTACATCAAAAACCTCTATTCCTGACGTGAACGGACGCTTTGTCATTAGAGTGTTATAAAAAGAAAATAACGAGAAAGCTTTTTTATTTGTTTACTCAACTCGTAAAGGCAAACAAAAAAGGTAGTTTACTTGCTTACTTGTTTAAGTAAGGGAGGAGCCTCGAATCAAAACGATTTCTCCTTTCTTTTCTACGCTACGAGATTTTTTGTCTTATTCAATTTTGACCGAGCTCGAAAAGAAGCCTAAAGCCGATAAGAGCTCTTATGTTCGAGAATTTCGAAAGAAGAGCGTAGAGTGATTGACCTCTCACTCACTGCACACTTTCTATATCTATATGGATTGTGAACAGTGACAGAACAGTTGGTGTGCTTTCTTTCTTTCTTGTCAGCCGTTTGGGTACCACTCCTCTTCTCTTGTCCTTTTATGAAGAGGAACGTATCTGATGACAATGCGGATAGGAACGGCAAGACGTAAATTATACCTTATTATTATATAAGATAAGCAATTTCTATCAATTTCGACTTCCTTGATTTGATCGAACATGTAACAGAGGTGAACCAGGTTCGACTACTGTCAGGCTATACTATATTTCACGGTGGACAGAATGAGGTATTGGTCGATAGATGTTGGAATGCACGGGATAAACTCCTCTGAATGGCAAAGAGCTATCAGCCTTACAGGAAAATGTCAGGCGAGGATCGACCTATTGGTGGTTCTCACCTTCTCTACCAGCCACAGCCGCAATAACAGTTTCAGCAGTTGAAGGCGGCGAGAGGACTCAAGAAAAATAAAACAAGTCTATCTTGACTCAAGTCTCCGCCCTTCCTTCAGGCATTCCCTTAATGAATGAAGGGACAGGTAGTCCGGCAGGAGGGGAGAAAGAAGAAATGAATAGACTGTTCTGGCTACTCCATGAGAGAATGGGAGAAATCATCGATGCTAGTCTAGTTCTTTTTTTCTTTTTCTCTTTCTTATGTTCTTTCTGCTAGGGTGACTCTTCCTCTGATCTTGTAGCTGTTCTCTTGGCCACAGCTAAAGCTAGTTAGTAGTCAGAGTAGTATGCCTCGACAGGAAGACCTTCTTTCCATGGTTTTTCCCTGGGATGTGTTTAACAAAGGAAAGTTTATCTTCAGAATGTGAGAATTAGACATAGATGATGCCCGGGCTAGTCATTCCTTTTCTATCTATGGAGCGGCTGACAGCTCCTGTGATGTCTTTGGCAAAGGGGGAATGGGATTTCGTGATCTGTCCTGCTTCAAGATGGCTCTCTTAGCTAGGCAAGGCTGGCGAATCATGACTCATCCTGATGCTTTTTTGGTCCGTATTCTACAGGGGAGGGACTTCCCCAATAGTGACTTCATGCAAGCAAGAAGAGGGAGTTATCCTTCGTGGGGATGGAGTAGTATCCTATCTGCTAGATCTGTTCTTGAAAATATATACATCTGTTCCCTTCGATAGAGCTGTAGTTCTCTTTGCTGTCGATTCAGCCGAGGGAATAGTTAGGTTCAATTTTTCTTGCGGGGAAAGTCCCAGTGCCCAGCTATCTAGTTCCAGTTCCAGCCTCTTTCATTGCTTCTGCCTTTCCTAGGGTTTCAGTGGAGGTTCTAGTCGTTCTGGCTTCCATTCATTCCTATTCTGCCTTCAAGCGAGTTGCAGTCTTAAGGCCAGTTTACTTGTCAAGCCAGGCCAGTGAGAGAGCAGGAGTATCCCACAAGCCAGCAAAAGTACCTTTTTCTTTCCCGAGTAGTTGATAAGGCAAAAGCAAAGGATAGGGATTTTTTTTTACTATACTGAAAAGTGTAGAGATTTTCTTACTCGGCCAATAGGTGGCACAGGATCTCCTTAGCCAGCATTAAAGTACAAGAAAGCAAACCGGGTAAGCCCTTTCTTTAGAGAATGCCAAGCTAATCACTCGTCAATAAGCAGCAGGAGAGGAACGAAGTTACTCAACTGATAAGCAATATAAAAATAGTCATTTTCATCCCTCTTCTAAGTCAGTGCTAAGGCACGCCCTTCCAAACGCAGTCCTAGGGGCATCTTCTTCCATTGTTCCTATTGGGATTGGGATAGTCGTTTCTGGGACGGCCCCCTCTTAAGTAAGTCCGTGTAATCTAGTTCGGAAAGATAGATAGTTGCCAAAAAAAGCTAGGGAAAAGGCTACGTCTCTTAAGAGCCAGGCCCACGCCAGGCGAGTTCAACTATGCGGTAGGAGTTCTGTTTCAACCAGTTGCATTTCCAGTTACTTTTGTACGAGCCTGTTTCAAAAAAAAAAGGAGATTCCTTACAGTTGGGGCCGAGCGAGGGAAAGATACTGAGGCAGCAAGCTAGCCTATCGATCTAGTTGAAGTGCTTTTAACTGGAAGTTCTGTTAGAGCTATTGCTAGTTCCAGGAGTATTTCAAGCCTAAAAAGATCTAATTTCATGTCTATCAACCCCTCTGACCTGACCTGAAGAGATGGCGAGAATCCTGTCTTTTTGGCTTAGCTTTTCCTGTTCACGACTCCGATCTTCTTTCATCAGCTCTTCTTGCTAACGTCTGAACTTGAAAGGGAGAGAAGGAACCCGAGCCAACAAGTCGTTGGGTTAGAAAGTGCTAGCGGTCTTACGGAGAGATGCCATTTCTCTTGTTTAGCCTTTTTTTTTTTTATTGCTCAAGCTGAATCAGCTTCCAGTCTTTAATAAGTCTTGTTGAATTGCTTTTCTCTTCTTTCATGTCATGTGATTCACATTAGCTTAGCATTAGAAAGAGTCTCTAACACCTCCAGGTCCAGGTCCCAGTGTGGTTAAGCTCGTGGTAACGCTCTTGTCGCTAGCTCTTATTCAGCTGTGAATGGTCTCCTTATCTTATTATAAGTAAAAAGATAGATAGAGGCTTCTTTCCGCACGAACGGGGGCAGTTGTTCCAGCTCCAGGGAAATTTCTTTAGGAAAGCAAGTCCCATCGAGTTAGCTGTTGGAGTAAAGGCATGCTGAAATAGTTTCTGTTTGCTTCCCTTTATTCTTGCAAGAGATCAAGACTGGTAGGCAGGCTAAGGCCAGAGATTCAATGCTCGAGTGAGATAATTCCTTAATTCAATTAAAGATCGAGTCAAGGGAGAATGCTGCTTTAAAAAGAAACTAATAATTAGAAAACTAATTCCATGAATTAGGAGACCTAATCTAAGTTCAAGGCTAAGCTTAGTCCCCTACAACGTATTTGATTAAAAATCTTCTTAGCAACGAATACGAAGAAGTTGTTCACGAATACGTTTTTGCATGAGAATACGTTGTAGTGAAAGAATACGTTTTGAACCCTTTAGAGTGAGAGTGAGAGCTTAGGGCTATGATTCCCAGAGATAATTTCAATCTGAAGAAGGCAACTCATCCCTTGCTAAGTATATTGTGCCGGGTTCTTTCACTCACAGAAGACCAAGCCTTGCTACTTGAATAACAGGTAATCAGACTTTCGCCTTTCGTCGGTTCCAGTAATGGGAGGGAGGAGAACAGGAAAGAGAGAACAGCTAGTCGAACTACTTACTTTTTCTTATGCTGAGTCAACCCTAAAAGCGGATCTGGCATCACCCTTGACTCTCCCATCCTTGGATAGCTCTCGGGATGGACTAATGGATTTACAGCTTCCGTGGGCTTCTATCTATCCTCGGGGAAGGAACTGGTCTTTCTTTAGAGGACAAGGCAAATGGACTAATCCAATAAAATAAAATAGACAGAAGAGTCTCGAATCCTCTGCTCTTACTCTTCTCGCAACGCAAAAGGTTCTTATTCTTAGAAGGGGACGGGATTGAGCAAGGGATTGACTATATAGACTATATCCTTATCCTTCTATTCTAAATTAATAAACGAACTCGTATAAGTAATATAAAGTAAGACTAAATAAAACGAGTGATTTCATCCCACAGATTCGGACTAGCACTCTAAAGGCTTAGCTTATTTAGTACGGGAAATGGCTGAAAGGGAACTGACCTGAAACTCTATGTAAGCTTGATCCCATTGCATTTGCATTGCCTGGAAGAGTCAACTTATAGCCCAACAACCAGGGCAGGGGCTTAGCTTAAGACTGCAATTGGGCTTACTTTAGGAATTGGCCGTATACCGTATTTATATTTATTGACCCCCAAGAAAAAGAAAGTGAACTGGCAAAGACTCCATTGAAATGAATAAAGGCAAAGCGGCTGAACGAATGAAAACAACTCCATATAAGCAAACTTTAAGCTTTATTTTATACCAGCGAGAACTCCAAATGCAACTCTTCCAACCCGATCGACGAGGCCTCAGAAGATTCGTCAAAGTAAGCCATTATGCATCGACATCAAGCCATCAAAAGAGAATATTATCGAAATTGACTACATCGACGGTTGCTCCTCGAGTCACCCGAAGCGAGCGACCATAGGGAAATGAGGAACCCATAGGACTGGCCTGAAGTGCCTGCCCCCTCTTCATCTTCCGAGTCATGCCCGGAATGAGTACTTTGCCCTTGAGATCTATCCAAAGCAAAAGAAATAGGAAAATAGTTCAGCTGCTTGCCGAGCTGTCTAAGATGACTAATAGAAGCTCAATCGAACAGACCTTGCCTAATAGACTGGAATGGGGTTAGCCAGAACAGGCGAAAAAGATCAACGAGCTGCAGATATTAGACAAGAAATGGGCTTTGCAGGCATACTATTCTTATCAGTGCCCACCCAGCCTGTTCAGTTTCAGCCAAGAAAGCGGATAACATTCGATTCGGGCAATGGCAAGGGCAATGTCTTTAGCTTCAGAAAGCTAGAGAAGAGGAGACAGTCCCAGGAAATAGGAAAGTAAGGCTATCAGCAAGCATGAAACTCCTTCCATCGCCGATATCACAAGCTAAGGGGCCGATTGACCGAAAGCTTCCTATCCGATTACGGAAAGAAAGAAGCATTTCAATTTAGGCCCATTGTCCCAAGAGGAGCAATAAAGGAAGAAAGGCAGCTATTCTTATGCCATGGCCTTGGAAGGTTTTTAGGAAGATAAGTGAAGTGGCCAAGGATATTTTAATCCAGATAGATGCTTTTTTTTTTAGTTCCCGGCTCACGGCATAAAAGAAGGAATACGAGGAGAAAAGCGTAGTGGATCTACTATTCCTGCTATCTTACTTAACTAGGGAAATAACCTCTTCTAGCTCTTGGAGACTCGGAACGAATGGTAGCATGGTTCGAGATATAGATGATGAGTATGGAAATCCATAACTTATAAATAAGAAAGGGATGTCGCTTCTAATAAGGCTAATTTACCGTGTACCGCTTCATAAAGAAAGAAGATCAATTCACTCGTATGAAAGTCTTTTTTTGGAATAAGGGTAGGACTATATAGATTAGAGTAACAGCTCACTGAGAAGGGTATCGAGAGAAGAGCCCTACGTTTGCTGCCAAGCAGAAGGGAATTTCTATTTAAAAAAAAGATTCTCCTATCTCCGAAATAAGTTGCCTTTCCTATTTGACTCATTTTCTGACACTGGTGGTTTGTTGGTCACTGAGGCAATTAACGAAAAAAAGGCTTACGCGCAGAACGACTATCATTGAAAGCCAATGGTTACACCAGTTTTACAAGACAAAAAAGACTTTTCACTACCCGGTTCTATCAGGAAGCCTTAACAATGTTAAAAAGCCTACTTGACACCCTTTTTCTTATTCCATCGTAGTGTCCCAGTTACGAGTCGACTCTCAACACTACAGAGCAAGTGGTGTCCACACTCGATTTGCCTACCTTCGCACACTTCACATGGCGATTCTTCTGCTACACACCTCTATTGAACGCTCT
>JAYWLF010000055.1:242500-270000 GCA_037074535.1 Gleditsia sinensis
TGCCATGCCCCCTGATCTTACTCGAAATTTTGACCGCATCCTACCGGTCAAAGTCTCCTGAGATAGAATGATGAGCCAGGAGGGAAACCAAGGAAATCTGCGGGAAGTACAGCACGAAGCGAGACCTTAAACTGGTTCTGTAGAATTCGTCTTCCTAGGCTGAAGTGCAGGCAAGGGCTAAGGTCAGAAACTAGCCACTACACTAGATATTCTCCAAGCCCGGCCCGGGACTTGAACTTAGTCGAAACAAGACCACTTCACGTCGGGATAGAAGCCTACCAAACGGCTTAGGGAAGAGCAAGCTAGGAAGTAAGTAAGCAAGTCCGCGCGAAAAAAGAATTAATTCTCTACTTCTGAGCCTTCCCCCTATCTATATTAAACATCAACCAAGAAAGCAAGAAAACGATAGCGATCGGCTTGGGAGTAGAAAGGACGAATGGGCTAACAAGACAAGAGCTTTGACTTTCTTTCATTGTTGGAGAGTAGCGAATGGAACTACTCTTTCAGGAAGGGCGTTGAGCTTGATTGATGAAGCCATGAGATGCTGCTAAACCAACTAAGAACTTTCCTGTTGATGCGACGGTAACTGGATATATATATAATAAGAGAATAAAATTCGTTAGCTTTAGGATCGTACCGTAAAAAACAGTACTTCCGACTTGAATCATCTAGTTGTTTGAACTTTTCTTTTCTTTAACTATTTTTTTTTTCTTTAATAAGAGCGGGGCATATCCCTGCATTAAATATAACTAATCCAACTGTAGCTTTGGATGCACTACAGGATCAGATTTGTTTTCAACTTGAAACCTTATTCAAGCAGTTTTATGGTGAAGATTATAGATTGCCCTACGGATTAAGCATCGAAGACGTTGGGGAGCATATCTACTCGGGGGTTGCCGACTTAGCAGCCTTACAACAGATTTTGGTAGATATTTTGAGTCAGGGTGTACAAAGCCCCCATTTTGAAAATGCCGTAAATTTCTTTATTCATTTTAGTATTTAATCTACTTTTTTTCTTCCAAAACCTTTCTTTTTTCGGTATGCCGCTCCGCGAGCAAGGAGTGCCACGCACGAGCGGAGCGAAAACAAAGCAGGGGGAATTCTTCGTTGGGAGAAATCCTTTGATTGCGTATTGAATATAGATCCATGTCTTTCTTGTTCCACTAGCTAGGACCAAATTCTCACATGTCCCTTTCGTTATTACAACCTTCTTTTTTGATGTCAAAGACCAGAAGCTACGCGCAAATTCTCATTGGATCTCGGTTGTTCTTAACAGCGATGGCTATTCACACACTCTATCAGATTGCACCATTAGATCTTCAACAAGGTGGAAATTCTCGTATTCTGTATGTACATGTTCCTGCGGCTCGGATGAGTATTCTTGTTTATATCGCTACGGCTATAAACACTTTCTTGTTCCTATTAACAAAACATCCCCTTTTTCTTCGCTCTTCCGGAACCGGTACAGAAATGGGTGCTTTTTTTACGTTGTTTACCTTAGTTACTGGGGGGTTTCGGGGAAGACCTATGTGGGGCACCTTTTGGGTGTGGGATGCTCGTTTAACCTCTGTATTCATCTCGTTTCTTATTTACCTGGGTGCACTGCGTTTTCAAAAGCTTCCTGTCGAACCGGCTCCTATTTCAATCCGTGCTGGACCGATCGATATACCAATAATCAAGTCTTCAGTCAACTGGTGGAATACATCGCATCAACCTGGGAGCATTAGCCGATCTGGTACATCAATACATGTTCCTATGCCCATTCCAATCTTGTCAAACTTTGCTAACTTCCCCTTCTCAACCCGTATCTTGTTTGTTCTGGAAACACGTCTTCCTATTCCATCTTTTCCCGAATCTCCTTTAAGGGATGAAATAGAAGCTCGAGAAGGAATAGCAAAACCTAGTTCACTTCCCAGCTCAAACTGAACGCGATGTAATCAAACTTATGGTTGACGCCGTAGAGAATATAAAGCCCATATGCGAAGTGGAAAAAGTAGGAGTAGCAGGTACTATTTATGATGTCCCTGGGATTGTAGCCAGGGATCGTCAACAAACCTTAGCTATTCGTTGGATCCTTGAAGCAGCTTTCAAACGACGTATAAGCTACAGGATAAGCTTAGAGAAATGTTCATTTGCTGAGATACTGGATGCTTACCGAAAGAGGAGAATTGCACGTAAGAAAAGGGAGAATCTTCATGGACTGGCTTCCACCAATCGAAGTTTCGCGCATTTCAGATGGTGGTAAAGTGAGACCACATAAAGAGCTCTCTGATCCTCATTCAGTCAGATTATTCAGTAAGATATGGTTTGACCCTTTTCCTTTTTGTTTGAATCTTCATATAGAATAAATTCCTAATACTCCTCCCTTCATTCATTGAGTTGGAGGAATCCATAGGAGGCCCGCCCGTTATGCATTGCATGAAAGAACCTTTCTTTGTATGACTTCTCTTTTGCCTTAGGTCGAATGAATACGAAATAGGACATCCGCGGGTGCTGGTACTCGATTCGAAGCAAATGTGGCTGGACGCCGCACTCCTGGCACCTAAAGGTGCTTTTTTCGCGTACTCTTTTTCATGTGTGATTTCCCCTCAAGGGTAGGAATAGGGATGTTTTTAGTACAGATCTTTTAAGCGAACCACTATTAAGAGTATTTGATTCAGGATCATCTGATTTGGATGAGCCAAATCCTTTCCATTGCCAGTCAAGCCTGCCATTCAACAAGCCCATGCTGTTGTGGTCATCATTCTTTATTATTATTATTAATAAAGTAACGGGGATTCAAATAATCCATTGCTCCGTTGACTCTTTCAATAAATTCCTTGTCTCAGAAGCCCATACGCTCTCCATAGGACATAGAATCGGGACATTAGGATCGCTGCCTTCTATCCGTATAGGCCGGATTTCGCTCAAAAGCTTTTGTACGCTTCCCCAGTCCAGAAGATCCATTCTCTACCAGGAACATTGCTTTCAATGCTTCTACCGCTTCTACCATTGGCCCGGAAGACCACTTCTTTATATCAATGGCCACAGGACACACACTCTATCAGATTGTTAGTTAACATAGGTTCAGAGGCTCTCGCTTCATAGCTTCTTTCTAGAGCCAGAGCGACATCTTCCACGACTGGCTTCAAAATAGGCTTGGCTCAAGCACGAGGACATAGGATTTAGAGCTTGCTCAAAACAAAAGAACCCCAGCGTCGTGCTTGGATCGCTTCGATTCTTGCTTTCCTGGATCGTGAACCAAGGGGCTATGGGGGAGGAAGGGCAGCCTATGATAAGTCAATTCCGCAAGAAAGTAAAAAGGAAAAAGAAGAACCGGAAGTCGGAACATGACCTTTGGTAGAGGTCTTACGCGGAAGTGATAGTATAGCACAATCTCAGATTAGGGGTAGCCCTTGTCGGAGCACCAAATACTCTTTTTTTTAATAAATAGTAGAAGTAGCTGCCCTAGCTCCATAGCTCGTAGCTCAACCGATTGCAACTAATGGGGCCGGTCATAAGCTTCTTTACGCTGCTGATACCCGGTGTGGTTCTTACTCGCTTCCCCCTGGTGCGGTGCCTTCTATTTCTATATAGAATACGTCCAACCAGTCCCCACACACCCTTTCACTCTTGGGACTGACTTGCCCGTTGGAGAGCTACCGAACAGCCTTCCTTGCTTCGGTGTACGGTTGACATCGATAAGGGAATGCGTCCTTGGCTTGTACTTAATAGTGGGGCCCAATGGTCTAACTTATGGTTGCCATGACCTTGATCCGAATAGGGAAATCCATAGTTGCACCAAGAACCGTAGCACCAATCCTACAATATGGTTGCAGCCAGAGGATGGGCCGAAGCGCCAAGTGGGAGAGGTCAGAGTAGTGGTCGCCGACTGAAAGAGATTCGAGGTTGGGGCAGGATAGTCTACGTGACTAAGAAGTAAGTAATAAAGAATCAAGAGAAATGGGTTTAGCACGGGCTTCTTAGACCAAATAATAGATGTTGAAGAAGATTAAACCGCAAAACACAGGCAATGGGTCCGCACCAGAGAAGAAAAAAATGAAATGTCTAGAATCACCAATTCTGTATCTGAAATAGACGACTAAAGGGGCCCAGTACGCAGGGTCGAGATAATAAGAACCTTCGACATCGGGCTGGTAATATTTTTCCTCAACAGACCAAAGCGAATAGACCGTTTTCCTCCCTTGGTACAGCTATAGCTAGCCCTAACCCTTAGCCGGCTGTTCGAAAGCCAGACTAACACTAACAAGTGGAGGAGGGAGTTCCAAAGCAACTGTGACTCATGCAGTAGACAAAGTAATTTCGACTCAAAGATAAAGGAAATCCCATTGAGTAGTTCCCTATTTTTGATATCATAAAAATGAAAGAAAAAAAGGCTTCTTTGGTCAGTTAGGTTAGGTGCGAAAGCCCAGTATGGGGGTTGTGTACAGTGGATGTTGTGGGTAGGGGGGTACCATCTTGGTTCAAGTGAATGCATCTGAGTTAGCAAACAGGTCGGGTACAAGAGAAAAAGAATGTGATCTTCAGGTTCTGAGTGAGCTAGGCAGTAATTCTCCTACTCCTTTCAATGTCTGCTCCTCTTATGGAAAATAGGAAGTCGGACTTAGAATCTGCTTATTCAATCTCTTGTCCAGAGTAAAATATCACTCCACCAGGGCTGTTGGCTTTCGCGAAGCAAGAAGGAGTCAGTTTATCAATGCGCTACGCTAATCATCACCATTGAGTGCTGGAGCAAGAATTCTATGAAAAGGGGAGTTAGACTTTCTAAAAAGCCACTGAAATCGAGTACATCGAGATCGAGAGATCTTCGGATTTTCGGTCTACAGGTCGCGCATCAGTCCCATATGTTCCCATCGATATCGATACAAGATTCGGAAATGATTTGTTGCAATCTTTGACTGTGGAAGGAGATCTGCACTAGGCTGAAATTTTTCCTCTGTTTTCAGCATCAAGGGATAAGAGAGCACCTCTTGGATATGCAAACAAGAGAATGGGCCATACGGGTGCTTTTCTACCTTGAGATTACCATAAGATCTAAACTATGCCATCGAAAGAGAGCTTTCGTAGGTTACGTCATTCTAAAAATCAAGCGGGAATGTAGACTAAGTGATCCGTAGTTCCTTAACCACATAGTGGAAAGAAGGTTCTTAATCTTTTCCTTCGGTACGCTAAACCTGACCTTCGTCCAACAGTTAGTTCTAGCTATGGGGAATTTGAATGAAAAGTGGGCCTTGTCCCGTTCGAATTCGAAGCCAAGAGGAGCTGAATTCTTTCATTGACAGTGTAGTGGTGATAGTCTCACCTTGGTCTATGCTTTCAACTGAACCAACAAAATTGGCCTATCCGCGCCGTCAAGAAAACGAAGCTATGTCAGCAGGTCTTGTCAGAGCCTTTCTCTTACTCGTTCTATGGAAAGGAAATCCGGGCTATTGCTTAGTCGTTTTCAAGCGTGACCATCAACAAAAAGTATATCTGAAACAGGAAATGTGCTCTATGCTTCAACCACCATATTTTACCTATGTTCTTTTAGTCAGCCTCTTACTAGGCTGGTGGAAAGTGTGAGATCCGAATCACTTTCTTAGTCTGCTTATATTCTATTCTTCTTGTTCGGATGTATCACCTAAAAAATTGGGAGAGTTCTATCCCTCAACGGCAGCTCGAAGTCCGGCAATGAATGCTTCATACTCAGTGATGTTCTTGGTCGTAGGAAAGCCCAGCTGATATGCCTTCGGGATAACCACCCCTTCTGGTGACATCAACACGATCCCAATGCCATTCTCCTTTCGAATTAAAAGCTCCATCAAAGTACATGGTCCAAAAAAGATACAATTCTCTATACTCAATGTCAGTGTAAAAGACTTTTTCACCCGGAAAAAAATCCATCATGGGCGGCTCGTAACATGGAAAAGGGTTACGTCCAAGGTGATCAGCACTTGTCCTAACATCGATTTCTAGCTGACATAAATGATATCGAACTCTGACAACAAGATTTGCTACCTAGAAATTAGGTCTGAAACAACCGGCTTTTCGAAGAGATACTTGAGCGGGTCCATGCGCGCAAGAAGCAGTACCAGATAAGACAATGACAATAGGTAGTAGTGTCTGAGGCATTGAGTAGCCCAAACCAAAGCAAGACAGGTCTTCTCTAATGGTGAATATCTCGACTTGCAGTCGGTCAATTTTTTGCTTAGTATATGGCCTATTCTCTCCTACCCTTCTTGACTTAAAACTGCCCTTCCTATTTATCGAGATGAATGTTATTGAAAAAGATCTCAGGAGATGGTTTTATTTTTAGAAAAAAAAAAAGACATGATTTGGAAATTATTCAGAGTCTACTCACCTGAGATTGAAAATTCGGATTCAAAAATCTCTTTTTTTCGATGGTTCCTTTACAAGCCAGTTAGACCAGAAGGCTCAACCAAGAAAGAATTACCGGAGATTCTACCTAGTAACATTCTCAGATATCCTGGGAGATGTTCTTGTAAGCACAGAGGGTTCCAAGTAACACCCTTTTCAGCTACCATATCATAACACTTCCACATAAGACCAAATCGAGAAAGCTCTTTATTCTCGAGTTTTTACTTCTAGGAAGTTTCATAAAAGGGAGCTTTGAAGAAGTTTTATAAGTGTACATCAGGTGAGTGTGCTACACTCCAGTTCCAGTGAACGTACTTCAATCACTCTTTTATCCAATGGAGTAGTAAACTCTACTCAAAGAAGTCTTTGACCCTCCCGGTGGGAAACAACTCATCTGATGTCACTTTCCCGAGTTTGTTAATCGAAGAGTAAGTAGTTAAGTTACTAGTCTTCGATTCGCCGAGTCGGCAACGGGAAAATAGCTCTCACAAAGAGACTGAAAGAGGAAAAGAGGACAAGTGGACTTGATGAAATACATCCTCAGTTAATACAAAGTGCAGCCCGGGCTTTCGGGTTAGATACCCTATCCTTCGCCCTCATCCAAAACCTAGCAAACAGACTGTTGTGAACCACAAAACATTGCGGTAGAAGCACAAGAGATGACAGAGAAAGAGAAAGAAAGGAAGGAAATGTAGCTTACCCGAACTTCACCACGCGACACCCTCTCACGAACAAAATGGAAATCCATTTCTATATGCTTAGTGCGAGCATGAAAACCCGGGTTAACAGCAAGGTACGTCGCACTAACATTCTCACAATAAAGAGCTCCAGGGGAAAATAGGGAAATATGAAGATCCCGAAGTAATTGACGAATAAAAATTGTCTCCGCCACTGCAAAGGCTACGGAACGGTATTAAGATTCAGCACTGGACCTCGAAACTCTGCTTCTTAGCACTCCATGATATATGATTGCCACCAAAGAAGACAGCATAACCTGTAGTGGAAGGCCGACTATCGGGACATCCAGCCCAATCAGCATCTGCATAGGCAATGAGTTAAGGATAAGTAAAAGGTTTAAGAAGCAGACCATGACCCAAAGTACCTTTGAGATAGCGAAGAATACGTTCTCCCGCCTGGAACACAGTCTTCAGGTGCTCTACATCAAGAAGGAGAAGTGCTCCTTTGCGAAGGCAGCTTAGCTAACCTTGGCCATGTGATCAAGAATGGTACGATCAGGATGGACGAGAAGAAAGTTCAGGCCATCAGAGAGTGGGAGCCTCCTACCAAGGTATCTGAGTGACGGTCATTCCTTGGTTTGGTGAATGACTATCGGCGGTTCATCAAGGGATTTTCTGCAAAAGCAGCGGAACTCTTAAAGAATAACAAGTCGTGGGAGTGGACCAAGAGGTGCCAGAATGCTTTAGAGGAGTTGAAGGCAGCTGTGACACAGGAGCCTGTTCTAGTCTTGCCAGACTTCGAAAAGGTGCTCGAAGTCCACACAGATGCTTCCGACCTTTCCATAGGAGGTGTGCTTATGCAGGAGGGACATCCCATCGCCTTCGAAAGCCGCAAACTCAATGATACAGAGCGAGGATACAGAGTGCAAGAGAAGGAGATGACAGCCATAGTTCATTGCCTAAGAACACGATCTATTAGATTTAGATCCTTGTATCGAGTAGTTGGATCATAGTCTCTTACCATACATAAAAATGGCTGCATGCGCAGCAGCATCAAGTATTCGAAATCCACCAATCCACATGTGATGTGTGAACAATGAAAGTTGTGTACCATAGTCAGTAGCTAGTTAGATATGGATAAAGGGGAATGGAATATATAAGGTGAATGGTTAAAGAGCCTAATAATTTAGGGTTAAGAGAGAATTGAGCATACCATGGATCTCATATAGGCTTTATGGCCCTGGCCTGTAAATGGACCTTTATGAGCTTCTAAAAGATATTTTAGACCATGACCAATGCCCAGTTGGTCTCCTATACATGTGACCGGCTATCAAGAAAAAAATGGAAATAGCTAAATTCTGGTGTGCAATATCGGTCAGCCAAAGACCCTCACTGGATCTAATCCTACACGAAAAGTCAAAAATTCTTCCATAAATTCAAGGTAAAAAATGAGGTAGCTCCCTTGGCAAAACTGGGATTTGAGACAAAAGATTCCGAGTAAAAAGAAATGAATGAGGAAGTGGGATCTCTTTAGAATCTACTTCAGCGTTTAGAAATTGGTTAATCCGTATAAAGATACATGTTCGTGAACTCGATTTTTGGCAGAAAATAGCCAGAAATAGGTGTAGAATCAACTCGAAAACGCCCCGGCTGTGACTAATAGTCAGTCCGTTCTTTCCTTATCTGAATCAGATGAGATGAGGCTTAGTTCTCTCTTAATTAAATATCTGTCTCGCCTGTCCTCATCGACACCGAATCTCCAGGTATATTAGCTCCAATCGGGCAAGTAAGGAAGGAGTAAATAGTCTTTACCTTTATTGTTGCCAACCTTGCTTCGGTTTATCTCCGGCTCAGATAAAAGGTAGGGGGCCTGAGTCGAACAGAGTCCTTTCTTTGTCATCCTGGCCCTTCTTGCTAGCTGAATAAAGTACATCTTTTTTTGATGCTTATGAACGGAAATGGACGGAAAAGCTTGAATTTGTTCCAAAGTAGGTGGAGAGGATTGAATTTACTTTCTTTTCAGCTTGAATGGTCCTTGGGCGCTTATGGGAATGAAAGGGCATAAATATACGAATAAGCTGAATTCGCATTAGCAGACACTGGGGAATCCCCAACTAGAGAATGAGCTCTTTCATCCGTCGAAGGAGAAGTCTCATCCGAAGAAACAAGAGATCCCGATTCTTACTAGTCAATGGTTCCGGGTTAGCCCTCATCAAGATATTCTGTTTCTTACTAGCCAACAACTGATGTGGAATGCAGTTGTGGGGAAGTGTCCTTTGGGTTTGAGGGTCCCACCCGTAGAGCTTAAAGTTATTCTTTCCGGCCTTTCCTTCTTCGCTTTCTAGTGCGTTGCTTTAGGGGTTAGGGGTGGGGCTACTCAATTCATTATTCCTTCTTTCTTTACCTTCCCCCGGTCCCGAGCCTCCTTCCCAGCTCTCTGTCCCTATTCCTCTCGAAAAAGGGCTTATTGAGGAGTGATGGCTCTCGACTTGTGCGCCGTGCCGTGAAGTATACGTTTTTTTGGTTCATTTTGTTACTTAGCTTGATTAGCGAGGCTCTGGCCGTATTAAGGAGTTGCTGCTGCTGCTTTCCGTAGTTATAGCTGCTTTATAAAGAAAGGATTAAGCTAGGCTTTGAGGAGCATTGCATTTCTTTTGCCAAAGGCCGGTGATTGACTAACCGTGTCCTACGGGTGTGATCGACTAGGCTGAGGGACATACATTACAGGAACGGACCGAGTGCTTTCCTTGTCCGAGATTTCCGTTAGGAGACCGGGACGATAGCAAGGATTCAAAGCATCGAACCAAAAGATGTGACCGATGTGACTGAACCGAATCTCCCATTTTTGATCTGGGCAAGGGTTCGAGGGCAGCTGTTGGAGATGATGCGGTGAAGATGTAGCTTTCATTCTGAGGGGGCTGGCTCTAAAGTCCTCCTTGGCAGCTCGTGTGTAATCGAATTCTGGTTAGAGGGTCTTATCTTACCTTACTATTTCCTTGCTAGAAGCACTACCGGAACGCTTTGAAGTATCGCAAACTCCATTGCTTTGCTTGAGCGAACCACTTGCTCCCTTTCAAAGAGCTTGCATTCTCTTCTTTTTTTTTTCTTTCTATATGTCATATGCTTTCCTTCTGGCTATAAGCCTTTCCTTCCCTCCCCAAGAGCCAACCATGGCATTCGATGCAACAAGAGGATTCATTCTCTCTCTACGCCGAAAGGACTAAGAGCTCTTATTCCGCAGCCTTTAGCACATAATGGAATTGCTCCTTCTATGCCTCCTCATCTGTCTCGCCTGCCGAATCCTTAGCTTAGCCTGCAGCCTTTATTCCGACAGCAGGGCATTCATTCGTGAAACCTGGTCTTGCATCTGATCTTTCTTCTTCCTTTCCCTAATGCCTAAGCCTAATCATGCTTTTCACATGCAATTCAATGGTTCCTCTACTTCCCCTGCTTCCTTTGCCGCTGCATCTCTTCTCGTAACCGGTGTTCTTGTTACAGTAAGCGCTGCAATTGAATCAACTCTTGGCCTATCAGCTCTTGTGCACTCATTGGCTGTTCTCGAAGAAGCTGCTGTTGAGGAAGCATCCAATTCCCAGTGGTATCGTATAATAAGAGAGAGGGTAGCTAGGATGAAGGCTAGCCCAGTTTCACCTTGATTCTACTTATTTTGTTGCGTCTACTTTTTTTTTTCGAGATTGGGTTGGTGTTCAGTGTACTTTAGTAATAGTATGATGGATCTAGTGAGCGTACTGTCTTACCTTGTCCACTCAAGGCATTGCAAGCAAATGGTTTTTGAAAAGCGCTAGAAATCGTTCAACATTTTTCCAGTGCTTCAGTGGGGTTTGACCTTTATTTGGTATACTAAAACTCATGTCGTACAGCCAAGTAGAAAAGCAGCGAAGCAGAAATTTTCGTAAAATTAATTTAATTAATATTTTTATTTTATATATTATAAATTAAATGAAATTAAAAAAATAAAATAAAAAAATGTTTTCTAGCTATTCGTGGATGGGTTCGTCAGACTTGAGCAGTAGGTTTCGACTCGGTCAACTGTAAGGATGAAGATTGACTTCAGACAAGAAATGACGTAAGTGATAGATAGAATCGTTCAGTAGGCTAATCTTGACAGTTTCCGTTTTCGATTGAGAAAGCGGCAGGCCCAAAGAGCTCTCCAATAGTGCACCGAAACGGAGCCGGAGAGCCTTAGATCGGTTAAGCAACCTTAGATCGGCTAAGATCGAATTGAACTGTCTTTGATTAGATGGAAACAGATATATAGACAGTGTGCAGTGATTTAATTGTAGTCAGTCTTTACTTTAAAATGTCCCAGACGAAGCTCCAAGTCGAGCGGCTCTGCATTCATTGCAGAAGCAAGGGGAAGAAGCGGGGTAGAGTAATGGTGAACTCATCAGGCTCATGACCTGAAGATTGCAGGTTCGAATCCTGCCCCCGCCTAAGGAACATTGCTCACCGGGATAGAAGGCTGGTCCCAACCCGTCTACCAATGTCATTTCATGAAGATGGACACTGGCTTGGGGGCGGGCGCCTATCCGACATATAATCGGTACAGCCGGTATAATAAATTATTACTATGAGAAATCGTTCCACCCTATTCTCAGCTCTACTACGATTAGTGCCTCTAAAATAAAAATGGCAGAGAGTTTTTGAACACTCTCGGATGATCAAGTATTACCGGGTACTACGAAGATTTAGGAAGAAAGTCTTCTTATTGGGCAAACATGGTACTCTTATTTTTAAGAAATCGATGCCTTTCCTCTTTGTAGCAACAGTGTCCAGTCTTTTCTATCTTCTTTGTCTGAAACTCGGCTCAATGGATTTCTTTCAGTCCCTACTTTCGAAAATGGGGCGCTCTCTTGGGAGTCGAGTCCTGTTGAGTAGGGGCTTAGGCTGTGAAGGAGGGCTCCTTTTGGTTTTGATTCTAGCCGCTTTCGGGATCTTTGACGAAACGATAATGAATATGACGGGAGGAAACGAGACAGTTAACCAAGGGCCGCACAGGGGTGATGCCGGATCCTATTCAACAGATAATTCTGAAGCTGACTCGGGTAGTTGTCGACAGTACCTCAACTTATCATCAGATAAAGAGGAAAATGCCGGCCCCTCTAATGCCTTACCCGCTCCATCCCCCTCGGGCTCCTTCCCGCCGGTTCCGGAGGCTTTGACCCCTATCCCATCCGTCCCTTCTGTACCCTCGCTTCCCTCCTTAGAGGAGGAAAACATTGTTGGGAGGGAGCAGCCGGTTCAACAACCGCAGGGGGTTCCTATTGATTGGTCACAGTATCAACATGAGAAAATAAAAGAAAGATTGGCGGTTTTGACCCCCAACCGAGCACGAGACACAGACACCGTCGATGCAATCATTTTATTAAAACAAGATCTCATCGATCGCATGGCTCAATTGGATCCCAATCCATTCTGGGCTGAGCAAAGAAATGAGTTGGTCGCCAATGGAATATTAAACAAAGGATCGGAATATACAATGGAAACTCTAAAAAAAAATGTAGAAAAATTAACAACCGAAGGCCAAAACACTTCTTTCTTTAAAATACTAGTCAAAACAAGAGAGAACTTCGAATTAAACGGCCGATTTGATTAACAAGCTGCTCTATTCATTTAAGTCTTCGGGTGGCTCTCTCTTCCATCCGCGGGGCACTTCGCTTTCCCCAGCTACATACCACCCCCATTTGAACAACATGTCTCGGAATGGCACTAGACTCAGATAGAGCAAAGCAGACTTCGGTAAAACAATATGATATGAGTGTTTGTTCTGCTTTCACTAAGGGGCAGACTAGCGGAATAAACGCTTAGAGGAATAAAAGCAGTGGGACTTCTTACTTTACTTGAAGCGGGTGGCAGGGAATGAAAGCACTCCTTTAGATAGCAAAATTTAGAGATTATTTAGAGATAGGAGCAGGCCATCTATTCCTGCTTTACTTTCTTCAAAGAAGCCTTAGATCTCTTTCTCGGTCGAGGTGAGAGTAGGCCGTTCTCTACGAACTGGGCAATCAGATTCAGTTGGAGAGTAGCATAAGGAAGGAGTGTCTGAAGGCTATCCCACACTTGCTTAGCTTTCACACATTCAAACCACATCGTGTACATAGGGGATTTGGAGCCATACCACGTTTATACCTCAGTTCGTTCATTAGTCAGAAATTTTACCAACCATAAGAACATCCTGCATTTCTGTGGCATTTTGAGCTGCCAAAAATATACTTCCAATTGTCATGATCCGTTGATTGATATGTAGACCCACTCGCCAGCAAATAGCCTGACTTGGTAGAATATTCCCCTAGCAGTGGATTCTCCAACTTTTGCAAGAGTAAGAGCGGAACCACAAGTCGAAGGTTCCTGTACTGCTACGGTGCTTGTTGCGGGGAATCAGCACTCTTCTCGCGTCTGGAGTTTTAGATAGTAGGGGAAATCGCCTTTCGGGTTGTTAGAGAATACGCTCTTTGATAGAGGAATATATCCCCTAATCGGATTGATGGACAGGTATGGGATAGATAGAGAGAATCAGACGCTGGACTCTCCTTCGTCGCCTTGGTAAGTAGCATTCTTGTGTCAAAGAGGAACGTTTCTGAACCGATAGCCTTTCGGAATCGAAGGGCAAAGGTTCGTAGCGCTTACCATTCTTTGTGATTGCTTATTCGAAGTAGGCCGACTTTCCTAAAAGTGGCTTAAAAGCTCCATCCGGCAAAGAGAACAAGCCCTTCAGATTCCATTGAGACAAGAGCCTTCTTTTCTTCACTTCATTAATCAACCGAGCTAAAAGCCAGCCCTTTCTTATAGCATCCAAGGAAAGAGAAATTCCAATGGCAGCTCTTTAAAAGATAGGAAAGCGAGTCGAGAAGCAACTCATTTATAAGTTAAAAAAAGTTTAATAAAGGGCGATTTCCAAGTTTCAAGGAAGAGTGGATTAGCCTCGAATATCTTGATCCACTAGAAAGAGAATTACCAGATACGAATACAAATAAGTTGGATAAGCCAAAAGCTTTAAGAAAGCTATAGTAAGGTCAGATTACAGGAAGAGCACAGGGCAGTCTTCTTCATAAGTTCCCTTCCCGTCAGGAGTCAGGATAGGGCTAAAGTTGCTTTGTATTCAACGAGTGATTCAGAGTTGTCTTGCCTTTCTAAATTCAAGCATGTCTGTTATGCTAGTTCATCTATAGAACGTCAAGACCTTGTCTTCCGTAAGCTAGATACCCGAGAAAGTGGATTAAGGTCATACTTTATCCTTAGAAAAAGCCCACCCACGTCTGGGTCATAAGTTTGTCTGCCCATTAACAACAAGAAAGCCAATTCATAGCGCAAGGAGGATAAAGGAAGGCTAGGAGCTATCCAGTAGAATGCTAGGGCACAAAAGCAAGAAGAGGACCTCGCTACACGAATTGAAAGGAAAGCTCGGACTTCTAAAAGGCTTCGAATAACATACATAATATCGTTCATTTTTCCTCCAGCAAGGAGCAGAGCCAGTTCAACTCATGAAATGGATGCTTTCGTAGGGACAGTATGCCTTTTTCTTCCTAAAGCTAGATAAGGCCTGACCGGCTTCGCGGGATCATTTCCACTCTCTGGCTAGGCACTCTTTTTGTAGGCCTTCAAGCTCATTCCTAAGAGATAAAGTGCCTTTTCGATTCTTCCTTCCTGCTTGTGTGCTTTCCCTAGGAAAATTGACTCATTCTAGCTCTCCTCTACTTCAACCACTAAGCGCTTCGCTTATCTGCGAACTTAGTTCCAATCCAAATGCATGGAATCTCTGCCTACGTTGGGATGATAATAGGTACGGGTGCGCGTAATGAGCACAATCCTAAGTAGAAAAGATCGAAAAAACCCATTGAAACGTTTTCTTCTTCTCCTAAAGCCCGGACTTTCTACATGAGCCAGGGCATGGATCCTTGGTGGATTGATTTTCTATTAAGCTTTCGGGACTTGCGCGATATATCTTTCCTCGGCCGAAAACCTGACCGATGGAGATGGAATGTACTTATATAGATAGAGTTTACCACCCCTGCTTGGGCAGCATCAGCCTATATTTATTCTAAGCTCAGACTTTGACTAATCTATTCAAAAATAGACTAATCAGGCTATCAGTTGAACAAATCATAGGCAACTTTCTTTAGCCGAAGCTGAAGGAGATGAAAGAGAGGGGGTTACGTTATAGGCACTACGGAAATGAAAGATCAGCGTAAGCGATGATCATAAAGATCAGTCAGTCAGCAAGCACTCGCTTTGATTTATCAGTATCTTGAAGCCTCCTTATAACTAGTGTAGGTCCCATCAGCCAAAGAGCCTAGACAGAGAAGGATTGCTACTTTCTGTGATCTGGACGATAATGTGAAATAGATGATTTTTTGTGATAAAGTTACTTACCGGAGCTTGAGTTTAAGCCCAAGCGCAAGAGGGCTCCCGGCTAGGGAGCTGCTAGATTCCAAGCGATGTAATGTATGCGTATCAGTACTTTTTCGTTTCATAAATGAGGAGCCCGATGTTACTAATAGCAAGTAGGGGCCCAAGTACGGTGATAGATCAGCATGAGCCGGTCGTGGTCGAGCCGCCAGCTGAGGCCAGGGAGCAACATCAGATGGTAATATCCTAGATCACAAAGCGCTATATTTGACTTAACTCGTAAGGAGCTTAGACTCCACGATGTAGATTGGACAGAGGATAATTTAAAGGCCCGTTGGAAAACTCCGGGGAACTTGTGCTATCCACAGATTTTGAATAAGGGAAGTGACTAGCCTTCTTTCTTAGGCCAAGGAAGGAAAGCACAGCACAGTAGAACTAGCGTAGCGGGACATGACAGCGGTTGGGGAGAGGGAAAAGCTATCAGACATCAATCCAATGAACAGACAAAGCGGCTTGGCCGAAGGGTCAGGAAGAGAGAACGACTATACTTTATTTCTGAGTTAGAACATTAGAAACCTTACACCCATATGAAATAAAGCAGCCAAAACAGTAGAGAAGATCAGAGAGGGGTTTAGCGAGAAAAAAAAAAGTCTTTAACTCACACCTATCTTTGATGAAAGAAGCCAAAAAGCAAGTTTAGGTAGAAAGAACAGCCAGTGTCAGAGAGAGAACTTCTGTTGAACTCTTCCTTTACATGAAGGGAATGAATGCATTAATGGAATTGAATCCGGGATCAAAGTAGATTAGGTTAAGGCAAGCATGAGTTCAACCCTTTTCTCATCGGGCCAGGATCGATAGCCGTTCGACCTGAGGGAAGTGCGGTCAGATTCAGAATCCCCAATGTCTTGGTCTTGACCTTCGCTCGCTTGAAACTAATTGGTGGCATAACTCTTCTATTCGCTAGAACTATTGACAGGCTTGAAAGGAAGGATCACTCCTAAGCTAAGAAAAAGGTCTAAGGCAAGGCTCTCCAACTGCAACTCCATGGGCCTATCTTTCAATTATTGAATTACTTTTCCTTGTTTTCTCATTCTCATATTAGCCCTTGCCTGTTTTAGCTCTTCTTGACCCATATGGATAGCTTTCAAACGTAGAATGTTTACACTGGGACCGCTGGACTTTATCCTATTTAACCTTACCCTTATTACAGGAGGACACCAACCACATTAATAGAAATGAAAAGAAAAAAGAGGTTTCCCTTAAAAGGGCTAGGAATCATCCAACTCTTTCCACTCACCTTCACTCTAACGAGAAAGAGAGGAATGCTGATAGGCTAAGATCTAGTTTCTCAGTCCTTCCATCTTTCCTCTTTGACCCAACCCCAAAAAAGCAAGCTTAACCTAGTCTTCTCCTTTTATATGGAAGAGATCTCATTCCGGAAATCGTCTAACTTTTCTCATTTTTCTGTAAACAAGCTTGGCGATTTGCCTTATCTTTTCAGTAAGCCAGTAAGCAATCCGATAGAAAAGAAGATCTAGACCTTCTACTAACTATATGGCATACCTCCGGTCTAAGGTCTTAGACTTCACCCAAAGGGTCAAGCGAATCAATGGTCTCATCCTCGGCTTTCTTGCTAATGGAAGTACTGCTCTGAGTCAGGTCCTATGGATTTCTTTCCTTGTGAATATGGCTACTTTACTTGGCTATTCTTCGCATCGAAGCAAAGTAGCTTCCTCACACGGACGTGGTTGGACCGTGAACTCTTACTATAGTAGACGGCACTTGGCTCCTTGGTGCAGCCCCTTTCTACTTCTTTCTTAGTAAGACGGGGCGCTCATCCGCTACTCCACTCAGAAGAGATTGAGACCGGTGGGATTGGAAAACCCAACTTGACCGCCTAACTACGGGCGCGGAAACAAAGAGAATCGAAAGAAAATCGCACCAACACGAGTAGGTCCTTGCTTGTACGGCAAAAGGCTACGCTACTTATTATTTTATTACGGGATCAGCCGGATATCGCTTACCTTGTCTACTGCCCCGCGGTCAGGAGCGAGCGGGCGAGATTCAAAAATACACTTTGCTTGGAGACCTTTGGGAGCTGCACGAAATGAGAATTGCAAATACAATCAGAATTATAGTGAGTTTTCCCTTACAGCAAAGGAAGAAGGATAAATGTAACCTATTTATATAGTTGCCAGGTTGCTAGCACCAATTCCTTCTCGTGTGCCAGGCAGGGGCTTGTCTTCCTTCTACGATTCCGAACTTTGTCCTAAGAGCGGATTCGATTCTTATGGATTCCCCCGGGTATTCCCCCATTGGTCTATCAATTCCTTAATACCCCATCTCTCGATATAAAAGTCCCACATCTGATTCACTTGCACAAGCCATTCTAACATCGTCTGCTTCTCTTGTCTCTGCTGCGAAACCTCTTCCTCTCTTATTCAATTAGGCATTGCGTTGGTGGTTTGTACTGTAATAAGAAATATGTTTCTATTCAATCTTCTGTTCCATGAAGACTCACTTAACACTTTCTTATTCAAACCGAACTGCTAGTGCTTTCGAAGGGGTGATCCTATAATAGACAGAAAGAATCTGTGCATCTCTCTATATGTTGTTGCTTTAGCCCTGATTTCGTAATGGAATATGGAAAGAGAAAGAGATTCGTCTTGCTTATGTGCTTGCTCATTGGATTGAGTGTGTGGTATCTGCTTTTGACCGAAGCTCTTTGCTTCACCAAATATATATGCTGTTCTATTCTATTGAATATATAATTATGGCGTGAATCCTGTTATTAGATAAATTCCGGTCTTAAGCAGCCAATTATTCTTGGTATAGTCGTCAATCAGTTGGATTACCATTCCATTATTAGTTCTGGGGTGAAGGACTTCGTAAACCTTACGACTCTTCCTTCTATAACAGAACAGTTATCAGACTGTGCCATTCTTTCAACTGTTAGAATAACTTGAAGGAATAACTCTTAACTTCAAAGCCTAGGGGGCCTAGTAGAGCGAGTGAGTTCCATGCCTACCAAATAGGCTCTCCCTTATAGCTCTTCCTTAGTGGCTCTTTTACCGATACCATCTCTTTAGGTAGTGAAGTGACTTCCGGTGGCAGTAAAGTCTCTATCCCCTCCTGTTTAGGAATCTAGCAGCCATCAAGACAGCGAAGAATCACTTATAGAAAGGATTCAACTGAATAAGGGGCGTAGTGGGTACGAAAGTAAGAAGGTAAGAAGGAAAGTCCCAGGAAAGCCTCAGCCTCAGTTAGGTAGGTAAAAACTTTCGGTATGGGACAAGCGAAGCGATCGGCCTTTGGACAGGTTGGTGAGTCTGTCCATTTTTTGGAGTGAGGAAAGTAAGTTGATTCCGTTCCTTAGGTTCTTTCTTCGCAAGAGTCAATGCTAATAACGCAAGACTGATTAAATACCTGAATGCCAGGCAAGCTCGTCAATCCCGATGCTAGCGAAGCCTCACTTCAACTAGTCCATTCTCGAGGCAAGCCGGTAAGCCACATGAGGCGGCGGCACTTCCATTCTCTCCGGGGGTCCCGCATGAGTAGAGGCGCGCAGGCAAGCGAATAGGAAAGTAGTCTTTATCCGCGGCAAGCATATAAAGTACCGAACAGCCCGAGGAGTAGGCTTCCCGATGCGGAACTCTATTCACGATGGGAAGTAGGCAGATCATCTTTTCGATGAGGAGGTCCAGTTCCCAAAGCTTCCAACGCTACCAAAGCTTCGGAGTTCTATTCCTTTTCCTAACTAAGGAGGTCTCTTTAAACCCTTAGCCACCTCGATTACGCGACGTGATTTTCACACACAATAAGCTTCTTCAAGCGAGGTCTCTCACATCTCCTGATGCTTGGGATAAGTCTTCAACAACTCCAAAATAGAGATCTTAGCTGGTAGCTTGCTGAGATGACCAAGGAGGTTATATGATGACTGCGGAACTTCCTTCTTGGTTTGATCTGGAGCAGCTTCTTCCCCGACCCCGAGGGCATAAAGAATCCACTTTGAAAGCGAAACTCTTGTTGCTGTTGCGCCAGCTTTCTTTCTTCCGTATACCATTTCTTCCCCTCAGCCGGACTGAACAGGGGGAGTACCTTAGATAGTATGCCCCGACGACAGCCTTTCTTTTCCAAAGGAAAGTTTCAGTCTGGAATGGAAGTCCTATATATTGTGTTTATTTTCTTCTTCAGTCAAGAAAAATCCTCAGCCGATTTTCTATTTTCCTTTGTTTGCTTCGTGCTTGCTTTCAGGCTTCGAGCTCTTATCGCCAATCAGTGAATGAGGGAACCCCTTATGAAAAGGTTAATCAATAATGAATGTGTCTTTTAGACCTCATGGAGAAAGAGACTTTGAGATCTCAACTGGCACAGGAAGCTTGATCAATAGTAAGCTTTCTTGAACAAAGGAAAGTGATTGCCTAACGGATACAGCCGGCGCATCTTTTCATTCAGAGCTTTCCCCCCTATCCCTATGCTCCGGTCGAGCGGTTGACAGCTGCGCTTCCCCCATTCATTGCCTTTGACCGGGCTGAACATCCGGGATTGGACTCTTTCTTGCTTTCGTGCCTAACAGCTCATCTTGCTACTCCATGAGATCCGTTTCGAACTCAAGAATGGGGCGAGTCCCTTTGATTTGATGCTGCTGACCTCGATGCGGCTGTGCTGTTTGCTCTCCCTCTCAGCTGTCATGTCCCTTCCCGCTAGTGCTATTGTGCTTTCCTTTCCCTCGGAGACCATTCTTTACCTGAACCCGGCCTAAAAGGGAAGATTAGCCCCTGCCTTCTCTAACAGCTTTTCTGATTCCGTTGACATGAATGAAACCGTAGTAGGGCAAGAAGCGATTGAACTAATGGCCTTGAACGAACCGGCCTGAACTGAAAAGGAATAGTTGGATTTCCGGCCATAGTCATGGGCACTCTTTCTTCGGCCGCTCTCGCTATTGGTACGGCGACTTGAAGCTACCCTTTCTTCTTTATTGAAGTCAGTACAGAAGGACCTTGACTGCACTTTGCTTTCTCATATCGGTCGGTGTAAAGGTTCAGCCTGGTAGACCTCATAGATAAAGAGAATGGGATCCCTCTACTTCACGTTTTTGGCTTATCTTTTTCTTGTGTTGACGCTTCCAAACCGGCTCCGTCTCCGCCTCTGCCTTCTCCGCTCCCAGTTGGGTATCTCCGAGGACTTTTTCTAAGGGATTGTTTACTGAACGTCCCTATCGCTCCATTCGGTGAAGTGCCCCCTTCCATTTCTTTCTATTTATAGAGGTAATAGGAATCAACCAACCCGTAATGCGTGAACCAGTGCCCTTTTCTTTTGTACTACTCTTCTATATGAAATATATTACATTCCTTTCCTTTTTCCCTTCTTGGGTGAACCTGTCCCATTGCCCGAATCCAGGAATGGTGATGTCTCGTCCTGACATGGCTTACCTTCCCTAAACCTACTTTAATGGAACATGCCTAGGGCAGAGAAAGGTAAGTTTATCTAGCCCGATAGGCAAAGACCTTAAGAGAGGGCACTTCGTGGCTTAAACGGCTCTATTTTCACTATGCTCCACCGTTAGAGAAGAAAGAAAAAAAATGCATATAGGCAAACCCCAAGAACGAACAACTAAACCATCCGGTTCGGGAGCTCCAAGGAGGAAGAATAAGAAAGAGAGAACGATGCCGAGGCTGAAGTCGAAACCTAAGTCGAAGTGAAAGCTAAAGAAAGTGCCTAAGTTGAAGCTTAAGTCGATGCCAAAGCCGGTCTTGATGTCTTAGAATAGGGAAGACCAAGTGAAAGAGCTGCCATCCGGAACTTGAGAAGGGGGACGAACTACTTTGATTAAGTCTTGCAGACAAACCGAACTGATCGAAGAATGTGAGTTGATTCCTAACATCAAAGCGCTTATGTCCCACTACAGATTGAATCGAAAAAGAGCTTTCTGAAACACAAAAGAAAGTAGTGCTCGACCGAGAAAAAGAGAAAAAGATTCCTATTCCAATCGAAAGACTGGCATGTTTGAAGCATACAGTCTCAGCATAGGTGAAACAATCATTCTCTTATTCATAGTACTGATTATTCAACTTCAAATAAGGTAGTTTTAAGAATAAAAGAATTTCGTAAAAAGAAGATCTGTGGATCCTTACTCTGTTTCATCTTTTTTAAGTTCAAAAACTAAATGAATAGATAAAAGTCCTTTGATTCTTTATCTCTATGGAGAAAGATGTCCAATCTAATCAATAAGTAGGTCTTGTTTTGACACCTTGGTTTTGTTCTCCGCTGTCCCGACTTTCGGACCTGCAATCAAAAAATAAATCGAAAAAGGCAGGTAGGCGGTTCCCTCGATCGCCTTGACTGATAAGTTCCTTTTCTTATCAGAAACTCGATGCTCATAGAAGCAGACCGTCAGAAAGAAAAGAGGTCGTTCGTTCGGGATTAGGTTTTCGTTTTCCTAATGAACATTGAAAAGGCGGCCCAGTGGCTTGGCATCCCTACTGGGAAGAGTGCGACTCGCTTTCAACCAAATCCCTAATTGCCAACCGAAACTCTATTTGACTATGACTTTGTTTTGTTGATGTTTGGGAAGAAAGTGTTTATTATGCTACGCACCACCTACACTTACCTGGTACTGGTAGGGCATCCAGGAAATACCAGGAGACACTTAGCATCAGTATGGCGCAACGGAGCTATTCAATCTTCATTCATGTCTTCTTTTAGCTCTTTTAATGTTGTAGGAACCACCCTTGATGAGACCGTCCGCTGGAATGACTAGTAGTAGAAAAAGTAAACCTCGGCCTTACGTCTGTGTATACATAATATATATCATTATCATCTGTCAGCGAATTATGATCGGAGGGAGAATGATTGGACTAGTAATGATACTGGGAATGGCCATCCCTATCTGAGTGCATGTTAAGTCAACCTACTGGGAAGGACACTGTGGAATCATCAAACAAAATCTGCAGAAGCAGAAGAGGATAAAAAAAATAGACTTTGAGTGGTAGTAACTGGTTTCGGCTGTAGCGACTCCACGAGGCTGGGATTGACCTGCGGTTCTTCATGGGAAGGGGTTGGTCTTAGATATGGATGAGCGGAAAGACCAACCGCATGACTGATTGATATGACTAAGCAAACCAAAATCAGATAGAGAATTTGATACTACAGTTGGAGACAGCTTTTGTACGAGAAAAGATGAGTGCCAAAGAAAGAGGAAAAGTGAGATGACAAGAGTCCTATTCCCTAACGAGTGTAGCTCTTAGAAGTCTTCGTCCTAGCAGTCCCGTTATCCTAGAAGTCAACAGTAAAGAATTCTCTCTAAACCGCTTTCACTAGCCCTAACCATTGAAAGGCTGGACTTGCTTACGCAACAGCACGAGATAAAGACTTCAAAGTCCACCAAAGCCTACCTGAGAAAGAGCAAGAGCTACCGCCTTCCACTCGAAACAGGACTTCTTTTCCCCTTTGTATCTAACCCGAACAAGAAACCTTTTTCTACGCCTATTACGTAAGGGCCCTCCACCCCGGCTTAGAGGAACGAACTCTCTGATCAGCCTCCCGCAAAGTGATTTTACTTCGGTGCCTGAAAGAGTCGATTCTAGGTTAATTCCATCAATCCTTTAGCCGCTACTACCGTGCCCGGTACTGAACTAGCTACCTTCTCTGCTCGGCTTGCTTTCTCGGTATCGAAAATGGAAGTTGATCCCGCCAACACGAAAGAGAAATTTCTTATACTAGGCACTTGAACCCCCTACTAAGAAAAGGCCCCTTACCAACAAAAAGGGAAGAGGCATTTCTCCTTCCAGTCGCCTCCCTAACTAGCTAAACTTACAAGCTTACCGAAACCACCTGAACTAGCTAAAGCCGGGACAGCTAAAGCAGAAAGGAAATTCTTTTGATCAACCTCCTTTGAAGGTGTGCTGCAGAAATTCGATAGCTCGATCAGCTCGACAAGCCTTATACATATGTAAAAAAATAAAAGAATAGACGGAGAGGAGCCAAAGCCATGTCCTTTCCTAAAAAAGTTTCATAAAATTTCACAATCTCTTGCTTGACATACTGGTACTGGTAGTCTTCTCTCTGACTACCATCTGATTTTGTAATCTTCCAAATCCTCTTTGTTTTGTATTCTTTCTATCTTTCAATTTCTTGTTTCATGGCCCTATTGGCAGCCTTGAATTCCTCTATCTGCTTTCTAAATGCCGAATCTGAATCACCAGAGCTCTGGTTTACATCAGTAGCTTCATTTTCAACCTCAACTCTATCACCCCAAAACACTTAGACCTTGTCTTCGCCAGGATTCTTGTTACTCATATTTTCTA
The DNA here is from genome assembly GCA_037074535.1 of Gleditsia sinensis. Classification (NCBI taxonomy): domain Eukaryota; kingdom Viridiplantae; phylum Streptophyta; class Magnoliopsida; order Fabales; family Fabaceae; genus Gleditsia; species Gleditsia sinensis. The sequence continues at coordinate 266,208 of JAYWLF010000055.1, forward strand.
GGGTATCCTTATCTAAAGTACCACATCACCTTTAGGAACATCGGAAGCTCGAGAATCGGTCTTCGCAAAAGCAAACATGATAATCGAGAAGACTTTTCATCAAGTTTCCATTGCCTCTACATTCGATCTTGCAGAATCTTTTTCATCAATTTTGACCATATTGGTAGAGGCGACGGAAGACTCAGTATCATCCTCCCCATGCCCTTGGTTTTGGTGCTCTTGACCTTGCAAAAAAAGGGCAATACAGCAAGGATTTGATTTCAATGGATACCTGGTTTAGCCAGATCTGTATGATAGATTGGTTTGCCCTGTATTCCAAGCTTGAAGGATGAAGATGCTCGGGAAGAGATACCATACCCACCCGGTCATGGATGAAAGTACCACTCTTTCTTTCAATAGATAGAAATAGGATATGAACTACCCAGGTGTAGGTGTACTCGAAGTCGAAGACTCCCTTACAGGATGAAGCTACAGGTAGACAGACGGGTCATTCAGTTAAACAGACCATCTCCCACTTCTCCTGATGCTTTCCCCCGCAACAACGTCTTAGCTACTTAAGCGTGGAGAGGGTTATCTTTATACGCAAGGGGCACATAGGGAAGAAAGAACAGAAAAACAAGGAACTCACTTTCAGGCACGGCTTCGCCTTATTACCAACTGTGCTCTATCAGGCTTACCAGAAACTATTGGAATAGATCCACACTTAATCTTATATATATATAGCATATTCGAGGCTTGAATCAGACTTGCTTGTTTTGATCGGGATTAGCACTCTGCTTTGTCGGTGAGGAGAAAGACTTTGTTTAGGACTTTGTTCTTGATCTGGGATCGGGGAAAACGTTTACCTTTTAGTAGCTCTAAATCTGAACCAATAGATCTCGTACCAAACTCCGTCCGAAGTGTGTCTGTCATCCTGAGCGTTGTTTGGGCAGTTCATACGAAAAGGATGGAGTCCAGAACCAGGCATTTGAGGACCCAGTTGGAGTACCGAGGTAGATGGGACGAGAGCCTTGAAAGCCCCTTTTAGCTTAACCCTTACTACAATCGAGACTAGGAAGTTAGATCCTGCCCTCCGCTCGAAGAGCGACAAGCTGTAATGTCAGCTTTGGCTTTCCTTTACCTTTAAGGCGAAAAGAGTAGCTGAAGCTTTAAGAAAGAAAGGGTGCTTTCAAAAGAACCCCTCGTGCGTGAGCTCGTGAGTGAGTGAGTGATTCCAGATAGATTTAAGACGATTTCTGGCATCCTTTACTTTAGTACTTTCCCCTGGCCTGGATAGATGGATAGATAGAGTTGAAATGTGAGTGACTGGCACCAACCACTAGTTGATTAGAAATGTCAACCCGGAGTTACACTCCAAGATCAAGAATGTTAATCGGGCTTCATAACTTTCTTTTCGTCTTTTCGAAGGCTATCTTGCCTCTTTCCGAGAATGAATGACACTAATAAGAAGTGAATCCCACCTATATGCTTTCGTGCTGGAGCTTCCCACCTGATTGATTTGCTAACCGATTTGCCTAAATGCAGCTCGATCCGGCTTCAGTCCTTTGTTTTGGCACAGCACAGGTTTGTGAAAGCTGTTCATCTGCCCTTGTTCCTCCAGCTTTCCTTGAGTAGTAGAGTAGGATTGGTGACGTTTACTAGGAATCCAATGCGATGAAAAGACTAGCTTTGTTACCGATCCATGACCGGATGTTCGTCTTTCCTGCTCGACTTGGTGACTAAGACTGAGACTGTCAATCTATAAGCGGAAGGAAGAAGGTGCAGCCTAGTCTCTGTCCGTGGTTGAGGGATTGACTATTGGATTTCGTTCGAAAAAAGAGCAATTTGCCATTCCCTAACCTAAAGACTAGTTGCCTTTCAGGGCAATATCGAATCGGCTCTCATTCCTGCTTGAATGAAAAGGCCAATCAATCTTATGAAAGAGCCCTGCCCCGGGTCGGATAATCGGTTGTTATTGATTATAGTATAGAAATATCGGCAATTAAGCTGGTAGGTTGACTGGACTAACTGGACTTAGCGGACTGAACCCCCATATCCCCGCAAGGGGTAAAGAGGAATATCGGCGTTTACGCTTCTAGGTACGTTGTTCTTTAAGATCGGAGAATAAGATATGATAGAACAGCCAAGACGGATAATATAAATTAATTATGTAAAAGATGGGTAGCTAGTATATCTTTAGAAAATTCCTCTTTATAGGAGGCTGAGGCCACTCCTAATGCTTCATTGGCATGGGGAGATATCTATCAGTTAGGCACATTTCTGCAGAAGTGGATTTTTTAGGTTATGGAAGGAAAACGTCACTGTGGACTTTTTTGTGGTTGTCCCAGGGAAGAATTGTAGATGTTGTTGGAAGGAATGTGATCATGACTTTGTTGAGTAGATTGATAGTGAATGGACAGATTCGATGAGAAGATAAGAATAGAAAGAGAGAGCCAAAGGCAGCTATTGCAGTGAATTGTTACGATGTGTGCCTCCTATCCTTTTGGGGAAGCGCGCATGCAGGTGCAGGCAATGGAATTGGCACAGCAGACAATGAATCTATGGGTCCGTCCCATGCCTTGTTAGAGGACCCGTGCTTCAAAAAAAGAGGTGACAGCAATCTGCGGCGGAGGGGAGAGCGTAGATCGCCTTTACCAGGGGGATGAGGATGAGACAGAGTTTACTCCAGCGGCCTCTCGGTAGAAGATTGGGGAAATCCCAGGGCGAAAACCGCGGTTCTTTAAGTAAGCATCTCGTCTTTCCGGATCATGATCTTTTGATCACCCATATTTTGATCTGACTTGGGATTTTTCTTTCGCCTCTTGGAGAATGCTGACCATTGCCAGATATAGAGAAGAGAACCTATCTTTCAAGTCATTCGATTCAAGTCATTTAATTAGAGAAATGCTGTTTTGAATTATCATAGGTGATGTTCGAAACCGCTGATCTTTCAATCTTGTCTGAGTAGTGGCTTAGTCCTGTAACCTCTGTGTTCCCGGAGTTCGAACCCTAGAGATGCCGAATGCGGATCTTGTTAATTGGAAGACTCACGCGGGACGACATGTTACAAGGAGTCGCTAACCTAGCCTTGCCCAGTAAGACAGACGGCAGAATCATCCAATGGACCATCACAGCAATACAACGTGCCGGATTGACTTGTGGTGGAAAAACCAGTTGCGATCTGTTACCTCAGGGAACCTACCGTCGCTAATCGCTGTGGGCGCATCGTGTGAACGACGCCCTAGTTGACCCGAAGCTTGGTGGCACGGGCGGATGCATGAATGTTCCCCGTCTAATGAGTCGAGAAAGAAGGGCTTACTGAAAGCTCAACCCATGTAACTGTGATTCAACCTGTTTTTTCTTCCTTCCCCTCTCACTCCACGGTGGCATTCTCCCAATTATCTTATTTAAAATTGAAAAATGAATTAATAGTATATAATATATAATAGTTAATTAAATTATGGAATTTTATCCCCGAGCAGCAAAACTAACAACTCTATTAGAAAGTAGAAGTCTTTCTGTTATCCGAAGTTTTTGTTATTATGCGTTCAGCCCATGGGCTCGCTTTCTTCTCTTTCGAAAGATTACCCCAGTGCGAAAACTTCCAAAGAGGTTGCAATTCATTTTCTTTCTTTTCGCTGAACTAGCTATCTTCTTTTTTTGGGCAAAAGCCTCGTCTGGGCTCTTTCATTTATTCATGGAGGACCTTTCAAAGGCGGTGTCCCAGTTCTATCCCTCATGGAGGGGGCCAATGAATGAAGGGTTCGGCCCGCCAGAACCCCCTCACGACCCTGCCAATACTACTGCTTTGGTA
>JAYWLF010000055.1:275000-282500 GCA_037074535.1 Gleditsia sinensis
TGGTTCCTAGGAGGTCGGAGATCAGAGCGCACTCACATCCCTTGCAGTCACTGATGACCACCCTACGTTTGCTTCTTCTTGCTTAGAGCTGAAAACCGGCAATGTGAATTAGTCAAAAACTTGAGTTAGGGGCTGCGAAAAAAGAAAAGGTTTTTAATTAAAATGCTTTCTTTATATGTACGGGCCTTTGCTTTTAGACCCGATTTGTCGACTTTTCATCTGCCCTGCTCTTAGCTCGGGGTTCTTGCTTAATGGAATGAGGCGTCCCTTCTTCCTTCTTTCGCAATACTTCCTGTCTCCCATGCTCCGCTTCAATCTCTTGCTTGCTTTGGTGCCTGGTCCAAGGAAAGGAGTCCAAGTCTGCCTTCGAATAAGCAATCAAATCACAAAGGCTAGCCTGCTTTCTTAGTATGGCATAGGCTCAGCTCCTAGTTGGGGTGGGGGACTCCCTCTCTTTCAGTGCATTAAGGATTACTGTTAATATGCTCTTAATGGATTTAAAAAAAAAAGAATTCATCTTTGCACAGTAGTCAATTTCCCGCCCGTTCTGCTCCTTGAACAGACCGGCGCTGATATAAAGCTCCATGAGCCTTTCTGTGTCCGGGGAGGCAACACGGACTCCAAAGATCCAGGCCCGGTCTCAAGAGTTGTATCTCCGTCCGAACCCGTACGTACTAGCCTCTCTATACATACTCCCATTCACGTTATTATTCCCGACCTTATTGACATCTCGCTCTGCGTCCGTCCCTTTCCCATATTAATATTAGCCAAGTCTAAGTCCATTGGGTGGGAACCTTTCCCACAGGGTAGTACGGTTAAGCCGAGGCAGGCGAGGTTGTAGGTGAGCGCCTTTCTCGCCCTGCGCATTTGGTTGGCAGGGTGCTCAAGGGCACTTGGTGTGGTCTGATTGGTATATTGGTTGTTCTAAATGAAGGTACTCGAAGTCTGCCCACAAAAACTTCCATTTTCTATCTTGGCCTCCGAGATTCTTTCGTGCTCTTTCTTGGCTCTGTAGACCGACCAGCGAGGCGTCCCTCCATATGTGGCTTAGCAGGCTCAGCATCAGTAACAATCTAGGCGGCTACCCTGTCTCATATGGGTTGAGAATGTTAGGTCGAGCACCTCCCTCGAGTTGGTGTGTTATCTCAGTACCTATGGCACCAATAACAGGGACAGGGGGCCCAGTCAGCGTACTATAGATTTAAACAAACGTAACCCCCAACAGGGCAACGTTTTTTCCTTCCCTCGAACCAACAACTCCAGTTTTTCCCAAGTCTGAAGATAGATATGAATCCTCCGCCTCAGATGAGCGGATTATCTAATTTTTCCGCTTTTTGGGTATGTGTCTTTTCCGTTTCCCAGAGATGTGTGTGATCAAAGCCTTTCGGGCGGAATAATATATTACACCGGATTCTGGTATGGTAGCATCGGTAGAAGTACAGCTCGTCCTGACCCGTGAACGGCCTTAGAAAAAGGTCTTTTGCACTTGGGTGACGACATAAGGTTTGACGAGCATTCTCGGGTGGTAGAATTTGGGACTATTGAAACTGTCGATCTCCAACTTGAAGGTGGGCGGGAGATAGATAAGGCCTGCAAGGGCACTGTCTAGTTATCGACTCGATTATCTTGTATGAGCTGAGTGGTAGACCAATCCTACCATAACGAAAGGGGTGAGGAAGAAAAACAAAGATCAACCTACTACCAAAAGGAAAGGTGATACCCCGCTGAAGGCAGCAAGCACCATCCACTTGCTGGAACGAGGCCTTTCTCAACTCTTGGTCTATTGACGCTCTTCCGGTCAAGTCCTTGGTAACTTGACTCCACAGGGCTCATGCAAAAAAGCGACTGGGTTAGTTTGGCCTTTAAAGCTGACCGAAAGACGTTATACCTAACGAACTAGCGCAGCTGTGGGACTCTCGCTAGTATTGACCTCCTGGACTAGTACCGATGGTGGCTCCTCATCCGAGGAGTAATGCACCTGTAAAGGGAGGGCATTCAGTCCAGCATCCAATCAGCAGCTGGACTGGAAAATAGATACAAGAATGATTATATTATAGAGTTCCCATCTTTCCCGATTGGCTCTGCTTTTCTCGAATGCAGGTATGAAACCAGGAAACTCGCCTTAATTAGTAAATAAAGCGGAAACAAACCTGTGGGATAAGTCAGCAAATCACATCATATATCGGATATCGCATCGGAAAGAGAGATTGATTCTCCCTTCCGGGCAAGTCCTGAGGAACGTCGACTTGATAGTCTTTATCCCCACTGGGTAAGTGGGAATCTGATTCATTGATTTGATTGAACCTAGCGGGTAGCGCGCTACTTCAAAGCTTGCACCCGGCAACTCCTTCCACTTCTCCCAGGGACAGGGACTACGGCTTTACCTTCGGGGAAGAACTCCGTGGGACCCCTCCTTTCCTTCTAGGGCGCCTAGATAGTGAAAGGTTATCCCTTTGCAACGCTGGAAGCTAAGCAAAGTCACGAAGCTGGCTGACTACGCTCGAGCAGAGCTCAGGCCCGGAGGTGGTGGCTGAACTCGCCGCAGAGTTCAGGAGCGAGCAAGACTATCTTGGTGAATGCAATAAGAATCGGCTGCTTGCCGCAGCAGAGTGCTTTGCCCATGCTGCTATCCGCCGCCGAAGCGAAAAAGGGACGAAGTGACTCGACTGAAAGGAGAGGGATGAAGTGCTTGGATGTCGAGATCAGGGGACTCTATCCAATCCATGCGGCGAAATCTATTTGTGGTGGAACAAACTCAATCAATAAATATATTTGTTTGCTTCGATACAAGAGATCGGCCCCGAAGCAAGGTATGGTGGGTGCCAGCAACTTCCGTACCGTACACAGATATAGATTCATTCTTCGTACCTGGTCCAACTTCACAACCCTTCGCGGGTTGGTCAGAAGTCAGTCTTGTTTGGTAAGACGGAATTGGACAAAGCAAAGAAAAGAGAGTGCTCGACCGGAACAACGGCCAACAAAGACCGTAATTACATAGATAACTGCTCCTCCCTTTCCCTTTCTCCGTTTAAGGCTTTAAGGCTTTAAGGCGAACCGTATGGCGGCCGGAAAGAAAGACGACCTAACCTTCTCGTAGATGGTGTCAGTGAGAGCAACTTGAGTATCCCCCGTTGACCTTCTTTTTTAGATAGAATCTTCAATGATTGGAAACAAGCAACCTTACTAATAAAGGTGCGCTTGTTGAGTAAGGCCGGCTTTCGAGCCCAAGCCCCTTTAATATGATGAGGAGAAGGCCAGACCCAACCCCGCCCTCTTTTCTGCACCAATCTTTATTTACTACTATATTTCTTTTTTTTGGGTGTATAGCTCAGTTGGTAGAGCATTGGGCTTTTAACCTAATGGTCGCAGGTTCAAGTCCTGCTATACCCAAACCTACCTTACTACAACATAAGGACAGAAGGTAGGAAAGAATTTGTCACTCTTCTAAGCTAAGAGAGGAGTTATGTCAAAAGGACCTACGACGATGAAGGAGAAGAAGGAGTAGGATATGGAGCTCTAATTCGGACGGAATCGAATGATTACGAGATAGACAATGAGAAAAAGCCAAGAGGGGAGAGCACTTAGACAATTCACTTTGAGTACAGGGAAGTCTGCTGGTAGGAATTCTTCAGGGCGTATTACGGTTTTTCACCGAGGGGGTGGATCGAAGCGATTGCAGCGAAGAATTGATCTGAAACGAAGCACTTCGTCTATGGGCATTGTAGAAAGGATAGAATATGACCCTAATCGTTCTTCTCGGATCGCTCCAGTACGATGGATCGAGGGGGTGCAGCTACGCCGCCAGAGGAAATGCAACACGATAGAGGAGTTCGCTCCGCCGCGTAAGATCCTCGAACCTACCACGACCACCATCCGCGGCCTATTTTCGTTCTCTTCCCTGCCCGGGAAGGTGGATCAAAGAAAGGTAGCTTGCTTCTCTCCTGGACTGATGGCGGCTTATGTAGTGGTCGGCCTTCCTACCAGAATGCCTCCTTGGTTGAAGAGTAAGGGCGCAGGAAGCAAAAAAACTTGCGCGAAGGACGTTTTCTTCTCTGCCTTCTCCTCTCCAAAGGCCAAGGGAGAGACTGCATCCCTTTCTTTCGGTAGCTCTTTTGCTTTCCCAAGGATAGCGGTAGCTGGGGCAAAGCCCGCTTTCTTCGCTCCGCGAATGAGAGATAAACTCAGAGGAAAAAACACGTTCTCTCTTTGCGAGGTCCGACAGTGGAGAACGCATAGCATTCTCTGGGCACATAGGATCAAACGTAAAGCAGCGCTTTCTCTAAATAGTTTTAGAGGGCAAGATACTTTAGGGCTTGTTGGAGCTGCTGAGCATAACGAATCGAAGCCAAAGACGGATCAAGGTAGCTTGCCTGCCAAGCCGATAGGCGAAGGGCCGAAGGATGGAGCGTGCAAAGTCGATCGTGCACCTGTCGTGTGACCCGTTGGTCCTAAGCAATGTCTTGCGCGAAGCGACCCACCTAGAAACAGCTCTCCTTTCTTTTAGGGGGCACTAAAATGGAACTTCGATCGGATGCGGGTATCCAATCCCGCCGCTGAGATGTCCAGCGGATTCCTGGGCCTTGACGAATGGCCGGCCACCGAAGAGCAAAAGGCCTGGGGTATAGCAGGATGAACCAATGTGAATGAGTGTAAGCTTCGTTGCCCGAACACGATTGGTGCTGACCACACTAGGTGCTACCGTGGTAGCAAGAGAGGCCAGGCGGTGACAATTGAGAGGTTGTCACTGAGCATTCCTAGTCACACGGGAAGAGAGGTCAAATGGCAAGGCAAGGCCATACGCCCGTTTGGCTCCTCGCGGAGTATAGCTCACATCCAAACATCTGATTGGGGAACGGGGCAACGCCCATGAAGCTCCGGCGGAAAGGGAAGGCCTGCCAGGCCGTATGCCCATGGGTGCAGGATTCTTCGAAAAAGCGCGGGCTGACTCGGAGACCTGGGACCTTGGCTTAGCAACGAATGAAGGGGAGCTCGAAGAGCTTTCTCCGCCAGCGGCTTATCTTATGTAGTGGTCGGCCTTATAAAGCTCGCTAAGCTTCGCTTCCCTCCCCCCTTCCCCTTATTAAATGAAGTGGAAAGTCTTCACTTAGTAGTAGTAGTCGGCATTCTATAAGCGACTTGTCGAGTCTACGAAGCAAAGCTTCTTGTAGTCGGCCCGTAATGCCTCCCTTCATTTGCTTGCCTCCTCCCAGCTCAGAATGCCTAATGCCTATTATCTTATCTAGAAGCTAACCGCCAGAAGCTCACCCTTCGGGTGTCGCTTCCAGCGCGGGAGGCCAAGCATTCTGCTAGACGTCCCGGCCTGGGAGCCCCGTTCGCCTTTGGTACTTCAGTAGATCTTCAAAAAAAAAAGCGCTACTTCAATGCAGCCTTAACTACAACTACATTACGCAAGCTCCACCAATACCTATACCTACCTATAGAGTCAAAAAAGTACCAGTGACGGTTACTTTCTAGGTTTATGGATTCAGTCAGCTAAACTCCTCAATCAATATCAACAACATGTCGTGACCGGTTAGGCTTGGTTTACTTTGTAATGAATGTAAACTAAAATAGGTGGCGTTTATTCAAAGAAAGGGAACCGAAGGTTTCCTTGGTACTTTAGTAGTACGACTGTTGTTATACTACTATTAATATAAAGTAATATAAAGTAATATAAAGTAGCTGTACAACAGAATGCCGTTCGCCTTTACTTTAGTATTGAGTAGTACTTAAGTAGCTAAGTTTCCAAAGGTGGGTGAACAGCCCCCTGTCCTTTATAGTCGTAAAGGGCTTCTCAGAAAAGTAAGGAAGGAGGCATTCGAAAGGCCGACCACTATATCATAGGCCTTCTGGTGGGAAGGCCGACGACTACACGGACTCTATACCAAGTCATGAGCGATAGCGAAGCCAAGCCGCCGCCTATAGGCGAAAGGACGAAAGCCCCACGAAGGCCTATGATATAGTAAGAAAGAAAGTACGAAAATAAGTACGTTAAGGTTACGAAGTCACTTAGCCGTCTACAAAGGGAAAGGCGTCGGTACGGAGTCACGTCAGCTGTGGATATAGACTAGGCTATAAGGAACAGAGTCTTAAACTATGGACCGAGACTACACTAAGGAACAAGGAAGCTTGACTGAGCAAAGAAGTCAAGGAACGAAGCTGCTTCTCTAATAGCCCCGTTGAATAGGAGGCGAAGACTTTTTGAAAAAGTCTTTTTTTTGTCTTGTAAATGCATTTTTTTTAATTTCTATTTAGAGAGAGAGGGCTTCAAGTTCTTAGGAAGAGCCGTACGAGGCAGCTCACGTACGGTTCGGGAGCCGAGCCCCAGCACAGGCAGGGGCTTAGGTCAACACTTATATAATAGCCAGTCATCAATTGGAAGCGGGCAAGATGGTGATGAATTGCAATTGGTCTAAACCTTCGACCAGCGACTTATTGCGACCCGCCCAGAATGCCAATACATACTAAGACCTTATTCACATCAGGAGGAGCTACGGCAGCTCGAGGAGGAGCTACGGCGGACCCAAGAAGCCCAAGAACGGGATAGGGCCCGAGCCGTAGAGCGACAAAGACTTTGGCAGGACATATATAGAATCCGCCAAAGAAGTCAGGTTTTCCAAATCGAAAAGGAAAGACTCAGATTCAGAATTAATGAAATTCAATATCAGCAAGACCGACGAAGAAGATTCGGTCGTGGGTAGAAACTTTGCTTGGGCCTTTCGTTTTCGATTCCCATTAGCCATTAATGGGGTAGCCTTAAAATTCGCTTAGTAGCTTAACTCTTTCTACTGGCGTGGCGCTGCTGGATGCTTCTGATCAATAGAACAGGAAGAGGAGTCAGCCAAAAAGAAAGACCACCAAAAGTAACGACCACCAAGATACGCATAGTGATTCGATCTTTTGATCACCCATTTTTGGAAAACCATTTTGGGGGGCTTCCGCCTTACACACGGAAGATTGGATTGCCTGAATCACGAGTCTTATATACTGTGTTACGATCACCTCATATTGATAAAAAGTCCAGAGAACAATTTGAAATGGAAATCAAGAAAAAATTTCTGGTCATAAAAACAGAAACGCATGAATTGCGCAAGAAGTTCTTTCGGTTAAAACGCCGTGCGACTCGGAGGACATAAGACTTCTTGGTCAAGCCAAAAAGATTGCCGGCAGAATGCTCCTACCCCACCATGCCTGGCCCTTTACCTTACCTTAAGAAGAAATGGGGGGGTATGAAGCGTGGGAAACAATGCAAGAAGTGTATGATACAACAGGTAACCTTAAGGAGTGGCGGCAAAGCTCTTGATTGATCAACGCGAGTGAACTGTGCTTAGACGCTTCGTAAAACCGCACCGATCTACGAGAGGAGCTGATGGATGAGTAGGCTTCCCCTTTCGATTCACGGAATGTGATCTGGGACACGATGGGGGTTTGCGTGCCTCGGTAGGAAAGAGATCACCGGAGTATAGCACAAGATCGCCTTTTTATTCTTGCTGCCATGGG
>JAYWLF010000055.1:285000-290000 GCA_037074535.1 Gleditsia sinensis
GTCCCGGAGCAAGAAAAAAGCCATGCCTCAACTACGTGGTTGCCTGCCATTTCCCTAGTTTGAGCTGCCCGCCCTATCGGATAAGAACAACCAGGTTCAGACTTTTGCAGCTAGATTGGACTAATTGTTTTGATTACCGGAGGCATAAGGATAGCACTCAGCCTGCTGGGTTCGGGAACTCTGCCTATCTCAATCCTTGGATGCCGGGATGAGAGAAGTGAAACAGGCAAGGCCGGCTTTGCTTCAGATGTAGTGGATCGGTATTATGCTATTCTCTATCGCTTGATACCGGACATAGAACCCTCTCTCTATCAACCCAACTGTCTAACCTTTCTTTCACATCACAGCTATCAACTCTCCTTTCTTTCTTGTCTGGACAGTCAATCTTTTTTCGACGCTGGGCTTTAGTCATCCTAGAATTCCCGGTAGTGGTTCATCTACCTTGATCTGCCTTCCGAGTGACATGGAAGACTGCCTATCACACTTCTTAGCTCAGAAAGATTGGAAGATGAAAGCTATCTCATTCAACATGGGACTTGCTGTCTTGATTCCCACTTGTTGAAGCTCTATCTGGTACTCCCTTGCGCTAGAAGCTCTTGCTAGATTATCCGACATTGACTCGCTAGAAGAAGATTGTCCGAATAGCAGCATTTATATGTGATAATAGTGAGAAGGTTTCCAATGGCTATCAGATAGCAATGAGTGGACTGGCAAGCAGGGACCATCTTGATTGAGTAGCTTGAACCGTCGATTGAGAGGTCCCCCCTAAAGCCTTTGCAGCATTTTCAATCGATGCCTACCTCTGGGCAGGAGGTGTCCTAATTTCCTTCGCTAGCTACTTGCTTTGCGACCTTTCAAAGAGCCGGGACGAATCTGAAACTTGAAGGGGAAAGAGAGATCACTTTAGGCTTTGTTGATTTACTACGTGATGATTTTATTGAAAAAGATCGAAGCCGCGGTATTTATTTCACTCAGGATTGGGTCTCTCTACCGGGTGTTCTGCCCGTTGCTTCGGGGGGTATTCACGTTTGGCATATGCCTGCTCTGACCGAGATCTTTGGAGATGATTCCGTACTACAATTCGGTGGAGGAACTTTAGGGCACCCTTGGGGAAATGCACCCGGTGCCGTAGCTAATCGAGTAGCTCTAGAAGCATGTGTACAAGCTCGTAATGAGGGACGTGATCTTGCTCGTGAGGGTAATGAAATTCTTCGTGAGGCTAGCAAATGGAGTCCTGAATTAGCTGCTTCTAGTCCGACAACAAGAACTGGACCTGATGAAATCTTGAAAGCAGCCCTTCTTCCTTCAACATCTGCTTCAAAGAGCTAAGCCCGGGTGAGGATGGAACTCTCAAGGCTTAGCAGGCTAACAAGGCTAAAGCAATTAGAGCACTTAAGACAGCTAGAGTTACAGAGGGCTAAGACAGCTAGGGCTTAGAGATAGATAGCAGAGGTCGGTCCTTATTAGTTCAGGAAGTCCGTTACAAGTAGAAGGGTATAAGATGCCTGAGGGTATCTCTTCTCCTTCATACATTCGAGAGAAGCTTTCCCCTTTAGGATTGTATATAGTTGCTCGTAATATAGGGAACCTAACCCGTCCCGCTATTCCCGAAGAAAGGCTAGATAAGATGATGGAGATTATAGAAGCTATGCGAGCTCTTATTTGCCTAAACGAAATGCTTAACACATGCTGTTCGGTGTGGGTAATTCCCTCTGTGCTCTGAAGATTGATTGAAAGTAAACCAGTCAGATGTATCAGAAAGGGTAGTGATTTTCCCTTCTTGAGCTACACATTCACTGGCGGAATGATGGTTACTGAAATGACATAAGTGATCACAGAGACTAGTAGCAGGTTTGAGCGCACATTGCCAATCTAATTGGTACTTTCCTTTTATTGATTCTTAGCTCTTGCTGTCAATTACTGATTCTTTAGCGATGTAAAGCCATCAGGCAGTAGACCGGCAAGGGAACGGCTGTCTCGGTATTCGTTCTTGAATCAGTGACTGAGAGTAAGTAAGGGCTAGTGATCAATAAAATCAGACTAGTGGGGCATCTGACTTGACTTTTCGTAGTAAGCAATTATTTTTAGAAAGCTCTTTCTTTATCGAAGAAAAGAGTAGTTCCTCTTGTTGAAGTCGTTCCTCTCCTTTTAGGTAAGAATAGGGCAGGAAAAAAAAGAGTCAAAGCTCAAAGGCGCATCATTGGCATTGGTCGGGCCGGTTCCCCTCCTTGTCTTTCTTGTAACTTACTTAGAAGTTCTTGGCCTCCGCCCTTTCTAAAGCTGTTTTTCTTTCCCTTTCCATCGTACTCGGGCATCACCCTTCTCTCTTGCTCGAACAGAAGGCGCATTCACCTACTCTGGGACCTAATCTACATCACACCTAGAGCCCGGATCCGGTAAGGTACGGCGAAGGTGCACCTACCACCGCCCTAAATCGAGGGGTCGTCATTCTATTTATATAGCAGCCAGCTTACTGTAAGCCGAACGAGGACGATAGTGATACCTCGTATAGATAAAAGAGGTTAAGGTTAGATCACGGGGATAGGGGTTCGGTTCGCTTTCTATTCTGCCAACTTCTACTCTGCGGTTACCGGCATAGCGCTGCTCTTTGCTTGGGGGCGAAGGTTATGCTTAGTGTCCATTAGACTATGGAGAACTACTGGTACCGGACTAGAAAGACAGACAACATCTTATGAGAAGGGCCTGTAGCTCGATACAATTTTAGGCCAGTTCCTTACTTGCCTACGAAGAAAGGGGCAGACGGATTCGGCCATTTACTACCGCTAGAATAGAATCAGACTATACTACTGAGGGTTACCCACGCCCACGACTAAGGGGATAGCAAGAGCACTTGCCTAGCCTAGCCTTCTGGAAAGGAGATAGATTCAAGTGACGGCTCGTATTCTGAACTGAACTTTCTTTCGAAACTAAATTAGATAAGGACTTGTGAATGCCAGCCCTAAATCAGTTTACCGAAACTCCGATTGATTGGACGGAAACCTTAACTTACCGATCGGACAGGAGATGCCAGAGAGGCTGCATGCCATAACTCTTCTTCTGATTGTGCAGGAGCTGCTGGATTCTATTCTTCTAACTCGGGAAGTGGGCGGTACTTTGGCTAATCCCTTGTGCATGGGCCACCCCTTAACCTATCAGTCAGGAGAGAGCAAGGACCTTCACATTCTAATCAAAGGGAAGATGCTAACGGTACCGATCACTTCTTTTTATTGATTCTATCCAAGGATCGGGTTCTATCTATGATTGGTGCGACGAATGCGATGACTTGGTTAAGGCGTTGCCTTCCCTCATCGATCAAGCATTCTATCGAGCCCTTACTCATCAATCAATGAAAAGAGATACCGACCCTCTTGTGGATTGTGCGTGAGGAGCCTCCCTATCTTATCTTATGCCTTGCCGATTGGGTTGGTACCGCTTGTGCCTATGACCCACAGCCTTGCCGATCGAGCTACCGATGCTGCCCTTGCCTATAACGCGGGGTTGCCCGGCCTGTTCTTTCTATCTCTTTTGGAGCTGTCATGGCACTCTTTCGGGGCTTCTTACAGAATTCCCTGTTTATCTGATCCTTGAAATCAAGAGTCGGAATCTGGTCTCGAGGTTGAGTTCATTCATCTGCCTTGGGTGTGCCAATAATATCAATAAAGGGATTTGCTATCAAATAGAATGGATCTTGACTTACTTTACTCGATGTGACCACCTCCTTTATTCTTTACTGGACTAGTCAAACAAGAGGCTCAAGACCAAGGGTGTGTTCCTATCCCTCCGGTCAAGCAAGGGGCATCCGCCTTAGGGCACGGTACCTTAGTTTAAATCCATATAAAGACAGACGTGATCATCCAATTCTTTTTATTGATTATAACCAAAGTTCGGGTTCTATTAAGGACCTGATTCTATCGATATAAAGAACTCATCCCGTTCTTCCAAGCCTCGCAGCCGAAATGCCGCATCGGAAACGCCGCAATTCCTGATTCAGGTAGTTTACTTGCTTACTTGTTAGAGTAAGGGCTTTAGCCCTTATTTGTTAGAGCTTGTCAAAGTCAGGTTCGAGCTCGACCAACGGGAGAGGGGTTTTAGGCCTTATTTGTTAGAGCTTGTCAAAGTCAGGTTTGAAGACGCTCGACTAAGGGGAAAGGGCTTTTTTTATAGAGAGAGAGTAATGGGCGATCTATATTGCTTGCCACAGCTCTATTCTCGACTCGAAATCCATTAAAGGACTTTAAGAGAGGATGAGCATTCCCGTTCTATAGATAGCACTGCACCCTATTAGAGAAGGGCGAGGGCCGACTTCCGTACTTCTAGCACTGTGAATTACCTTATACCTACGCAGCAGGAACGATATGGAGTACCTACTCTATCTACTGGTCGTTTGCTCTCTCGAGGTCGTCCTTCTCTAGGTACAAAAAGGACATTACGGGATATCTCCAAAATTCGATGTACTTCTTCAAGTGTAGGACACATCTCATCTTTGCCAAATCTAAAAAACGTCGCCTTCGCATCCCAACACTTCACTGCGGCTATGATCAGATCCCAGTGTTGGTTTACTTTTTACTTTATCCTCAAAAAAATCTTCTGATCTCCTGTTCTCAATGATGTTAAGCAGCTCCTGATCGCAGCAATCATGCCTTCGAAGGTAAAGGTACGCTTTTTTCATTCGGCAAAGACCTTGGGGATAGACGATGGACCCGCCATTTTACATGATGCAGCATTTTGAAAGAAAATTCCATCAAAGGAGTGGACATTTCTGACATCTCTTGACACCCTGCTTTTACTAGGGGGCCTTGCCTCATGATTTTCTTGGCAAGCATTTGGCTGTTGACGGGTCCTCCGCACTCATTTGAATGAGCTTGTTCAAAGAATGTGCGCTCCTTCTTCCTATTAAGTAAGGAAGGGCAAGTACCCCTTGAAGGACCTTTTGTAAAGAAAGGACATCTCCCAAGATCACAAATCGTCGGGCAAGTTCCCTCCGGGCTCTCCTCTGACCA
>JAYWLF010000055.1:295000-297500 GCA_037074535.1 Gleditsia sinensis
GACGGATAGGGGGAAGGGTATTTTTAATATCAATATATGCCACATCAGACTCAAAAGGGATCGATAAGCCTTTGATGTTGATGCAAGTGTGCAAGTGAAGAAGAATGTTAGAGATTCAAAGTAAGGGCATTCTTCCCCTTATTGAGCTAGGCTAGGTAGGAAAAACCTCAGTAAAGATAGCACCTACGCAAGGCCATCTCTAAAACAGAAAGTGCAAGATTTTTTCAAGAAAACCAAAAAAGTGAATAGAAACGAGACAGGCGCAAAATACGCATCCGTAATGAGGGATGGGACGGCAGTTATTGAACACAACCCCAAATCAACTTGACTGAGACAGTCCCTTACAAATTCTCGGTGTAGGGCGAACATTCTTTGGGCTATATTTAGCCCTTTCCGGCCCGGGTCCGGGTATAGGTAGTCAGTATTGAGACATGTAATTGCGTTCGGATCGGGCTACATGCTTGCTGACCAAATTTGGTGAAGATCATCTGTTAGCTACGATAAGCCACTATAGGATCGTAGAAAGTTTGTTCTCAGTGATTCAAGGAGCGAAAGGGCTCAGCAACACCGACGTGAGCATTCGGTTAAACCAAACCATTTCAAGCGCTCCCATATGCAGAACCACCGCATCTTAGGGCTATTTCAATGTAGTATAGTTCTAAAAAAGTGGTTCATTCGCCCCGGATTCCACCCTACTATGGCATAGTAAAACTATCCCTAGTCCGTTCTAATAATTAAGGGAAAAGGCCTTTACCGAGCCTCCAATCTTCGACCCACTCAAGCTCAAGCCAAACAATCGACCATAACAAGAAGAAGGGGCCTTGGGAGCCCTTATGCGGATGATAGGGGAGTTCATTTTTTCAGTCTAGCGTTAGGGGAATATATTACGGAAACAGGGGTAGTATTCTAAGAGGGTGGCAGCCAGCCCTCACCTCTACATTCATAGCTTGAACCCTAACGGGTCACTTCACTCCCTTTCGAGAGGGATTAACTCTTAGCTATCCATTTCATTTATATGATTAGGACATCGAGCTTATAGAGTACATGGAATCAAAGTCTTTCCATTTTTGTGGTCACAGCAGAATTGAAGCTGAGGAAAGTTAAAGTTCAAGATTGGAACTATATATAATTATATATAAGCCGACAGCCCCTTTGTTGTCCAGCGTGACAGGAAGGGGATTGCCCTGCTGTGAAGGAAAATAATCCGACATCGGTGTACCATCTAATCTCTAACTTAACGAGTCAATCTAATTAAGGAAGCAAAGCAACGATGACTGACTTTCTTGCTTCTTTCAGACAGTCCAGTACTAGTTTGAACCCTGTCCGCTGCGTCACCTATTGAGAAAGCAGCTTCACTTCTCTGATTCGCCTCTCGTTCTAGTTCTACTTTTGCTTTCCTTCATTGCCTTCACCCAGCCCTCAAAGTAGAGGAAGCGATCTGATTCAGCTGATCTTGGGTTGGCCTTTGAGTTGCCTGACACTCCTTCCTTTGAAAGGAGCTTCTCGCCTGACCGTTAAACTCAGCTCTTTTTATGGTATGACAAGACCCGGACTTAGCCGTGACACTCATCTATTCAACCCGACTTGACCTCCTCGAATGTGATCCCAACTGCTCGTAGTCATAGTCAAAGCTCGGGCTGAGGCTTCTTCACCCGGCCGGGCTTCAAAGTCAGAGTCGGAACTATTGAATTGAACCTCTTCCACTCGGGAAAGCTGCAGTCCTTCCTTACCTTTCATGGGATGAGACTGCCCCACTCTCTTGATTGCTGTCTGGCTTTGTTGGCGGGCTAACTAGGGAGGTCTGTCTTGGTCTACACTACCTGCTAAAACAGGTTAGGAGGTTACAGATGAAGTCAGGTTGGCTCTTTGTTGCTTTATATTTAAAACAGGCGTCGACTTGCTTGATGCAGTATTATTATGTGTCTAAGCCTTCCAAACCTAACTCCTTATCTGTTCCCATCTCCCTAACGAGATCAGGTATACCCAGGATCATCGCGCCATTCCATCGAAAACTTATAAGAAGGCGGGATGATAGGGCGGATGTAGTTGTTAAGATCTACCTTTCGGCATTTACTATGGCCAAGCTTATAAAGCTAGCCAAGCCAGTGTCGAAGGAGACCTTCCAATCTATACTGTCCCCTCCATCGGACCTTAGAAAGGTTGCGATGGCCTCAGTAGAGATACTTAATAAAGTGCCTCTATTGTTTAGGAAGTATATCCCTGATATCTCCACTATTCCCCTTAAATCAGGGATTAGCTGGAGACCGACCTGGAAGGCCAAAGCTTCCAACATGAGACCCATACGGTTAAAGGATAACCCGAGGAAACGATATAAATCTTTCTTTCGGGCGTTCCCTTTCGAGGTTAATTCCTGGTTCTGTAAAGTCCAGGAAGACGCCAAGAAGTCCGCTGGATCCTTGTTTGGGATTCTGTGGTATCCGAGGATCAGGTATTGTTTTGACGAAAACAATGAAATGTTCAGTCAACATGACGCATCCCG
>JAYWLF010000055.1:302500-318102 GCA_037074535.1 Gleditsia sinensis
ATTCCGGTGGTCTTTTCTTTTTCTCTCTATGTGTCTCTACCTTAGCGCCGCGCCCCTGTACTGTCTTTATAGTGAATCTGTGCTTACTTTACTGGGAATCCTAGGATTTGAATCTTGCATTTTCCCCGTAAAATTGGATGAAACCCGAAATCCCCTCGGATAAGTCAATTCAAATCTTGCCACTGTTCCTTTTCCTGGGATTTTTTGCATCAACCCAGGCGACCAAGGTACTACGTGCTCGACCCCCCTTACCTCTGGGGTAGTCTTAGTTTTTGCTGCGAACGACTCTGCAGCGATTTCATCCGCATACGGCTTGCCCCTGCTTCAGTCTGGTTCAAATGCTTTCCGTGGTTAAGCTTTTTTTTTTTCGATAAGCGAGGGCTTAGAATCATCTTCTTTTGTGTTGTGCCAACCTTCTGCTAGAAGGAAAGAGTCGTAGTCTTAGGCGCTTTTAAGCCCTAGCCTTTTAGTCATATTCAACCATTTCTGGAAAGATAGCCAGGTCAGGGGAATCAACACCTAGTTCTTTCGTACCCAGGCAGCACGGGATGAGACTTTACAGACGACCTTCTGCCCTTTTTTTCTTTTTCTTTTTTATTTATATATATATATCCGATTTGAGATTCAATCTGGGACCTTAAAGAGCAGGATTCGCATCAAACTAGATCGACACTTGACTTTTTTTTTTATAGGCGCAAGTGACTGAATTAGCCTGTTGCTAGATTGATTTATGAAGAACTGACTTATTTAAAAAAAGATGAATAATAGGGCGAAAGCTTGATTCGAAAGAAAAGAAGACAGTTAAGTTAGTCAAGATAGTGAGTAAGGTTACGGAGCATTCCACTGAAGCAGTACGGCATCGGTTCTTGCGAATGAATCTGCTGTTGGAAGAAAGCTATAACTATAATTATAATAGTTGGGCTCGATCCCAGACTGAATAGCATTCAACGGAATAGAGGTTAGCGAAGAGGGAAGGGAAGAGACAAACCAAAGGTTTCGGCTAGCGACGTGAGTGAGCGCGGGTAGGCAACGAAATTCACTGATCTTTTCGAAAACGAGGTCCTATTTACTTAAAACTTAGTTTTGATCACGGCGCCAGGCCATAAACAAGAAATAGCCGGCAAAAGGCCCAGCGAAACGATAGCGAAGTCCGAGCTTAAGTAAGGTAAGCGAAGGCAGAAAGCTCTTTGTCCACTTGCTTGAAGTTGAAGCTCTGTTCCCGTGTCGATCTAGGGCAATAAGTTCCTTACGTCGCAAACAGTCTTGCTAAGACCGGCGGATATGCCGAATCTGAGCTGAGATAGGTCTCGTCTAAGCCCTTCTTAGGATTCTCAAGCAAGAGCAAAGAGAACAGAGGATTGCCTACTAACACTAAGAGCCCATCATTTACCCGAACGAGATTGGACAGTTGCTCTATCTGCTCTCGAATCGGATTCTGTTAAAATAGGCGAAATGGCCCTTCCCCTCTTCGAATCTGAGATAATAGTTACCTTTCTAACTGCGCATTCTTCCTCTCTTACTTTCCCTTTCGTGGGTAAGTAGATAATCGGTCCCTTCCCTGGCCCCGCAACCAAGAGTCACTCGTCGAAAGCTTAATTGACCTGGCTTGCTTCGCATAGGCTACACAAGCCCACACTGGCTCCGGTGGATTTAGGAAAGCTTCCACGTGACATCCTCAAGTTAGTCTTCTGCTTGAACTGTCTTCTCGAAAGCTAAAGGTAGTTCACCTAGGGGAAGAATTCGACTAAGCTTAGCCTTGACCTTGGCACATTACCTTCTAAAGAGAAAAGAATTAGCTTTGGTTCAGAGCTTGAATCAGAATATCCTTCAGTCACCCCAGGTGAGGAGTTCGGCTAAGCCGGAAAGATAGATCGAGTTCATGTGCTTGGAGGTATATCTTCATCCCCCGATGGTCGTATTGTGGTAAGGTTTCATTTTCTTCTTGCTTTATTTGAAAAAACTTATCTTTCCGCTTTCAATGCTTTTTTGCTTGCTGCTTGTTAACAGCTTTCCCGTCGAAAGGAAGAATTTTTCTTTCCTCAGTTGATGTCTTCGATCGTGTAACCTTACTTCTCTTTCCCTCTATCCCGCCAGCCAGCCTACTTTTCTTATTCCGCCCATTACTACCGTACTGTACTATCCCGTCTTCCGTAAAAGCGAAGGCTTCAGGTCTATCCCCATTGCAAACTTTCTTAGTTGTGTCAGGGGCTATTGCCTTTTTTTTTTACTAGTTTTTCTAATCTCTTAGTCCGGCTATTACGTATATCCCGTAGTCCCTCTTTCTGATGCTGGCCCTTTCGTCCTAGCTTTCCATTCCGTAAGCATTCCAAACCCTACCATTGTTGGAAGGAAGGCTTACTGCTTTTTGGTTGTTGCAAGGGTCGATGTAATTGAGGGTTGTCTGCTACTAGCCTGTGTAATAGCCCCCCGGGGCTTCTCTTCTTTTCTTCTAGCATCTCCCGTAGCGGAGAAGCATTTCCTTTGCTTTGAATCAATCCTATCATCAGTAGGGGCCTAATGAACTTGACAGGCCTACAAGCAAAACCCCTTGCCCTTTGCTAGTGGGCTGGTGCAGAACTGGTCTTGGGAATCTCTTTTTGTTCCTGCGATAATGACTGCCAAAAGCATCGTGGGACTTGTCAAGGTACAGCTTTCAGAAGAGAGTCTCCAACTCTGTTCCTAGAACTTTGGGGGGATGAAGCTCTTTCAACTCTAGCTTCCACTTTCCTTTTCATGTGAGTTGAGTCTATCAGAAGAAGGTATTTTGATCGTTGTGCCGAACAAAACAACTTAATGTTGTGCTTTCGTTGACCCGGCTTTTACAGCAAAGCAGACCAGGAATTCTCAGTCTTTTGGGGAGCAACTGGGGAATTGTATTCACTACTTCTTATGCCTGAGTCTCATTCGACGGATGGTCGGTATCGCACCTCAAGAAGGCCAACTTCATTACTTACAAATCGGCTTTGAGAGCCCTTGGCTTGGCGTGGCAAGTCAATCCTTTCTCTTAGTGAACCTTGACTGATCTTTATATTATTTATATTATGAGTACATGTGCCGCTTTGAGTGCGATGGAAGCAGTTGATTAGGCAGGCCCTTCGCCGCTTTTTCGGATTCGTTCCGCTTAGATAGATTATGAATTAGATTTCCGAGGAAAAGACTCTCAGTGCTCAGTGAATGGCTAGGAGTTCCCGAGTTGGACAGTCTCATTATAGAGATGCTGCGAGACAAAAAGTCTTGTCCAAGAGGCCTAATTTCGTATCGAGAACGGGCCTTGGGACCTTGTTGCCGGTCTTTCTCCAGGTCAATTTGCTTAGCTTTTTCTTTACAGAAAGCTCTATTCCCTATAGGATGGAAGAGATTCTCCCCACAACTTGGGCGAGGAAAAGATCCTCGAGAAGGTGAAGTTTACTAAAGACAAACTTGCTTTGGGACCTTTTCTTGGCTTTTGATTACTGAAGATTTGGGAAGGGATTTCCCCTTAAGGATTGTCAGGATTGGAAGTACTTCTGCTAATTTATAATTCGGAAGCTGAAGCTAATGCCCCGCCGCCCTGACTTTTTAGGATAGGGAACTAACGAACTCTACGGGGATTCCTTGTGCCTTAAGTAGCTGAGGCGCCTCCCCATCCCATTATCAGAGGTTTGGTTGGAAGATAAGTAGAAGGGCTCTGTACATGGCACTCTCTTAGACTGTCTATCCCTTTCCAGGTATAAAAGCCAGAAAGAAAGTAGCTTCTTTGATATGGTTCAGTAAATAGGAATCCCAGTAATACAGTAAACATTGGAAGAACATAGGAATATGGGTCCATATAGGAATGAAGAAAGGGCATGATAGGCTAGTTTGATTCCAAGCCAAGCAGCAGGGCATGATCAGTCTTATCGGGCGGGGAATTGCATTCGCTAATAGAGCTTCCTACGATCGCACCCTAGGAGAGTGCAAATGGCAAGTTGAATGGTCTGGTTCCACTTAGTAGCCCAAATCCGCGTACCCCCTTTAACACGCAAGTACGCTTTAGCTACTAAGCTTCGAAACAACCCATAGGCTTACTTCGAAGTAGGAGCTTGAACTCAAGTATTAGAATGAGTCTTATTAGGTTTTCCCTTAGAATCGAATTCTAAACCGGCGGAAAGAGACCGGGAAGAACTCAAATTTTTTGATATGGTTGAGCAAGATCTCAGAGAGCGGGGCCCCGGGAGAAGCTCCTGCTTTGATGCTGGCCAACTGGGAGTAGCTGCTCTTTCTGTGATGCTATTTCGACCTCGTAAAGATATTAGGACTTTCACACTGACATTGAGACAGAAAACATTCGATCAGTTTCCCAGCGCTATGATCACCGTCAAAGACAGGATTCGAGGCCTTTGTCCCCATTGCTTGTTAGTTAAGTAGGGAGAGAGAACGCCCCATCTCTTGATTACGAAGATCACTTTCACAGCAAGCACGAATGCGCCTTTACTTTTATGTAAATGGAACCGATCTCCCCTGCTTTCCAAAAATAATGGTAGACCAAAAGCACTGAAATGAATATGAGAAAGCCTACCTATAGTATAGAATAAATATTTAGAAAACCCCTTCCTAGTGACTGTAAGCGAAATGCATCTAGTGAACGCCTGGGGAATCTTTTTGATGTATAGCTCTGTTCTCTCTCTCTAAACGAGTCAGTCTTCCCGTGGTCTCTCTCCCATCCAATCCAGCGTTATAAAAAATTAGGAGCTTTTGGCAGTGAGTCGAAAGTGTTAGTGAGAAGCCCTCTTAGGACTCATTCCACTCTTCTCTGAGTGCCTTCAACAGTGCTTAGGTAGCGCTCACTGCGGGATAGTCAGCTTACTTATTATTCGAGGGAAGCTTTCTTCTCCGGGAAAACTCAAGAAAGGAAAGAAAGCCCCGTACCGCGGATTCTTATCTTTGAACCTACTTTCTTCCTCTTTCTTATTCGCTAGCTACGAACCTCAACGAGGCATCTATGAGTTCTATCGGCATCGCACCTTTAGAGGTAAGACATAGAGGGAAACCAACCGACGAAGTGGTAGCAAACTCTTCGACAAAAGGAGATTCATCAACAGCGGGATATGAAATAGCTATTGGCCGCCCGTAAGCTTAAGCTGCTTCTCTTCTTTGCTCACTGCGATTGCGCTGTTCTTTTACTTTTACTCTAAAGCTCATGGGAAAGAATTCTCCGGCTCTTTTCTTTTCTTTTGAATATTGGGTGAAATCTATTAGTATAGGAAAAAGTCTTCATTGGCTAGTTTGAATCCCCCAAAAAGGGGAGTTTAGTGTCCCACGGGCGTAATAACAGTCTTTTTATAGGCGGCTTCCTCTTGAACTTGGTGGCTGAATCTCCTAAAGGAAGGGAAGTCCCTCAGGGAGAAGCTTTTGAGTTGGGGAGAAGTGTACCGCCCTCGATCAAACTAGAAATTAATTAATTGCATAAGATAAGAGAAGAAAAGCGAGCCCCCTACGATTATCGGCGAGGATGTTTTTCTACCTATTTGTCTGCCGAGGGCTTTCTGGTTAAGTTTAGTGTATGTCTTTGACAAGACTACCGTACCTCTGGTCTTATTCCCGAACCATCGGGTTGGTTGTCCCGCTCATTGCTGGAGCTAGCAAAATAATTAACCAAGCTTTTTTGGTTCAACTTATCCCCACATCCATATCAGACATGTCATTTTCTGAAAAAAGACCAAGCCAAATTCAAAGCAAGGCCTTGCTCTCGCTCAGCTCTTGACGAGTAAGGACGGGCCTGTCTAGCTTTTCGACAACTAGTGAGTGAACCCCAATGCATAATTATTCTATTTGACACACATAAGATTTGGTCCAGCATTTAATAAGAATTCCCGCGCAGATAAAAGAAAATTCACAGTCGGAAATGAAGAAAGAGCTCTTGCCTCTCTGGCTGCCCTAACGCTTCGCTCCTGCTTGCCTTGCTACCCTTTACCTGTCTGCTAAAAAGCGAAATGAATAGCCAACTCGCTTAGCTTTTCTTACCCCTGGCATTACTCGCCAGAACAACTTATGTGCGTAGCCAATACACCAGCCACTCTTTCAACTCGCCACCTTCGAATGTTGAAGCTTCTACCATTCATCTTCAAAAAAAAGGCCAACCGAATGAAGAAGTCGGACATCGCCTGTGGGAGCTTGCTGATAGTGAGGAAGCCAGAATATCTCTATCGGATTGCCTATTTGTCTATCTGTTTGTTGAAGAGAGAATGAACATTACCTTTCCTTGATTGTAAATGCCCGGAAGAATTGGACAAATAGACCAGGATAAGGGCGAGACAGAGATTGAATTAACATAGGAATAGCTGCTACCTTGTCTGAAACCTACTATTCAGGGAGTAGTCACCCGAGGGGAAAGAGGCTGCCAGTCCTGGTTGAGGAAAAAGACTACGCCAAAAAACGTTTATAAACCCGAGTCAGGTACAAGAAAAGCGAAAGAAGGAATGGAATAGGTGACTTCTTTCCTTTGTTTGGCTTGAGTTCCATCTCATTTGTCAGGAGATGGAGTCATCTTGCTTAGTAAGGAGCGCAGTCCATAGAAAATTGGCCTGAGTTTTGTTGTGCCCAGTACTGAGTGCCCAACCGTGACTAAAGGGATCCCTTGTTGATATAGCTGAAAGTGGGTGGAATCAATCGTTTAGTATAGTTGATCACGGCTGCATTTAGGATAGGAGCGATCTTTTCATCCAACTATTAATATCATAAGAGAAGAAAGCTGTTAACGTAGGTCAGATAAATGCTATCCGACTTGAATGATCGAATCTATTCTACTTTTCACTTTGTCGAGATTGGGTTGGTGGTCAGTCAGTCAGGAAAGCCGGGTGTGGCGATCCGATCCCAGTTGATTGATCTCTACTTTACCAGCTCATGAACGGCATTCGTCAGACTTGAGCAGTAGGTTTCGACTCGGTCAGCTGTAAGGATGAAGATTGACTTCAGCTAAAGAGAATGAATTTACTTCGGGTTCACACCCTCGATCCGATCAACGAAAATCAATCAAGAAATTACATAGATAAGAATCGCAGAACCAGAAGAATTGTGTGAAATAAGTGAATTTATCCAGTTGAGGCATGAGCGCATTGAGAAGAAATTCTTCCCTCCAGACAGACTGAACTCCGTCAAGCCTGTAGGAGTAGTGTTTTGACTATAGATAGCTAAAGTCTCTCTCTTTTTTGGGGAGAGCAGAAAGAGGAAACAAAATGAAAAAATGAATATGCTTCACCCGTTATCTCCCCATCTTAAATCTTCATTTCGCCACTTAAGAATTTATTTTCTTATCCTGTCGCCGGTTATGGTCTCCGCCTATCTCTTTTTGGATTTGATTGGTTTGAATCCCGACCTCATTCTTCTTAAACTCAAGGGTTCTTTTATCCTCCACGGGTTACGTGCTATTTTGAGGCTCTTTGGTTTTGAGATTCCCATTTTTATTCTTGTTTCTATCGTCGGTTCGGTAGTAGGTTCCAGCTTGCACATGCGGGATCCCGCAGGAGGTCAACCTGCTGCCAATCCTGCAGCGGAGCAACCCTCCAACGTGCCTTCAGGAACGTCCTCTCCCCTCCCCTCAATCTCCTCCCCGGGGGGGGACTCCTGGGTGAGTGAGTATTATTCACCGCAGGGTGAGTCTTACTCGTCGGCTCGTTCTTCGATCCCAAGGGTGGCGGGCGATGAAGCGGGACCGTCCCATCAAGGACGCGATGACCACCAAGCGGGGATCCCAATTTTGAGGGCTCCGAGCCCTGGGGGAGCGGTCGAAATCCTTAACATTCCAGACAGCCCGACTTCAGTCTCTCCGCCTCCGCAAGACCTAAATCCCTCAATCGAGGAGGGGGACGAGGTGGAAGTAGGTCGCAACATTCTCCCTTTGGCGACCGAAGGGCGCAAGGAGCATTCCGAGGGTTCGAAACAACCCTTGTTTTTCATTCAAGAGATTCCCCCGTACATATTCGACCCAAGGCCTTTTATAGTGAGGAAGACTCGTGCCAACCATGATATCATTACTATGAGCTATCTTTTCTCGATAAGTGTGTCTGACAACGAATGACAAGTGCATTTAATGAAGTAATCATACGAGATCAGTCCTATCTTTTCATAATGATATGGTCTTTACATTCGGGATTATAGCATTTTTAAGAGGAGCAGTGATTTGTTACATCGATCATTTCTTTTGGTTCCTATTAGATATTATATGGTCAGAGTTCGTCCTCGGCGCTTTTTTTCCACGGGGGGCTTATTATACTAAGGCGCAGTGGATTATTTTGAAACGTGCACAAAGACATAAAAAAAAAGACAGGAAATGAGGAATCAACATTCGATTTGCCTTGAAAAATAGCATGTCTCTCCTTCCTCACCCACATGAGGAGAGGATAGGAGAGACTCTGTTAAATGGTTAAGTAGGTGCAGCTTTTCCATTGCTGCAACTTGGGAGGATTTGAGACCTCCTAAACCTAGAACTGGTGTAACTTAGTATGGTTCTCTAAGTCTATTCCAAGGCATGCTTTCATTCTTTGGTTGGCCATTAGAAAGAGATTAAGTACACAGGACAAACTCATTCTTTATGGATCTATCCCCTCAATGACTTTTTTACTATGCAGACTTCGCCTTGAATCACATGATCACCTCTTCTTTCAATGTTCTTATTCTTCTAGAGTGTGGACTAGGTTGCAATCTATTTTAGGCATAAACAAACTGGCCTAACTTAGATTGGAATACTCTAGTAGCAAGAGCATCTAGGGAATGGAGAGGCAAGTCTTTGCTTGGACACTTGCCTTCACGACTCTTCTCTTGCAGACCCTCAAGGTAGATGCTAAGCATTTATGGGCTTCCCAAAAGGAAACATCAAAAGTTGAGCTCAATCATACTGGGTCTTGGGGACCTAAAGCCCAATTATACAAGTTCATATTTACAAAACTGCCACTATGCTACATACATGGGTAACGACTCCTACGACCTAGACGCTACATGGACACGACTCGGGAGCATCACGGTACATTACATGGACACTAAGACACGACTGTGACACTTTCCCCCACTTATTCTGCAGACGTCCTCGTCGCCGTCTTGTTCAGAAAATCTTCGATCTTGTCCACGAAAGGCAACAAGGTTTCGGCGCGCTCCCAGCTTGCTTCGGCAATCGGCAAGTTCTTCCACTTCACCAAAGACTCCATATGTGGCTTGTTGTCCGGTGTGCTGCTCACTTGACGGTCTGCTAAGACTTCCTCAGCTTCGCGCTCGGGCATAACGGTCACGTGAGGCATCGGTCTTGTGGAAGTGTTTCGAGCGGGGGATCATCACCGCAAGGAGTCACATTCGAAGGAGCAGTTGACTCATCAGCAGGGGCAGGGAAAGAAAGAGCCCCTTTCATTGAGAAAAGGCCCACTGTTTTCTCCTTCCCCTCCGGTCATTTTGTCGGAGGTTCCCGCTTCTCATCCCACGCACGGGGGTTCTTCTATCAAGAAAGCTCAATCTCCCCGTCTCTTCGCAACAACTCCTCTCCCCTTTCCCGGAACAAAACCCGGGTCTCTTGGGCGGGCGGGATGGCGCCTAGACTCGGTCAATGGAGTCAACTGCTGGGTCACTTCCTTACACTCACCTTAACGGACCTACAGGAGTGACTAAGGTGTCAGTAGTCGTATCTTTTCGAAAGGCCTAGCTTTTAGTCCGAAGGCGAGCAATAGCAAGGTGTTCTTCTTAGTCCATGTTATTAGTCGTAGTCGTTCTTTTTATTTTTAAGTCTGGCGAAGCACAAGGCAGAATTCGCAACGGCCACAACCGGATCACCACCCGATAATCCTATCATGATTCGGCCTTAACATTTACTTGACAAGCCCTCCCATAGCATAGTAACGACTTGAGCGCATCCCAACACAAATTGCCATCATTGAACTACTGCGTACCTCACATGTTGTTCATCTTGCTTGGCAGCGAGCGACAGACTCTGATGCCCAAAGGAAGGGGTTGAGAAATGGCCCTTATTTGAGTCTTAGTCGACTTGCAGCTGTCACGAAGGACGGCAGCGATGTAGGCCCCGGCTTGAATGCAGAAACTTATTAAGCACACTGCCTTATATTCTAGTTCACTACGAGAAGCTACATCAAGTACAGTCCGACTTTCACTGTCAGCTCCATACCTGATACACCACTACTACTTGCAAGCGAGAAGCCAGCAGTACGGGCGAACATGCAAAGTGAACTACTTGCTGCGCTGAACTGAAAGCCCTTTCACTTGAAGCGGCTGTTGGAACAGCTTAGTTTGCTCCGTTGTTTAATCTTAAGAAAGTGGTCCGGTATGTCTATGGCCAGCGCTTGACCCCATTCCTTCCCGAAAGGTCAGTTCAAGCACACAGCCTGAACTACGACTTTAAGCTATCAATTCCATTCGATCTCCAGAACTGTCACCTACAGCTGGAACAGCCTTATTCATTGACACTGATACAGTGAACTACTTGAAGCGGTACGATAATAAGGCTTCCGGCACCTCTGTTTGCTACTATGGCACTCCGTCTTTCTACGCCTCTGTTTGCTTAGTGAATCTAGCCATTAAGGCTTGGTCATAAGGTATCTGCGGATCTGGTTAGAGTTGTTGAAGCAGGGGCCCAGCATCCGTTTTCTTGCTTTACGGAACTACATGATCAAAGTTGAGGGAACTAGACCTAGAAAGAAGGAAGGGATTGGCTAATGGCAAGAGAGAAATAGCCACTTAACTATACTGATTCCGTATGCCTTCCTCCAAAAGTAGTGAACCCTATGCGAACTAAGGGCCTAATTTCTTTCTCTTTGAAATGCCAAATCGATTTGCAGATTCGGTAGTGGACTTGCTGATCTTAGACAGGATTGGATGAGCTGAGAAATGGAGATGCCAAATAGCTATAGTAGACTTCTTCCTGATCTTCTTCGGTAGTCTATTTGAAGCTTGAGTTTCGGAAAAGCACTAGGCACTCAAGCCAATAAGGGCTATTCTCGGAGAAGACCTGGCCTTTAACCGCCACTCCGAGACCTGGACTCGAGGAGCCCCGATAAGCCGATAGCTCGGGCTCCGGAGTTTGCTTAGTAGTTTGCTTCTCGTACTACCGCCCTGATGCTACCCTGAAGTCTGATCGTGTAGCTTCTGGGAGTGCTCTACGAGAAGGCATATGTGTTACATCCGGGAGTGCTCAATGATGTCTAGCAGAAGAAGAGGAGAGGGTAAGCGATCAGGCATCTTCTTATTAGATCAGGAGGGCTAGCTGAAGGCAGATGTTACGCAGATGGGTAGGAGGAAGAACAAGGCATAAGAGGTAGCTTCAGGGTAACGAAGTAGCTCGACTCTCTGAGGATAAAAGGGCTCGACTGAAAGGAGAGGAAAGGAAAAAGGCAGCATCATATTCATATTAAATGAAATTAAAGACGCAAACGAAGACGCAGCTGCAAGATCTTATATCGTCTCTTCGTCTGCTAACCCTTGAGAAAACGAACTTCTCCCCCCTCCCCTCCCGCCAATCGCTTTGCTTCTTCAATGAATGTGCTTGCTCTTCTGTCTGATAGAATTCCGTTTTTATGCCCATGTTTGTTGTCTAAAGCGAAAACAAGAGTTTGCCAGGCATGGGAGGCGATGAACCCTCGTACAAAGCCTTTTCTTTCCCGCATGGAAAAGGAAATATCAATAAAAATAAGTAGAGGAGTAGCTCGCACAATGGGTAGGGGTGAAGTACGCAATTGATTTCGTTCTTTATAAGAAAAGAAATGTATTCCCTTCTAAGGGGGGTGCGGTGCCTGTCGGCCCGGTCATAATGATAGGTCTTTCTCCTTTCCCAGGAGTGAAGGAATTCTTATGCCTATAATTTCCTTTTTTAAGAAAATGTGTTCAATGGTTGTCATGTTTGGAAGTGAAGTACTAGAGGTGTCTTCCAATCTGATTTTAGACTTTTTTCCAGTTTGATCTCCCTCTTCCCTTTCGAGCTACAAGGAGCTCTTATATAAATAACAACAAATAGGGAAGCAGAAGCAATCAAAGTGATGCGTAAGGTCGCTTTCTTTCCCTAGCCGGAGCTTTGCTCATTTAGTACACCATTATCGGTTAGAAAGGCCTTTTATTGGCACTAAAACAGCCTGTTTAATATTCCATACTTCCCTTGTCGTACATTCATTTGTGAAGTCTTATTGCAAGATCCTAATAAGATATAGAAAGTGTGAAGTGAGGGATCTCACTAGCAGGATGGAATAAACTTATTCTTTTGCCTTAAACTAATCCAGTGCAAGCTTTGGAAGCGAAGTAACCTCGAAATGCCCACTCGAGATCTCACTGCCCGGATAGAGGAAGCTTTAGCTGCTGAAAGAGAAGCCCATATCGGCACACCCTTCTGTCCTCCTTGCCTTGAATTTGAACTGTTAGGGCCCGGCCTCCTGCATTGATCAACTCTAGCCCGATCCAGCAATCATAGCAAGATTCTCTACTAGATGCTCAAGTTGGTCCAAAGCGCATCTCGAGGATCGAACAAGAATTTCAGTAGAGTAGAATAAAGTAGGCTAATCGCCCTTTCTTTAGGCCTCGGGCACACTTCCTTGAAGAAAGCCTGATTTCGAGAGCTTGAAGAAAGTCGTCTTCACGGACGTGATTCTTTTCATTCCTCTCTAGCAAATTGCTAGCGAATGACTGGACGAAATGAGTAAATTACCCCCATTCCTTGACTATTTTATTTATGGTACGTCTTCCTATTCAATTAAGGAAAAACGGTAGCTTGCATCTCGCTATTCTTCAGTGAAAAGGAAGAACCTAATTAGATCTTGCCCCTTGGCCTTATCTAAAGCCCCGTTTCATGAACTAATTTGTACCGTACTCGTTTTGACTGGCTTAAAATAAAAGAAGCCCCCCAAGAACTATAAGCACGAGTTCATCCTCGGGTTTCATATAAATAGAAAGAGAACGATCGGTCGATGAAGGAATTGTAATACAATAAAACTGCTCCTTTTCGGGGGTCTTCTTTACCAAAAGAGACCCGTTTCAGCGGTGAAAGACAGAAATTCTCTGCTAAGACGGCTTTTTTAATCTCCAAAACATCTGTCTCCTCGAGGGGATAGTTATCTCTTTCACGACGCAACTCAAAAAAAGACATTTCCCATTTCTACAGAAAGCTGAGACACGGATAACTCCTTATTCATTCACAGCTTTACCCCTTCCTATTTTCTGAGCATTCCGCTTTACTTGACTAAACCCCGCTTACAGCTTTAGGGCAGGTGTTCGTTAGAGCTCGGACAACAGGAATATGGCATTAACGATCCTAAGCTTATGAATGTGAAGCTGCTTCTTCAGAAAGATTATGATGTGTGCCGCTGTGATCGTGGTGTAGGATGTTTTTATCCCACTTTGTGAAAAAATCGATAGCCACCAAGATGTATTCATGTCCAATTGGCTGCTTTCGGGTTAACCTTCCTATGATATCTAGGCAATATACTGCAAAGGGCCATGGTGTGGTTTGGTTATGAAGCTCCGTCGGCGGCGCGTGGATAAAATTCGCATGCACTTGGCACTTGTGGCATCTCTGAACAAAGTGGATGCAATCCCTCTCCATCGTACAAGAGTAATACCCTAGACGAAGTCCTTTTTTGGCAAGCCTGGGCCCATTCATGTGTGGACCGCAGACTCCTTCATGCACCTGGATTATCATCTCTTTTGCCTCCCTTTCATCTAGACATTTCAACAGAGGTTGACCTTTTCTTTTTATACAATTTATCTCCACAGATTACGGCTAGTCTCTGAATGGTCCGCCGATCTCTCGGTCTAGCGTCGGGAGTGGTTGCTATCGTACCTATGGGTACAGACTACAGCGGCAGATTCAAGCGCATGAGTTCAGAGGGATCAGTTGAACGTCTATAGATCGTGATCTGAATATGAAGTGGATTCCAGGGACAGCTGCTTCTATAAACACAAGAAAAGATCTTGTGGACTTACAAAACGGATTGATAACTTGCCAGTACACGCTGAGCTTCGTCAATGAGATGAGGTACCTCATTTAGGCCAAAAAGACGTCCTGCAAGTTTTTCGATTTCAATTGACTTTATTAGTGAAATCCGATGTAGGCCAATTCATCAACTCAAACTGAAGTAAGGGTATGAAGAAGAAGAATGAATAGGCACTTGAAAGGCATTTCCCTCTCAGGCGGGTAGGGCGTGATTGGGTGAGCTAGACGTGAATGACGTAATGAAAGAAAGAACAGTTATGGGATTGACGGATTGGGCATTCCTAGCTTTCTGTTAAGTTAAATAGAAGATCTGTCTGCTTTCACCTTTTGCCTTAGAAAGAGTTCAACCCACTTTAAAAAGGAAAAGGGAGTAGGCATAGTACCGGAAAGTACGGATTCGGGGTTCATCCCTCAATCAAGCACTACTTGAAAGTCAAACGATCTCGTATAGATGAGCTACTTTCTCTTTTCATTGGCGTGTTGTGCCTTTTCCTCAATGCCCTCGAAGACATCAGATCAGATAAGGTGGGTGAGATCTAATGTCACGACTTCTTGAACGTCTGCCCTCCCTTCCCTTGCTGGAAGAAGCCGGCCTTCCAAGTCTCAGTCCCGTCGTTGATGCAGCTGCGGCCCTTTCAAAATCCCTTTCTTAATAGGTTGAGGTTAAGGGACCTCCGATCTGATCCCTCTCAATCGGCTGTTCCATTCCGTTTGGCCCTTAGGTTGATACCCCAAGACGCGTATGTTCAGATGTCTCCAGGCTAGTGTTAATAACTCAGAGAATGCCGTGCTGTTCAACAAACTCCCTATCTTCCCTCCACTTTTGTTGAGGCTGCTCCTGAAGTGAAGCTGCGAGTGCTGGGCTGGAAAAATAATTTACCGAGTAACGAAAGTTAGAAGATGCTGCTTACCCATATGGGGTGCTGTTCTATCATGCCTCTACGGCTGCCTTTACAACCCCAAAAGAGCAGACAGCCGTGAGATAGCTAATCAATGGGAGAATGTTTCAAATCCATCTCTACTAATTGAGTTAGTGATTCAAGAGGCAGTCTAGATAGAAGTGTTCTCGCTTTCCTACTAGAATAATTAGAATCAGAATCAAGGTTTCTTCTCTGCCTAATCGAATGCGAATGAATGAGTAGCTAAACGCTCTGTATTGGGGCAGCGGCTTCACTTCTTTCTTTTGGCGAGATTATCATATATAAAAAGAATGCATGAAGGTCAGTCCAAGCTGCACTATCTTCAAATCTCTACTTTGATCTCTAATCCATTAAAGGGGATGTCGGTGCCATTCAAAGAATCCCTGGGGTTGGCTTTACTTTAGGCTCTATCTGAGTTCAACCTGAGTTCAGCCGGGTTTCTTTCACTCACTGGTAGAGTACAACTACAGTTTGTTTGTTGCTTAGCAGCGAAATTCCTAGCTTTCAATATAAGAGGATCCGTTATGTGATGTCTTCTCATTCTTTTGCCCTCATCGAATGTGAGCCTATTCCTCAACCTTTTGGTAGACGGATCCCTGACCCCTAAATGCTATCAGTTTGCTTATAAAGTCAGACAAAGAGCTTTTAGTTGGGGAATGAAAGTCTCTTCCTTCCCATTCCCAACCCGATAAGAAGCTTTCCTCCTTGCACGAATCGAAGGGGAGACGGAGACTCTTTGCTCTAAAAACTATTGT
>JAYWLF010000056.1:5000-12500 GCA_037074535.1 Gleditsia sinensis
ATACCGTCACCCCTCTACCCCCGAATGTGCACGATCGAAGCCCACTTTTTTGTTTGCACACCCAGGGGCCGCGGGTGGTTGGCCGAAGCCGCCCACCTGGATGCCATGACCGTGAAGGCTACAACGTGACCGTCTCGCAAAGCAAGCACATCACGCATCAAGGGGGGCCCCATGGCACCTCGTAGCCGCCCCCCCGAAAAGTTGCAGACGAGTTGTTCTTGTCCCCCAACATGCTTCGAACAATGCCTGTGTCCTTAAAAATATGAAACACAACCCATCATCGTCGCTGCGTCGAGAAACCGTCACGCCTCTACCCCCGAATGTGCATGATCGAAGCCCACTTTTTTGTTTGCACACCCAGGGGCCGCGGGTGGTTGGCCGAAGCCGCCCACCGGGATGCCATGACCGTAAAGGCTACAACGTGACCGTCTCGCAAAGCAAGCACATCACGCATCAAGGGGGGCCCCATGGCACCTCGTAGCCGCCCCCCCGAAAAGTTGCAGACGAGTGGTTCTTGCCCCCCAACACGCTTCGAACAACGGTTGTGCACCCTTTTACCAGGCACAGTCCCCATCATCCTCCGCCCGTCGAGAAACCGTCACCCCTCTACCCCCGAATGTGCATGATCGAAGCCCACTTTTTTGTTTGCACACCCAGGGGCCGCGGGTGGTTGGCCGAAGCCGCCCACCTGGATGCCATGACCGTGAAGGCTACAACGTGACCGTCTCGCAAAGCAAGCACATCACGCATCAAGGGGGGCCCCATGGCACCTCGTAGCCGCCCCCCCGAAAAGTTGCAGACGAGTTGTTCTTGTCACCCAACATGCTTCGAACAATGCCTGTGTCCTTAAAAATATGAAACACAACCCATCATCGTCGCTGCGTCGAGAAACCGTCACGCCTCTACCCCCGAATGTGCATGATCGAAGCCCACTTTTTTTTTGCACACCCAAGGGCCGCGGGTGATTGGCCGAAGCCGCCCACCGGGATGCCATGACCGTAAAGGCTACAACGTGACCGTCTCGCAAAGCAAGCACATCACGCATCAAGGGGGGCCCCATGGCACCTCGTAGCCGCCCCCCCGAAAAGTTGCAGACGAGTTGTTCTTGTCACCCAACATGCTTCGAACAATGCCTGTGTCCTTAAAAATATGAAACACAACCCATCATCGTCGCTGCGTCGAGAAACCGTCACGCCTCTACCCCCGAATGTGCATGATCGAAGCCCACTTTTTTTTTGCACACCCAAGGGCCGCGGGTGGTTGGCCGAAGCCGCCCACCGGGATGCCATGACCGTAAAGGCTACAACGTGACCGTCTCTCAAAGCAAGCACATCACGCATCAAGGGGGGCCCCATGGCACCTCGTAGCCGCCCCCCCGAAAAGTTGCAGACGAGTGGTTCTTGCCCCCCAACACGCTTCGAACAACGGTTGTGCACCCTTTTACCAGGCACAGTCCCCATCATCCTCCGCCCGTCGAGAAACCGTCACCCCTCTACCCCCGAATGTGCGTGATCGAAGCCCACTTTTTTGTTTGCACACCCAGGGGCCGCGGGTGGTTGGCCGAAGCCGCCCACCTGGATGCCATGACCGTGAAGGCTACAACGTGACCGTCTCGCAAAGCAAGCACATCACGCATCAAGGGGGGCCCCATGGCACCTCGTAGCCGCCCCCCCGAAAAGTTGCAGACGAGTTGTTCTTGTCCCCCAACATGCTTCGAACAATGCCTGTGTCCTTAAAAATATGAAACACAACCCATCATCGTCGCTGCGTCGAGAAACCGTCACGCCTCTACCCCCGAATGTGCATGATCGAAGCCCACTTTTTTGTTTGCACACCCAGGGGCCGCGGGTGGTTGGCCGAAGCCGCCCACCGGGATGCCATGACCGTAAAGGCTACAACGTGACCGTCTCGCAAAGCAAGCACATCACGCATCAAGGGGGGCCCCATGGCACCTCGTAGCCGCCCCCCCGAAAAGTTGCAGACGAGTGGTTCTTGCCCCCCAACACGCTTCGAACAACGGTTGTGCACCCTTTTACCAGGCACAGTCCCCATCATCCTCCGCCCGTCGAGATACCGTCACCCCTCTACCCCCGAATGTGCACTATCGAAGCCCACTTTTTTGTTTGCACACCCAGGGGCCGCGGGTGGTTGGCCGAAGCCCCCCACCAACAAGTCGCAGACGAGGTGGTCTCTCACCCCAACAAGCTTCAAACGATGGTTGTGCACCCGCCTAGGCACGTTACTCGGCTATATCGGTGCGCACCCCAACACCTCAGTCTATAAGACGCTTTTGGTGCCGAGGCTCGTGCACGCCCAACCTTTTACTAGGCACAGTCCCCACCGCATCCGCTCATCGAGGATTGATCCTACCCTCTACCCCCATGATGTGCTCGATCGAAGCCCACTAGTTTTTCGCACACCACGGAGGCCGCCGACAGATGGCCTAGGCCTCCTGCCGCGGTGCAATGGATTATCGCTACATCGAGCATCACTCCGAGGGGGGCTCCATTGCACCAATGTAGCTGCCCCCCCCTTCGGTCGCGAGCGAGGCGGGCTGGCTCCCCGACCTGCTTCGAACAACGGTTGTGCACCCGCCAAAGGCACGTTACTCGGGTATATCGGTGCGCACCCCAACACCTCAGTCTATAAGACGCTTTTGGTGCCGAGGCTCGTGCACGCCCACCCTTTTACTAGGCACAGTCCCCATCATCCCCCACAGTTCGAGAAACAAACCCACCTCTACCCCCATGATGTGCTCGATCGAAGCCCACTTGTTTTTCGCACACCACGGGGGCCGCCGGCGGATGGACTAGGCCACCCGCCGCGGTGCAATGGATTATCGCTACATGGAGCATCAATCCGAGGGGGGCTCCATTGCACCAATGTAGCTGCCCCCCTTCGGTGTCGCGAGCGAGGCGAGTTTGCCCCCCGACCTGCTTCAAACAACGGTTGTGCACCCGCCGATGGCACGTTACTCGGGTATATCGGTGCGCACCCCAACACCTCAGTCTATAAGACGCTTTTGGTGCCGAGGCTCGTGCACGCCCACCCTTTTACTAGGCACAGTCCCCATCATCCCCCACAATTCGAGAAACAAACCCACCTCTACCCCCAAGACATGCATTAAGCCACCGCTCCCCCCATTCCCGCGAACGAAGGGCTAAATTCCATCTCGAAACCCACATTTTTATGCACATCCCGGGGGTCGCCGGAGTCCGGCCGCCGCCGCCGCCGCCGGAGCGGCGGTGGCGGCGGCGGCCGGCCCCCCGGGGTGCCATGGTCCCAGGGACGACATGTTGCATGGGGGTCTCGCATTGCCCATCCTGGCATACCCCAACCCCCATGCAACATGCCAGGGGGTGCCCCATGGCACCAAGGAAC
The DNA here is from genome assembly GCA_037074535.1 of Gleditsia sinensis. NCBI lineage: Eukaryota > Viridiplantae > Streptophyta > Magnoliopsida > Fabales > Fabaceae > Gleditsia > Gleditsia sinensis. The sequence goes on from JAYWLF010000056.1 coordinate 8,382, forward strand.
TAGCACCCCCCTAAAGAGCTTTACAGGCTTTTTCACTCCTGGCAGGAACGGACATGGTTTTTCGCCAGCCACCCCAAGTTTTTTTTGGTACCTAGAGATCGAATTTTTGAACGATTTTTTGCAGGCATACTTAGAAAAATGAGATCTTTTCCCGTGTGAAGTTTCAGAATTTTTGGACATGGGATGAATATTTTATGATTTTTTATGTACCGAAACTTTGCAAAAATCTAGAGAAATCCACGGTTGTCGGATTGGTCCGAAACTTCTTGGAGGCATTCCTAGAGTCCCCAATTGAATTGTCATAACATAAAATTGGAAATGGCACGAGTAGATTTTGCAAGGATCTCGTTTTTCACTCCGGCGTGCACGCTGACATGCCAGGATCAAATCTCGCAGGCTGCCAGGCGCCCATGGGCATGCCAGGATCAATTCTCGCAGGCTGCCAGGCGCCCATGGGCATGCCAGGCAGGGTCCTGGCACCCATGACACCCTCCCAGGCGCCCATGGCATGCTGCCAGGCCCAATGGGCAGCCCGCTGACACCCCCGTTGACATGCCATGGCACCCCACCCCGCCGGGCACCCAAATTTTTTTTTTCTCGGATTGCTCCGAAACTTTTTGGAGGTATTCCTAGGGTCCCCAAATGAGCTTTCATCAAATAAAATTGGAAATGGCACGAGTAGATTTTGCAAGGATCTCGTTTTTCCATCCAGCGTGCACGCTGACATGCCAGGATCAAATCTCGCAGGCTGCCAGGATCAAATCTCGCAGGCTGCCAGGCGCCCATGGGCATGCCAGGATCAATTCTCGCAGGCTGCCAGGCGCCCATGGGCATGCCAGGCAGGGTCCTGGCACCCATGACACCCTGCCAGGCGCCCATGGCATGCTGCCAGGCCCCATGGGCAGCCCGCTGACACCCCCGTTGACATGCCATGGCACCCCACCCCGCCGGGCACCCAAAATTTTTTTTTCTCGGATTGCTCCGAAACTTTTTGGAGGTATTCCTAGGGTCCCCAAATGAGCTTTCATCAAATAAAATTGGAAATGGCACGAGTAGATTTTGCAAGGATCTCGTTTTTCCATCCAGCGTGCACGCTGACATGCCAGGATCAAATCTCGCAGGCTGCCAGGATCAAATCTCGCAGGCTGCCAGGCGCCCATGGGCATGCCAGGATCAATTCTCGCAGGCTGCCAGGCGCCCATGGGCATGCCAGGCAGGGTCCTGGCACCCATGACACCCTGCCAGGCGCCCATGGCATGCTGCCAGGCCCCATGGGCAGCCCGCTGACACCCCCGTTGACATGCCATGGCACCCCACCCCGCCGGGCACCCAAAATTTTTTTTTCTCGGATTGCTCCGAAACTTTTTGGAGGTATTCCTAGGGTCCCCAAATGAGCTTTCATCAAATAAAATTGGAAATGGCACGAGTAGATTTTGCAAGGATCTCGTTTTTCCATCCAGCGTGCACGCTGACATGCCAGGATCAAATCTCGCAGGCTGCCAGGATCAAATCTCGCAGGCTGCCAGGCGCCCATGGGCATGCCAGGATCAATTCTCGCAGGCTGCCAGGCGCCCATGGGCATGCCAGGCAGGGTCCTGGCACCCATGACACCCTGCCAGGCGCCCATGGCATGCTGCCAGGCCCCATGGGCAGCCCGCTGACACCCCCGTTGACATGCCATGGCACCCCACCCCGCCGGGCACCCAAATTTTTTTTTCTCGGATTGCTCCGAAACTTTTTGGAGGTATTCCTAGGGTCCCCAAATGAGCTTTCATCAAATAAAATTGGAAATGGCACGAGTAGATTTTGCAAGGATCTCGTTTTTCCATCCAGCGTGCACGCTGACATGCCAGGATCAAATCTCGCAGGCTGCCAGGATCAAATCTCGCAGGCTGCCAGGCGCCCATGGGCATGCCAGGATCAATTCTCGCAGGCTGCCAGGCGCCCATGGGCATGCCAGGCAGGGTCCTGGCACCCATGACACCCTGCCAGGCGCCCATGGCATGCTGCCAGGCCCCATGGGCAGCCCGCTGACACCCCCGTTGACATGCCATGGCACCCCACCCCGCCGGGCACCCAAAATTTTTTTTTCTCGGATTGCTCCGAAACTTTTTGGAGGTATTCCTAGGGTCCCCAAATGAGCTTTCATCAAATAAAATTGGAAATGGCACGAGTAGATTTTGCAAGGATCTCGTTTTTCCATCCAGCGTGCACGCTGACATGCCAGGATCAAATCTCGCAGGCTGCCAGGATCAAATCTCGCAGGCTGCCAGGCGCCCATGGGCATGCCAGGATCAAATCTCGCAGGCTGCCAGGCGCCCATGGGCATGCCAGGCAGGGTCCTGGCACCCATGACACCCTGCCAGGCGCCCACGGCATGCTGCCAGGCCCCATGGGCAGCCCGCTGACACCCCCGTTGACATGCCATGGCACCCCACCCCGCCGGGCACCCAAATTTTTTTTTTCTCGGATTGCTCCGAAACTTTTTGGAGGTATTCCTAGGGTCCCCAAATGAGCTTTCATCAAATAAAATTGGAAATGGCACGAGTAGATTTTGCAAGGATCTCGTTTTTCCATCCAGCGTGCACGCTGACATGCCAGGATCAAATCTCGCAGGCTGCCAGGATCAAATCTCGCAGGCTGCCAGGCGCCCATGGGCATGCCAGGATCAATTCTCGCAGGCTGCCAGGCGCCCATGGGCATGCCAGGCAGGGTCCTGGCACCCATGACACCCTGCCAGGCGCCCATGGCATGCTGCCAGGCCCCATGGGCAGCCCGCTGACACCCCCGTTGACATGCCATGGCACCCCACCCCGCCGGGCACCCAAAATTTTTTTTTCTCGGATTGCTCCGAAACTTTTTGGAGGTATTCCTAGGGTCCCCAAATGAGCTTTCATCAAATAAAATTGGAAATGGCACGAGTAGATTTTGCAAGGATCTCGTTTTTCCATCCAGCGTGCACGCTGACATGCCAGGATCAAATCTCGCAGGCTGCCAGGATCAAATCTCGCAGGCTGCCAGGCGCCCATGGGCATGCCAGGCAGGGTCCTGGCACCCATGACACCCTGCCAGGCGCCCATGGCATGCTGCCAGGCCCCATGGGCAGCCCGCTGACACCCCCGTTGACATGCCATGGCACCCCACCCCGCCGGGCACCCAAATTTTTTTTTCTCGGATTGCTCCGAAACTTTTTGGAGGTATTCCTAGGGTCCCCAAATGAGCTTTCATCAAATAAAATTGGAAATGGCACGAGTAGATTTTGCAAGGATCTCGTTTTTCCATCCAGCGTGCACGTCGACACCCCCGCTGACATGCCATGGCACCCCGCCGGGCACCCAAATTTTTTTTTTCTCGGATCGCTCCGAAACTTTTTGGAGGCATTCCTAATGTCCCCAAATGAGCTTTCATCACATAAAATTGGAAATGGCACGGGTAGATTTTGCGAGGATCTCGTTTTTCCCTCCAGCGTGCACGTCGACACCCCCGCTGACATGCCATGGCACCCCGCCAGGCACCATGGGCAGCCCGCTGACATGCCATGGCACCCCACCAAGGACCATGGGCACCCCGCTGACATGCCACCGGAAGTCCGCTGACATGCCATGGCACCATGCCGAGACCCATGGGGAGTCCGCGGACATGTCATGTGCAGCACACTTGGGCACCTCGTAAATTCAACCTCAACTTGAACTTTATGGTGAATATGGGGAGGGAGCACGTTGGGGAGGGACCGTTCAAGCATGACAACGGCAGCACTTGGGCATCCCGAAGGCATGGCCTTGCACGGTGCCATTCGCGATGGGCAGCGCACTTGGGCACCTCGTAAATTCAACCTCAAGTTGAACCTTATGATAAATTTCGGGAGGGACCGTTCAAGCATGACAACGGCGGCACTTGGGCATCCCGTAGGCATGGCCTTGCACGGTGCCATTCGCGATGGGCAGCACACTTGGGCAACTCGTAAATTCAACCTCGAGTTGAACCTTAGGATAAATATCGAGAGGGACCACGTGGGGGAGGGACTGTTCAAGCCGTGCGACGCCGGCACGCTGTCTCTTAGCATGGGCATCCCGCAGGCTTGTCGTTGCACGCTGCAGGACGCAACGGCAGCCGAGTCGG
>JAYWLF010000056.1:22500-25000 GCA_037074535.1 Gleditsia sinensis
AGGCACAGTCCCCATCATCCTCCGCCCGTCGAGAAACCGTCACCCCTCTACCCCCGAATGTGCGTGATCGAAGCCCACTTTTTTGTTTGCACACCCAGGGGCCGCGGGTGGTTGGCCGAAGCCGCCCACCTGGATGCCATGACCGTGAAGGCTACAACGTGACCGTCTCGCAAAGCAAGCACATCACGCATCAAGGGGGGCCCCATGGCACCTCGTAGCCGCCCCCCCGAAAAGTTGCAGACGAGTTGTTCTTGTCCCCCAACATGCTTCGAACAATGCCTGTGTCCTTAAAAATATGAAACACAACCCATCATCGTCGCTGCGTCGAGAAACCGTCACGCCTCTACCCCCGAATGTGCATGATCGAAGCCCACTTTTTTGTTTGCACACCCAGGGGCCGCGGGTGGTTGGCCGAAGCCGCCCACCGGGATGCCATGACCGTAAAGGCTACAACGTGACCGTCTCGCAAAGCAAGCACATCACGCATCAAGGGGGGCCCCATGGCACCTCGTAGCCGCCCCCCCGAAAAGTTGCAGACGAGTGGTTCTTGCCCCCCAACACGCTTCGAACAACGGTTGTGCACCCTTTTACCAGGCACAGTCCCCATCATCCTCCGCCCGTCGAGATACCGTCACCCCTCTACCCCCGAATGTGCACTATCGAAGCCCACTTTTTTGTTTGCACACCCAGGGGCCGCGGGTGGTTGGCCGAAGCCCCCCACCAACAAGTCGCAGACGAGGTGGTCTCTCACCCCAACAAGCTTCAAACGATGGTTGTGCACCCGCCTAGGCACGTTACTCGGCTATATCGGTGCGCACCCCAACACCTCAGTCTATAAGACGCTTTTGGTGCCGAGGCTCGTGCACGCCCAACCTTTTACTAGGCACAGTCCCCACCGCATCCGCTCATCGAGGATTGATCCTACCCTCTACCCCCATGATGTGCTCGATCGAAGCCCACTAGTTTTTCGCACACCACGGAGGCCGCCGACAGATGGCCTAGGCCTCCTGCCGCGGTGCAATGGATTATCGCTACATCGAGCATCACTCCGAGGGGGGCTCCATTGCACCAATGTAGCTGCCCCCCCCTTCGGTCGCGAGCGAGGCGGGCTAGCTCCCCGACCTGCTTCGAACAACGGTTGTGCACCCGCCAAAGGCACGTTACTCGGGTATATCGGTGCGCACCCCAACACCTCAGTCTATAAGACGCTTTTGGTGCCGAGGCTCGTGCACGCCCACCCTTTTACTAGGCACAGTCCCCATCATCCCCCACAGTTCGAGAAACAAACCCACCTCTACCCCCATGATGTGCTCGATCGAAGCCCACTTGTTTTTCGCACACCACGGGGGCCGCCGGCGGATGGACTAGGCCACCCGCCGCGGTGCAATGGATTATCGCTACATGGAGCATCAATCCGAGGGGGGCTCCATTGCACCAATGTAGCTGCCCCCCTTCGGTGTCGCGAGCGAGGCGAGTTTGCCCCCCGACCTGCTTCAAACAACGGTTGTGCACCCGCCGATGGCACGTTACTCGGGTATATCGGTGCGCACCCCAACACCTCAGTCTATAAGACGCTTTTGGTGCCGAGGCTCGTGCACGCCCACCCTTTTACTAGGCACAGTCCCCATCATCCCCCACAATTCGAGAAACAAACCCACCTCTACCCCCAAGACATGCATTAAGCCACCGCTCCCCCCATTCCCGCGAACGAAGGGCTAAATTCCATCTCGAAACCCACATTTTTATGCACATCCCGGGGGTCGCCGGAGTCCGGCCGCCGCCGCCGCCGCCGGAGCGGCGGTGGCGGCGGCGGCCGGCCCCCCGGGGTGCCATGGTCCCAGGGACGACATGTTGCATGGGGGTCTCGCATTGCCCATCCTGGCATACCCCAACCCCCATGCAACATGCCAGGGGGTGCCCCATGGCACCAAGGAACTAGCACCCCCCTAAAGAGCTTTACAGGCTTTTTCACTCCTGGCAGGAACGGACATGGTTTTTCGCCAGCCACCCCAAGTTTTTTTTGGTACCTAGAGATCGAATTTTTGAACGATTTTTTGCAGGCATACTTAGAAAAATGAGATCTTTTCCCGTGTGAAGTTTCAGAATTTTTGGACATGGGATGAATATTTTATGATTTTTTATGTACCGAAACTTTGCAAAAATCTAGAGAAATCCACGGTTGTCGGATTGGTCCGAAACTTCTTGGAGGCATTCCTAGAGTCCCCAATTGAATTGTCATAACATAAAATTGGAAATGGCACGAGTAGATTTTGCAAGGATCTCGTTTTTCACTCCGGCGTGCACGCTGACATGCCAGGATCAAATCTCGCAGGCTGCCAGGCGCCCATGGGCATGCCAGGATCAATTCTCGCAGGCTGCCAGGCGCCCATGGGCATGCCAGGCAGGGTCCTGGCACCCATGACACCCTCCCAGGCGCCCATGGCATGCTGCCAGGCCCAATGGGCAGCCCGCTGACACCCCCGTTGACATGCCATGGCAC